>OY728167.1:988906937-989506937 GCA_963277665.1 Viscum album
TAACTTATGGAGTCCATTATTTTAATCCATTGAATAAAAAGATCTTTTCATTTTTTTTCTTGGTAATTAATTTGTTGGTTTCCTTAATTTCCATACTCAAAATATATCCTAATTCCCATGAGACATTTATTTGAGTTATTCTTCACACATTCTAGACATGTTAGAAGCTGAATATTCATTCCTCTATCGTATTTATGAAACATCATCTTTCTCTTATTAGGTACATCAAGAAAATCACAAAGGTTGAAATTGTTAATCATATAATGATATAGATAATTAGGCATAATAATAAGAGTTCTAATTTCATATCTTATTTTAATTGGTTTATCATGATGAAAATCATTCCATTGACCATAACATTCAACATTACCTGAATTATTTTGAGGTCCATCCATTAAGTAAAATAAAAAAATCACAGTTTAATAATGAATAATAATAGTTAAGAATCATGAGAAAACATTTATATTATGTCTAAATCATCACACTTCCTTTTAAATGATGACTTAGGTTTTACATAGGTCATCCATGATCGTTAGAAAAAAATTAGGATGTTATTTTTACATAGTCTTATCACTAATGTTTTCAAAAAAAATCTCATATTTTTTTTCAATGGTTAACTAAACCTTTATTTTATACCAAATATAGTGACCCATAATTTTTATACATAGATATCACATATAAATAGATGAATAATATTTACATAACATAACAATGTGTAACACCCCAAGATTTTGTGAATTTACTTTTTTCAAATTAATTTAATCTTATAGTATTTTTAATTCATGAAACATTGAATATAGATATTTATTATTATATAATATCACTATGTTTTCTATTATGTTATACGTAACACCAAGAGAAGATTTCACTACATGCAACACTGACTTGGCATGTGTTACACGCAACATTGATTTTTTTACAAAAAAAATATTGTTATTATAATGATTTAAACATGATAGGTATAACCTATAAATTAAACTAGTAACATTTATAAGAATAAATGATTTTTAAATATTACTTATATTGGTTTTTATAATGAAAAATATAATTTCTATTAAAGTCTTTACATGTTTAAAACTACTATTTTCTCAAACAAACTATTTTTCATGACCTTATATGATAAATAATGAAATTAATTTTATACACTCATATAAATTTAATTTGTTAAAATATATATCATTTTTTAATTTATAATATCAAATTTAGCTTAGGGTAAATTATTGGTATATTTCTGAAAAGTTTCTATTTTTGATGAATCGTGAAAAATATTTCATAGTAGTTAAAAATCAACTTTTTCACTTAAATAATTATTTTTACATAAAATTGATTTTAATGTCACAATAAATAAATAATAAATATATTAATACAATTTAGAACATTGTAATATTTTTTAAAATATAATTAGATATAAAAAATTTATTGAACTTTTGAACGTATCTCTTACCCGCCTTCTAGCCACATTTGCGGGATTAACAATAAACATAATTTAACCACTTATGTGAATTAAATTTCAAAAAATGTACATACATAATTATAACCATTATAAATGATTTTTTCTAATAGAATCAAAATAATTTTTATGAACAGTAATTTTTGAATTTTATTTACCGCGGTTAAAGGTAAATAGGGTAATTAAAGGTAAAAATAATATTATTAAAATAGAAATTTTCCCTAAAAAAGACATAATTTCATTGGATAAGTTTTCTTCAAACCAAATCAAACTTGGGTGGAAAATATGTTTCTTCTAATGTCACTTGTGTCATATTAGGACATGTATTATATTATATTTAAAGAAGTGTTAAAAATCTCATGTTTAAATTTTAATAACTAAATTATTTTTAATATAGGGGTATACTTAAGATAAATGTGACTAAAATTATTCATTTGAAATATAAGAATTTTATACTAATCATGATAATTTATTTTTCATTTTTAAATAAGAAATAACTTAATTAAAGGCTTTTATAATAATGATACTGTAATTTTTTGGTTAATTGAGGTACCAAATAAATAATATTAAAAATATTAAAATAACAATTATTTTAATTAAATAATGAAATACACAAATTTTATAGAAAAATTAGACATGTTAGTGACATATTGGAAGTATTTTTTCGAAGTTATCATGTTGGTATAATTTTTTTAAATATGAAAATATTGAATAGTATCAAAATTGACATAAATGATACTTTAAAATAGATAATATTTTATTAAATGATATAAAATAACTAAAAATGTATTATTTTTAAAAATTAATTTTATAGTGTGAAATATGTCATAAATTATTCAATTAGAGTTATTTGGGAATTTTATATTAACTATATTAACCCTATAGTGTAAAAATACAAGTTGTCACGGTAAAAGTTAAATTATTTAACTAAGTGTTAAAGTGAAAATATAAGGTTATTTTTGTAAACTTAACATGTATAAAATTCATTGGTTGAGATGTTTTAGACCCATAATCATATTATAATATAAATAAATCACTTTGGAGATATTTGGAATCGAAAACCATTTTATAATAAAATAATATTTTTCGAGTTTCCAAAAGTGTCCCTCATCCCTATTATGAAAGGGCACCTCTCCTTCTCTTTTATTTACACATATAAAGCCTTATGGATCAACCAAACCCTGACCATTTCTTCTCCCAACATATTTACCTTCATTATATAATACTTCCCTTGGGTAGAATTAAATTAAAAAAATACTTTTGGAAAAAACCAAAAAGAGTTACCCTATTTAGAGCTAACGTCTTCTCTCAAGCTCATTTCCTTTATTTTACTTCTCTACCCCTATAGTCACTTTATTTCATTATTTTATGAAAAAAACAGTATTCTAAATATACTAGTATTTTATTATTCTAAGGTTTCAATATACACTTACACACACCACCATCTAAGGGATATCGAACATACTGTTTCTGTATATGGAGGACTACTGCCTCATGAAATGATGATTGTTCATTTTCTCCGTTACCACCTATCATGGTGTCCATTATGATGGAAAATCTATATATATATATATATATATATATATATATATGTTATGTATAATATTTATTATTTCATTAATCTTATTTATTCCTTTTTACATTTCATATCTTTTTAATTTCAATTTGGTGTTAATATGATAATCTCGTTTGAGGAAGTGTGGACTACCACCCCCTCAAAGTGATGTGATTTGTTCACACACCACATGGAATGTATTAAGGATGGGTTTAGTGAAATTATATTATATATATGTTATAATAATTCTTCTTGAATAATTATATATATATACACATACATATATATACATATTTCATTTACATACTTTATTTCAATACGAAAATTAAAACAGAAACAACATTCATGTGTACGTACGTCTTACCGTCTCCATTAACAGTGTATTCCATTTCTTACTTATTTATGATAAATATTATTTTAATATAATTATAATGGATATATATGATATTTATACCATAATATATATTCTTAAATCATGATATATGTATATGGATCAATGATATAACAAATTAAGACACATGCAAAGAACAAAGTGAATATTACCCGAAGTAAAATCTTAACACAAGATCATTAACAAGCGGGTAATATGAGTTAATAATAAAACCATATGTGGTATTATATATAATAATATGATTATATAAAACATCTATAATAAACTTATATTTATTATACAGGAATATTGTTCGAGTATAAATGATTTATGACAAAAGGTAAGGGGTTATTTTTGTCTCACCTTAATTTCTGTGAGACACATGCTTCATACACTACTTTTATTTTATACATAGTGTATATAATTCCCATGAATGTGTTTTATGAGTATTATCGATAATATTATGATATTTCTATAATTAGATAATTTTCTTTTGACACGGGTTATATGATTCTATTGATTATAAAGTGATTTCACAATCTCTTCCATATTTGGGATTGTTTCATTTTAAGTATCCATTGGGTAATATTTATCATCCAGATCCATGTTTTCAAAAAATGTTTTCATAAAATATTTTATTATTATCATATGTATGTTTAAAGTCATTTTTACCCATTTTTTACTTTTTACTACATATTTTGAAAGGAATATTTCTTTTTTTTTCAAACAAATTTCTTTTTAAATTTTTCGGTGAAAGTATGATAAGACTGTTTTATTTTATATTATACGACATGAAAAGATTTTTATGCTTCCATAAAACCTTATTTAATTGAATATTTATCTATAATATTACATGTTTAGTTTCAAATAAAATGTATTATTTAAATAATTTCATGACATTTTAAGAAAATAAAACTATTTCAGTAATGAAAGGATATTTTATTCAAGAATTTTTTTAAATGATTTTCATGATTCATTCATATGTTTTCAATGTGGTTTCAATGAAAAGGGTTTTGAAATTTTTTTATGATTTAAAAATTTATTTATAAGGAAAATTCATGTTCCAAGTGATATTTAAAAATCCTTCCCCACCTATGATGACGTACTTTGTTATAGTTCAAGAATACCATTCATATTCCTTCTTTGAATGGTTTATGTTTTGATGGAATGATGTTTATGAAACCCACCTTTTTTCATGGATTATTATTTTTATGAAATGATTATGAAACTTATATCTATTGTTACAGGTTATGATATGTTTACATGTTTAGGATACCCATTTCATTTCATGGGTTAAGTTATTAATTTTAATGATATTGTAGAACATTTATGTATGATTTCATTAAGAGATTGGTGGGACCTATATCTCCCTCTAATGCATTGGTTAAAGATTTATATCTCATGATATAAACTAAGATAGTCTTGGGACTGAAGCTTGACTACTAAGATTGTATGTGGAGTGAAATCATACTAATAAGATGGTCATGGGAGTTAACCATGACTATCAAGATGATGTGGGGAGTGAAATTATACTACTAAGATGGTCTGGGAAGTGATGCCTTGGCTACTATGGAAGTCATTATATGCTTATGTGTCTTCCACAATTCAATGTTTTATTACTATGTTAGGCATTCTTGGCTTATGTTCTTTATTTCATTATGATTTGTGTCTTAGGAACTGCCATTATTTATGCCATGTTTCATGTATTTGATCGTTGATATATAGGTAATGATCATCTATTTTCGTTATCATGTTCTCACACCAATATTCTCATGATTATTCTTACATATCTACTTTATTTACCCTTACTGGGCATTTGAGATCACCCTTTTCTTATGATTCTTTCCCTAGGTTATGAAGAAAGGTTTTAGGTAGAAGTAATAAAGTTGGATATCTTTATGGGAGATGTTGAAGACATTTCACCAGGATAGAGGATTTTGTTTCCATGTTTCCAAAGAAGCTAAACTATTATGGTCCTCAAGCATGTATTATAATAATATATTAAATATTTATCTAAAGTGATGTAATATCCATGAATGTTATGCCCGGGTCACTATATTTCGTATCAAAGGAAAGGTTTAGTTATCCTTTGGAAACTGGGATGTGAAAACATTAGTGAGTTCCCTATATATATTCTGAAGGATATGTCTAAGGATGTCCATAAGGATAAGATAAATATTAGTTTCAATCCTAGACTTTGGGTAACAATCATGAATAACCTAGGATTAAATCCATGGTGTCAAATATTAAGGAAGGTGTCATAATTGAGACATATTATAAGTGACTTTTCTAGATTATGCAGTTCCTAATTGTGATATTTGTATCTTACAATACGATTTTGGTTTTAGACAATTGATGGAACCTTAAGGAACTGAGTTAATGGTAATCGTGACAGATAATTCAATGACCGTCCTTCAGAGAAACTGAATGTTATTGGAGTTGGAATGAAAAATCATGTTGTTATGCTCAACCATCTTTCTCAAGATATGAATCATACTGGAATTCCAAATGCGTAATAGAGGTAACAACATTCTATTGAGTCCTTAATAAGGAAATGTTCACCATCTTTCAGTAGATATTCAGATCCACTTGTTACAGAAAAATGGATCAGTACCACTAAAAAGATATTCTATGTTCTTCAGTGTTCAGAACAAGAGAAAGTCATTCTGAAAATATATCAGTTAGAAGGAGAAGCAGACCGGTGGTGGTCTTTAATAAAGAATACAAGGTGGCAAGATTAAATTCAATACATGGATTGGGACAAGTTCAAGAACATATTTTTTAATAAGTACTTTCCTCTTATTATTCAAACAAATATAGAAAAGGAGTTCCTTGAGCTTATGAAAAATGATGATGAATCTGTTGGTATATACAACACAAATTTTACAAGGCTTGAAATGTATGCCTATGGATTTATCATCCAACCTAAATGTAAAGTTGATTGATTATTCAGAAGCTTAAAACCAAGTCTTCAAGGGGATTTATCTATAAGAAACATTCGTAGCTATGAAATGATTTTGAATTGTGCTATCAAGATAGAAATGAAATCTGGTGTTACATAGAAATCTCATGGTTTTCAGAAGAAATAAAAGATGGAATTCAATGGAAAATCTAAAAACAATAGTGAAAAGAATATGAGTGTTTCCTTATGATCAAAGTGTGGAAATACGCATGGTATAGATTGTCTGAAGGGGTATAATAAATTTTTTAAGTACGAAAAGGATGGTTATTAAGAATTTGAGTGTTTAAGTGATGGGAAGAAGTTACCTAACAATGAAAATGGAGAGACAACCACAAAAAATGCACCTCCCCCACATCAGTGCTACAAGTGTAAAGAGAATGGTAATTATGACAACCAGTTCCCTAATCCAAGGGTTATCGATGATGATTGATGTCGGGAACCTCTTAAGCATAAGGGAATAGAAAATATCATGCAATAATTATTGAATATGTGAAGTATGAAAATGCAGTGGTGGAATGATTTATTGTGTATTTAATGTAATTCAAGAATAATGTTGTAGAATAACATTTATGGTTTTATAGAATAATGAAACATCTATGTATTAGTCCACTGTAGTATTTACTTAAGGATTTTAAAATATATATTGAATGGTACTTGTAACCATGAAAAGTGATTGAGGTAATAAGGTGATATTTTTTGGAAAACATATCATTAAGGGAAGAATAACCCTTTATATGATCATGATGCTGAGATAATTATATTTGGATAAAGATACATTGGATATGAATAAGTTAATTGGACAATAGTAGTTACCTTGGAACTAATTAAGGTTTATTGACATGTGGGTTATGATATCATGGATAAAGTTTACATTCTTTTGGAAATAAGAATAAGGAAACATGCATGTTTTCAATAAGGATGTATAGTAATTCAGGTTATTTTCATGTTTCAAGAGAATACATGATTATGGTATTCACATGTTTGGAATCTAACAACTGAGAATTGCCTTTTGATATATGGGAGACACATATTAAGCCAATTCAGTGGACTTATTTTTAATTTTTTGTATTATTATATTTTTAAATGACTTTGTGGTTATACATTTATTGATGTTTTAAGTTAAAATTCAGATAAGTTTTTGAGATTAAAGTATTATCTCACAGTATGTAGATTTATACATATTAAATAACTTGTTCTATCCATTTTGTTGAAGATAGATAGAATGAAATATAGTTCTTCTCATGATTTTCTAATGATTTGGTAATGAAAAATTCAACATCATCTCTTGGAATAAGAGGTGAAGTGTAAATTGATCATGGAACAACAAAGTGTGAAATTGTGCTTAATTCAAGTATGTATATATTCTCATAAAATTCTTTAACATTAAGAAAAGGTATTGTGATGTAAAAGGGTGTCCTATTATCATCATTTTTTATGATATCAATGACTTCTTTCATGATTATTTAGTTTAGGATTTTGTGATTTCTAACATTCTCCAGATCACCCACTTCCTTGATATCAATGATCTTTATCAATATCTATGATTATTTATGCTTTTCCTCCATACCCAACTTATCACTAATGTTCTCCTACATAGAAACCTAGTCAATATTTTCTTTTGGAAACTATTATTTTAAAAATGATCCATTTTAAAATAAAGCTTCAATAATTTTTTTATGATCTGGGTTTATATATTTTTATAACCCTAATTAATTTCAAAGGTGAAATTCATTTTATGGGGGTAGAATGTAACACCCTGAGATTTTTTTTGATTTTTTTCAAATTTATTTAATATTATAATATTTTCAATTCATGAAATAATGAAAATAGATTTTTTTTGTTATATAATAGAAATATGTTTTGGATTATTTTGTATGTAGCACCATGCGAATCCTATACTATACGCAATATTGACATGACATGCGTTACACACAACACAGAGTTTCTGCGAAACAACACTTTACTATTTTAATTATTTAAATGAGATAGTTATAGCCTAGACATTAAAATTCTAATATCAATAATAATAAATAATTCTTAATATAAGTTATAATGGTTTTGATAATGAAAAATAAAATTTTTGGTAAAGGCTTTATATGTTTAAAACCACTATTTACTCAAACGAACTGTTATTCATGACATTCTATGAAGAGTAATAATATTAATTTTATACACTCATAGAAATTTTATTTTGTTAAAATATAAATTATTTTTGAATTCATAATATCAAAATTATCTTGGGGTTAATTTTTTGTATTTATCTGAAAAGATTCAATTTTTAATGAATAGTTAAAAATATTACATAGCAGTTAAAAACCAACTCTTTCATTTAAATAATTATTTTTACATTAAATTTATTTGAAAGTAAAAAGAGATAAATAATACATGTTTTAATCCAATTTAGTCTATATGAATCATTTTTATAATATAATTATATATAAAAAATTATTGAATTTTTGAACGTCTCTTTTACCCGCCTTCTAGCCATATTTATGGGATTAGCGGTAAATGAAATTATTCCACTTCTGTAGATTGAATTTTAAAAAATGGAAATAAATTATAGTAATAATTATGAAATATGTTTTCTAGTATAATCAACATAATTTTTGGTCAATAGTATCTTTTGGATTTTATTTACCACGAATAAAGGTAAATAGGGTAATTAAAGGTAAAAATAATATTATAATAATTCTAAATTATCCTAACACAAGTCCTAATTTCATTTGATAAGTGTTTTTAGAGAAAAATAAACCTTATTTCGAAAATATTTTCTTTTCTATGTGACTTTTTTTATATTTGGACATTTATTATATTTTATTTAATGAAAAGTAAAAAATATCATATTCAAAATTTAATTACTAAATAAATTTTAATATAGGGTTATACATAAGATAAATTAGACTATAATTATTCATTTAAAATATATGAAATTTATCTTGATCATTATAATTTATTTTTAATTTTTAAAGAAGAAATAACTAAATTAATGGCTTGTATAATAATGATGCGGTAATTGTTTAGTTAATTGAGATATCATAAAAAAGATATTAAAAATATTAAAATAAATATTATTTTACTTAATTAATTATATAAAAAAATTATTGATAACTTATATTTTTTATTGACATATTTTAAGTATTTATTTGAAATAATCATGTTGGTATGATATTTTTAAAAATAAAAATATTGAATAATATCAAAATTGGCATAAATGATACTTTAAATAAATAATATTTCACTAAATGATATAAAATTTATAAAAGCACTAAGACTAGTAAAAATGACTTTTATAGTGTAAAATATGTCATAAATGATCCAATTTGGGTTTTTTTTGGCATTTTATAGTAACTATATTAACCCTATAGTGTAAAACAACAAGTTACCAAGGTAAAAGTTAAATTATTTAACTAAGTGTTAAAGTCAAAATATAAAGTTACTTTTGTAACCTAAACACGTCTACAATAAATTTTATGAGAGCATTTAGACCCATTATCATCTAATACTCTTAATAATTCACTTTGGATATATTTTAAATCAAAATTCATTTTATAATAATTTAATAGTTTTGGAGTTTCCAAAAGTGCCCCTCTTCCATCTTATTAAAGGGAACCTCTACTTCTATTTTATTCACACCTTTAATGCCTTTTGGCTAGGCCAAAACCTAAAAATTTACTATCACAACATTTTTAACTTCCTATTATATGACTTACATTGTGCATAAGACAAGTCAATGAAGCCTTTGGGCAGAAAACGGAACAATTTACCTGATTTAGAGGTAACGTCTTCTCTCAAGCTCCTTTCCTTTATTTTCCTTCTCCACCCCCTACACACACTTTATTCAATTATTTTATTAAAACATCAGTATAATAAATATAATATTATGTTTTATGCTAATTTTTTAACCTATAATTAAACACACCTTCATCTAATGGATATCAAACATACTGTTTCTATGTACGGTGAACTACTACCTCACGAAATGATGATTGTTCATTTTCTCCATTACCACCAATAATGGTATCCATTATGATGGAAAATATATCTATATATGTTATTTATAATATTTCTTATTTATTTAATCTTATTTATTAATTTTCAAAACACATTCCTTTTTACTTTCTATTTTGTGTTAATAAGATAATCTCGTTTGAGGAAGTATGGACTATCACCCCCTCAATGCGATGTGATTCATTCACACACCACATGGAATGTATTAAGGATGAGTTTAGTGAAATTATATGATATATATGATATAAAAATTCTACTTTAATAATGATATATATATATATACACATACATATATATACATATTTCATTTACATAATTTCTTTCAATAACACAATTAAAACGGAAACAACGTTCATGCGTACGTACGACTTACCATCTCTATGAACTGTGTATTCAATTTCATATCTATTTATGATATAGATTATTGTAATTTAAATATAATATATATATATATAATATTTTTATATCATGATTTATATTTTGGAATCATGATATAAGTATAAGGACCAATAATATAATAAATTAAGACACATGTGAAGAACAAAGTGAATATTACCTGAAGTGAAACATTAACATAAGATCGTTAACAAGCGTGTAATATAAGGTCACAATCAGAAAATATGTGGTATTATATATAATAATATTCTTCTATAAAATATTTATAATAAACTTATATTTATTATACATGAATCTTGTTCGAGTATGAAGAGATTCAAGACACAACGTAAGGGATTTTTTTGTCTTGCCTTTATTTCTGTGAGACACATGCCTCACACACAACTTGTTTATTCTACATGGTGTTTATACTTCCCATTAATGTGTTTTATGAGTCTTAACAATAATATTTTGATATTTTTATAATTTTATTTTTACATGGGGAATACGATTCTATTGATTATAAAGTGATTTCACAATCTCTTCCATATTTGGGATTGTTTCATTTTAAGTATCCATTAGGTAATATTTATCATCCATATCCCTGTTTTTTAATAATGTTTTCATAAAATGTTTTACTATTATCATATGAATTTTTAAATTAATTTTTACCCATTTTTGACTTTTTACTACACGATTTGAAAGGAATCTTTCTTTTATTTTCCAAAAAAAGTAATTTTTTGACTTTTCCATTAAAAGTATGAGAAGAATGTTTTATTATAACTTATATAGTATGAACAGATTTTTACTCTTTCATAACACCTTATTTCCTTGAAGATTCCCATAAAATTGTACTTGTTTTGTTTTAAATAAAATGTATTCTTTTAAAAATTGGTTGACATTTTAATAAAAGATAACTATTTTAGCAAAGAAACAATATTTTCTCAAGAATAGTTTTAAATGAAATTTGTGATTCCTTTATATGTTTTCAAAATGGTTTCAATGAAAAGTGTTTTGAAAATGTTTTTTGTTTTAAAAATTTATTTATAAGGAAAATTCATGTTCCATGTGATCTTTCCAAATCATTCCCACCTATGATGATATACTTTGATATAGTTCAAGAATATCATCCATATTTTTCTCCAAATGGTTTATGTTTTGATGTAATAATGTTTAAGAAACCCAATTATTTTTATGGGTTTTGATTTTTATGAAATGATTGTGGAACTTTTATCTCTTTACATAGTTATGATATGCTTACATGTTTATGATACCCATTTCATTTCATTCTTGTGGAACATTTATGTTTTATTTCATTCTGAGATGGGTGGGAAATATATCTACCTTTGATTCATTGGGTAAAGATTTATATCTCATGAGATAAACTAATATGGTCTTGGGAGTAAACCTTGACTTCTAAGATGGTATGAGGAGTGAACTCATGCTACTAATATGACCATGGGAGTGAACCATGACTACCAATATGATATGGGGATTGAACCCATGCTACTAAGATGGTCTTGGTAGTGATTCATTTGCTACTATGGAAATCATTATATTCTTATTTGTCTACCACAATTCAATGTTTTATTCCTATGTTAGTTTTTCTTAGCCTATGTTATTTATATACTTGTGATTCATGTCTTATGAACTGGCATTATTTGCGCCATGTTTCATGTATATGATCTTTGATATGAAGGGTTTGATCTTCTATTTTCATGATCATGTTCTCACACCCTTATTATCATGATTATTATTACATATATCCCTTGTTTACCCTTATTGAGAATTAGAGATCACACCTTTCTTATATTTACATTCCCCTTGTTACAAATAAAAGTTTTTGGTAGAAGTACTAAAGGTGGATATCCTTACGGGAGATATTGAAGATATTTTGCCAGGATATAAGATTTTGTTTCCATGTTTCTAGATACAACAAACTATTACAGTTCTCGGGCATGTATTATTATAATGTACTGAATATTCATCTAAAATGATGTAATATCCATGTATGTTAATCCTAGGTCGCTATACAATTCATGCTATAATGGTATAGGTATCATCTCCAACTAAGTTATTCATAACTAGAATACTTTTTATACATATCATAATTTATACTTTTCTTTATAGCCCAATGAAAAGAAACATAAGAAAGGGTGAGATCAAATTATAAATAAGTGTAAAAAAGGGAGATACCAGTTATCACTTGATAATAATATGTTCATAAGAATATGAAAACATGATAAAACATTTTAAAATCAAAACCTATATATCATAAATCATAATATTGAGCCATATCATAAATATTGGAAGTCGATAAGATATGAATCATAAAATAATTAATCAATATGAGCCATGATTTGATCCTGGATAAGCCCATAAAGGGCTTGTGGCGCTCGGGTTTCCCCCATAGCTTCCTTCTCTCCCTCGTGGTGGATTTTGTGTGGCTTCTTCTAGATCTCTCCATGAATAGTTCTTAGCTCATCCCTCAACGATGTTGATTTTGTGTTATGTTCTTTCTGTGGTATTGTCGGTTCATGATCCATGAGCATAAGTCCAGGTTACATCAAAGGTCTCTTTGTTCATCAGATTACTCCATCGGAGAGTTAGTGGGTTCAAGACGGTGCAGTATCATTATGTGGTTATCTTTTTCAATGGTTAAGGGTCGCCTTCATGCTCTGCGGTGGATTGCATGCTTTGAGGGTTTATTCTAGTCTTCTCTGGTGGGGCTATTGGTGGTGATGGGATCTGGTGTTGGCTCGATTTGATTTGCAGCGTAACCTCCTAATGGTGGTTGGTGTTCAAGAGGTGAGCAGTGAAGTTTCATGGATCTTGGATTTTCATAAGGTTTTATATGATTTCTGCTATGATTTCCCTAGTTTTGGTTCGGTTATAATCTTCTTGCTATGATATTTTTTATGGTTTGGGATGTGTTGGTCCAGTCCATGATGGTGTTTGTTAAATACATGGTTGGGTGTTGATTTTCTGGATCACTATTTGTTGATGGAAGTAAGCATTTTTGTTTGGTTTATTTTTTATTTGGCATGGCTCTGATTCAGATGGAAGGACGATGATGATGGTTTTCTGAAGTTGATTTTTCTTTTGGTCTTGTTGGTTAATGGATCAAGGGATTCTCCAACCATTCTCATAAAATAAGAGGCTCCAGATGAGGTTTAAGAAAAGTGGTTTCATTATTTCATATCTTCTCGGAATCAGATGTTTGAGAGGTTATGGATATGGTTATCGGTACTATTCCCACCTATGCTATTTGGAATAGGACTTATTGTTGTGCTGCGATGAGGCAATGGAAGCTAGAATTAATGGTTTTGTTGTTGGGAGGAGATTCTCTATTATTGTGAGGGTTGTCTTTAATCTTGATTTTTGGTCTGTTGGGGTTTAATTTTTCTGTGTCTTGATTTCAGGATGTCAAGAAGTCATGTTTGGTTTCTCACTTTTTCATCAAAAGTGTTTGAATAATAAAAATTTAATTTTCAATATGAGCCATGAAAGTATAACATTGGCATAAAAAATAAGTTTGTATCATACATATAAACAAATAAAATCATTTCATTAGAAGTAATGGATCATTTCCAAAGCTATTACAGAGAAATGGGTTCACTCCCCATACCATTTTAGTAGTTAAGGTTCACTACCAAGACTATAATAGTTGAAAGAGTCTCATACTAAATTAGGTTCACTCCCCATTACAGTCCAATTTATCTCATAAGATATCAATATTTACTAAATTCATTAGAGGGAGATATAGGTCCCACCTATCACATAATGAAAATCATACATATGTATTCCAAAAGATCATAAAGCATTCATCACATTAGATCCCATGAAAATAAATGGGTTTCATAAACATTTTATCATAGCCTAACCCATTGAAAAGAAATGGGATTCATAAATATTTCATAATTTCATTAAATCATAGAATGTGAAAAATGAAATGGGTTTCATAAAAATTATGTGATAATATTCTTAAAACATCCAAATAAATAATAATTTCAGTATACTTGAAATATATCCCCTATAAAGAATAATTGACTTAAAGGGTTGTTATCTTTGATGAATGGATATACAATTAAAATATCACCAAAACATTCTTGTGGAAAATAACATTTCATTTCATATATATTTTATTTTAAAAATAGTTTAAATATAAAGTAATAAAATTTATTTAAAAATTACCATTTAAAATTATAAAGTAATCTTTAAAGAAAAAATTTGTAATGATGGTTTGTTAAGCTATTCAGTATATATAAATTAAAAAAACATTCCTTCCATTTTTTCTGAAAAGAAAAAAAAATCATCTCATTTGGAAAAAATTCACTTTCAATAAATTTTTAAAAATGTAAAACATGGTTAAAATGACATTAAAAATCATATGGGAATAATAAAAAATTATATAAACCATTTTTAGAAAATATAGATATGGAATAAAAAATATTTTTTAATGATGAGGAAAATAAAGTGGTATATCCTTAAAAATATTTTCAGTATCTTGAGTACCCAAATGAGGAAAATGGAAAAAAAATTATTCTCCAGAAATAGAAAAGGGAGAATAAAATCCATGAGTTTATTGAGAGTTATATCATAATATTTCATCATCATAAACTTAATCATTAACAATCCTGATAAACAATGAAATTGTAACATAAAACCCTTACCACTTTGGTATCTTCTAAATCATAAGCTCCATGAAATAAAAAAACCTTATAAGGGCAT
The DNA here is from genome assembly GCA_963277665.1 of Viscum album. NCBI lineage: Eukaryota > Viridiplantae > Streptophyta > Magnoliopsida > Santalales > Viscaceae > Viscum > Viscum album. The sequence goes on from OY728167.1 coordinate 988,922,389, forward strand.
TAATACCCCATAATTTAATAAGAATAATCGTAAAATACATGTGTGGGAATTATATACACCATATAAAATAAATAATTGGTGAGTATGGCATGAGTCCTACTTGAATAAAAGTGATATGATAATATCTTACCATAATTATGACTTCCTTCAATGCATTAGAATCTCATATATAATAAATATATATTTATTATACATATTTTGAATAACTATAAATATATATATCATACCATATATATATTAATTAAAATCTTTTATCAATGATTTGTGAAGAATTATTTATTAAAATAACTTTTTTGAGTGATTTTGGATTATTTTCACATATTATTTAATTTGGTATTTTTAGTATGTGTATTTTTATCACGGTTTCATCATATCCTGAATTTTAATAATGAAAAAAATAAAATACACCATTCATGGAGACAGTAGGTTGTACGTACGTATGGACACTGTTTTCATTTTCAACAGATGGAACGAAATAAAGGTAAATAATAATTCAATTTTACAAGATTATTATTATATTAAACATATCATATATGTTCATAAAATTCATCCTCATTACCATCCATTTAAAACATAAATGAAAACCAATCACATCACTTTATAGATGTGGTAGTCCACACGTACAAATGATCAATGTTATCATTTCCCAAAGGATTAGATATCAAATATATAGATGTGATGTTATAATTCTAGAAGTATAATTATGTAAAATATATAATATATAAATGTTAAACCAATCATTATACCCATCCATTAAACATGATGATGAAAAGTGAATTGTATCACAACGTCGTATGTATTCATGACCGGTACCTTCACTTATTATTTGATGGGAAAGAGGATATATAATGGTGTTTTAGAATTCATAATAACATTTAAAAATATTTATGATACTTAATATATTATTTTATGATATATAAAACAGATTATAGTAGTTAAATAAGAGTAAAAAAGAATGTGATTGGTTAAGGTTATTACCTCTTTATTGAAATGACTCCTTTAGATCTCATCTAAATGGATCTAGGTTTTGTCTTTTAGGAAGAAAATAACCACTATAATGTGTCTAGGGAAGATAGAAAGAGAAATTTATAGTGTTTGGTCAAGCCAGATGGCTCAAATGGTGTAAATAAGTGAGGGCGAAGGTGCCCATTTATAATTGGCGTGAAGGGAACTTTTAAAATTTCTGAAAATAATAAATTATAAAAAAAATAATTCTAAATAAAAATGACTCCCAATGACTAGGGATTTTAAGATAAGGTATGATATACTAAAATACCATCATAAATATAAATTAAAAATAATTTATTGTCATTTAAAATCTTATCATTTTGATTAACCCATAGTTAATAAATTTTAATTTTAAATAAAGGTACAACTTTTTAAATAGTATATGTTTGATATTTTTTACTTATAAGGTAAAAATTAACCCATAAATGGCCAAGTTATGAAATTATATACCCCAAAATATCCACTTTGTTCAATTTAATTATTTTTATGATATGTAAACAAATTAAAAAAATATTATTTGGATAAAATATCATTATTGTCGTTTTTTACACAATTTATTTAACTTGACTTAAAGGACATAAATACAATTTTTAATTAGGATATAATCTTTTAACAGAACACTAATATGTCATATATACATATAAATTTTTTGTAAAACTATAATTTAATCAAATTATATCACTTTTATTATTAGAATAATTATTTATATTTTTTCTATTAATTGAATAAATATTGTTTTGGCATTGTGTAAGAATTTAAGAAAATTATATAATACCTAAAATTTAGAAATAAATTACAATCATGAATAAAATTGTATTATTAATAAAATTAATATTAATATTCATTCATAACTAGTTTTTTACTTATGGGAAAATAGAAATTGTATTTAAAACTAAGGGAGTGACATTGTGTAAATTTTTTGGATTTATATAAAATATAAGTCATTTTCATGGACAAGTGTTTATTAATGCACTCAATTAAGATCCTATGGTGTCAAGGGTTGAATTAAATTTATCTATCAAGAATTAGGATGATAAATTAGGGCATTATAAGTCAGTTTTAACATAAATTAACACCATTTAATCTTTAATGAGGTGATATATTTTACTCCGATTACTATTTATATTGACCAAAAATAAAAAATCATATTTACCAAATTTGAACATCATGATTAAAAATTTGGAATATTTTTTATCAAGTTCAAAACCTATAAGTGGAAATGATTATTTAGAAAATAAGTGTGTAAAATGCGATGGAAAGCCCCTTTAAGAAAAATAGTGTTTTAACCATTAAACAAGATTTATTCTTATTCCATGACTAGAAAATTATTAGTTAAATGTTAAAAAAATTATTGAGTATATATTATATAAATTTAATTAGAATAATTCAAAAATAGTTATCAATTTAATTTATTATGTTAAAGACACATTGCACGTATTAAAACAGTTTTTCTTGGAAATGACTTTTTACCTATAAAAGTGTTTTAAAATTAAATTCAAACATAAAATTGATTAAAATAGACTTAATTAGATGATAATAAAATAATTTTACTTTAAATTAATTTAAAAACAAACCGAAACATTGTACATATAATTTTATATAAAATCATTAATTGTTTCTATTCAATGGAAATTCAATTTTTTCAAAACAAATCTCAAAAATTCATATTAGGATAATTTTAATATGCTGATTTCAAAAATAATGTTCATTTTATAAAAAAATCCAAAATATCTATAAATTAATCATAATATTTTTTCACTGAAAGCAATAAAAATAGTTTTTTAAGAAGTCGTATTTTTGTAGAATAAAATTTCTTTACTAAAAATTGGTTGATTATTTATTATGAATTTATCAATAAATTTATATTCAGCAAGAAATATATAATTATTTCATAATGTAGTGAATCCTATTCATACCCTTTAACACCCCATGATTTCATAGTACGTTATTTCTTCAAAGTAATTCAATAACTTGCACTACGCGCAACATCAGGTGTGAGCGCACCACAAGATTACCAAACTAGCCGTTCAAAAGCGGTTATTAATAGTATTAACTGAATATTGAACTATATATAATTTTTATAATTTTAGGATCCATATTAGGAGTTTCTTAGACATAATGTGAGAACAAATTCATTTTTTTCAGATAAAAGAAGTATTTTTTTCAAAAAATGCACTTTTACCTCCTTTTAATGGTGAACCCTTTTTAAATCCAATATTTGAAACTTTTATATATTAAATTTGACAAAATAAACTTCTTCTTTAGAATTAGGACATACGAATTTAGTTTCAATAAATTTTTGCTGTTTTTATGATAACTTTCATATTTGGGTGAATAGTGAAAAATACTATATGTTAACTGAAAACAACTTTTTGAATAAAAATCATTTATAGTGTTAAATTATAAATTTTAATAGTTTCGAAGTAAAAATATATTATATTTTTACCATTTAATTCAATTCTGGCCATTATAAGAAATTTTACTTTGAGATTAGACATGAACAAGTGTCAATCTTGTGATGGTTATTGTTTCTTAAAATACGCCTTTTAGTTTTGACAACTGGAATTAATTTTAAATTAATAAATGAAACTTCTATGTTTTGAATTTGGTAAAATATAATTCATTTTTGAATTTGGAATATCAAAATTAGCATAGGGTGAATTTTTGGTATTTTTCTGAAAACTTTCAATTTTTAATAAATAGTGAAAAAATTACTAGGTTATAGTTTAAAACCGATTTTTTATTAAAAATTATTTATTTTATTTAAATTTATTTTAGGTCAAAATAGATACATAATTATTATATATAAGTTCAATTTAATTAATTGGAGTCATTTTGTAATAATATTAGATATATAAAATTTTATTGAAGTTTTCATCGTCTTTTACCCACCTCCTAAGAGAATTTGAAAATTTACATAAAACTTAATTTTACCGCTTCTCTGAGTAGAATTTTGAAAATATGAGAGACACGGTTAATACCAGCGAGTAAAATGTGGTTCAATAAGATAAAAATAATTTTTGGTGAATAGTATCTTTTTACTTTTATTTACCACGGTTAAAAGTAAATAGGGTAATAAAGGGTAAAAATGCTATTATTATTACCCTAACAGATGTTCTAATTCTATTGGATAAGTTTAATTCAACCAAATAAACCTTAGGAATAAAATATGACCCTTTAGATCCACTTGTATTATATTAAGACATTTATTATTATTTAATTTAAAGAAGATTTAGAAGAGTTAAAATCAATGTTTAATAACTAAACCATTTTTAATATAGGGTTATACATAATATATATTCAACTATAAATATTCATTAGAAATATAAAAAGATTTCCTACATAATGGTAGTTTATTTATAATTTTTAAAGATTAAATATTTAAATTTATTAATGAAATAATGATGATGCAGTAATTATCTTATTAATGAAAGAATCAAATAAATGGTATTATAAATATTAAAATAAATATTATTTCAAATTTTTTATGACATCCACGAATTTTATATGTGAATATGAAATGTTAGGATTTATTAAATGTATTTTTTTAAGTAATCATTCATTTATTATTTTATCAAAAAACAAATACCAAAGAGTTTCAAAATTGACATAAAATAGTTTTTAAAAAAATATTATATTAATGATTTATATAATAGTCTTAAAAATCTAATGTTTGGCCAAAATACTTATATAATAAAATATATGACATTAATTAACCAATTGGGGTTCTATTGTAATTTTATATTAAGTTTATTAACCATATAATATAAAAATACAAAGAGACATGGTAAATGTCAAACTATTTAACTAAGAGTTAAATCTAAATTTTTAGGTTAATAGGGTCGCCTAAACCTGTCTAAAACCTATTGTTTTAGTGGTTTTGAAACCATCCTCACCTTAGACTTTAAAAAATTCATTTTGGAGCCATTATAAACCGAAAATTAATTTATTATAAAATAATAGTTTAAGTTTTTCCTAAGGTGCCCCTCACCCCACTTATAAAAGGGCACTTCCCCTTCTCTCAAATTCACACCTCCAAAGCCATTTGGCTCGGCCAAACCCTTCCCAAATATCCTCCCAACTATCCTAAGTTTATCCTAGAAGAATTATTTTGGTCAGATAATCAACTTAAGGATCCCTTTTGATCAAATCAAAAGGAAGAACCCGAAGAAGAGGTAATGATTTCACCACACTCTTCCAAGTTCTCTTATTCTTCCACTTACTCTTTCATTATTGTTTCCATTATAAAATAATAACTCCAGTATCTTCTATATACTGTGATGTTATTATAAATATGGCACAATTATATTCATTATTCTATCCATCTTATGAATGATAATGTGACCATGTGTGCGTACGTACGGCTTACGGTCTCCACGCCGTGGTGTAATTTGTTATCCAGCACTATGTTATTTGTATGGATATAATGATGAGTAATATGCATATAAATAATGAAAATAATATTCTAATGTATCTGAAAAATTAATATACCATCAAATTACACACATTTATGGAAATGATATTGTCTCTCGTGCGTACGTACGGATTACCGTCTCCATGACGCGATGGGATTCATTTCCACGTTCACCATTCATCAATGATTATAAAAATATATATTACTAATAAGTATGTAATATATGACATAATAATGCTTCTATAGATATATATATTTATATATATATATATATGTACTTACATATATTTTATTCACTTAGTTCTGTTCAATACGATATGAAAATGGAAACAACGTTTATACGTACGTACGGACTACCGTCTCCAAAAATGGTGTTTTTCATTTCATATATAAGTCTATTATAAATATTTATATTATAAATATATATGATATATAAATCATGTTTTATATTCTGGAAATATTTAAATCTTGATCTCAGTGATACAATCAAGAGAAACAAGGTAAAACATGCACGATAAAGAAAGCGATTATTACCAGAAGTGTTAATTTAACATGGAAATTATTATTAAATGGGTAGTATAAAGTCATAAATGAATCATGTATGATATCATAAATATTAATATGGTTCTGGTATAATTTAATAACATACTACAATCTTTATAAAGAAGGTTAAACGTGCCCTTCACTAAAGGAAAGTGCAAGTTAAGTGTTAATTCTTCAATCTCATTATTATCCGAGATTGTTTATGTGTAAGTATTTATTGGGACATATTTATCATCCATGTCCATTTTCATAAAAATTATTTCAAAATAAATATTTTAAGGATTTTTGAAAGGTATTCTTTATCAAGATCATAATTTTAAATGTTTTAAAGATTTATCTTTCTAAACCTTTTTAATTAATGTCCATATTTTTAAAATGATTTTAAGGATTTATTTATATGGACATGAATATTTTGAAATGATAATTCTTTTCAAAAGTTTCAAAGTGGTATTGGACACTTTGATTCAAAAAACTCTTCTAAATTACTTCCTTTATAAATTTGTGACTTTTAAATGATTTTACAAAAGGGATATTTCTCTCAAAAAAATTTACTCATCATTTTCAACTATGTCAGCATCCTTTACTAGATATTATTTTTGATTAAGGTTGATTTATTATAAAACAATCATCCATGTTGTATTGAATGAGTTATGATATGTTTGACTATGGATGTTCTATTTTTATACCATTAATGGTTTATGGTTAATGTATTGACATTTTATATGCTAGTTTTAATACGAATGTTTATGTTATGTTTCAACTTTTTCATATGAGGAATGCAGTGGACTTAGTAAGTGAAGGGTGGAGCCCACTATAGCTCCTTGATGCATCGGTAGGTCTCATGAGACAAACTAGTGTCTTGGCACAAGGCCTTGACAAAAAATTTATTTTTAGTCTTGGCACAAGTCCTTGACTATGTGGTAATGATGTCCAGCATTAGGCATTTCCTCATTACGAAATTAGTTATTACATGTGATTATTTGAATAATAGAATATCCACATGCTTGTTTATATGGTGATGTTTGATTCATTTTTTCCATATTATGTTCAAGATTATGTTTAAAAAGGATTTTATTTTTATTATACATCCTACCTTAAAATTTTATAGCTTCCGCTAAATTATTTACCCTTACTGATCATCTGAGATCAACCCTTTCTTATGTCGTATTTTACAAGGATCCTAATAAGTGTTTTATGTTTGAGATTTAGGGTTAAGCTAAGGGATCAATGTAATTCTCAAAGTTTTTTTTTGTGTTGTATTTTAGAAAGTGTAATGTAACATTCATTTATGTAATATATTTTCCAAGACTAGTAAACAGATCGGTCTTTCGGGACTTGATTCTTTTTAATCATGCCAATGTATTAAAATAATCAACCTACTCTGGGAATCTAGGGTCAGGGCGTTACATTTGGTATTAGAGGAATTTTAGCAACAACCATGGAAGTAGATTTAGATAAACTCTGATTAGATAAAATTACCCTAAGATAGAATTTGAGGATTAGTATATAAGAACTTCCTAGAATTTTGGTAAGGTAGTGATTTGGTGAGTTTTCCATTCAATACATCTCGGTCTGGATACAAGCAGGTAGAGGCGGATCTGGCACAGATGTACCTAGGGGTAAAACTCAAAAACACTGCTTTGAGCTAGACTCGAATGGGAAATGGCGCACGACAACGGGCCTTGTTGCACTCTTGGTTACGACACTCTCGGGGGATATGCTTAGGATAATTCACATTTTCATTACAAGCCATTATGAAGGATTTAGGAGAAAATACTTTCTCAATGAAAATATTTTTATTTTTATGGATTATTTCCATAAACATTTTAATTTACATTAGGTATTTTACAATTTTGGAATTATTCATTGTGATTCATAAACTGACCTAGTGTATGCCATTGTTTAGAAATTGCGCCCAGTAGAAGGAATGAGAACTCCAACAATATGTATGATCCAAAGAGTAAGAAGGATCATATCTTTCATGGTATTAATCCAACATTTAGAAGGAAAATTTTCTCCCATGTATTATCAACATATGAAGAAATAGTATCATGTGTTAATAAGATAAGTAAATAATTCCTTGAGTCATATGGATTTGAAGGGAAGAAAGAGAAGAAAAGGATGGAAGAGAGAAAGATGGATAATGGAAAGAGGGAAAAGAAGAATTTTCCCATATGTGATAACTATGGGAAGAAATACCCTGGAACTTGCCTGAAGGGAATGGGAGTTTGTTATAAGTGTGGAGAAAAAGGACACCATTTACGTGACTGTAAGGGTAAGAAAAGGTTTCAAATGTACAATGCTTCATCTGCAAGGAGTTGGGACACTACGCGAACCAATGTCCAAATCATCAGAGTATTCCTCAAATGATGTTATTGGATAATAATCAAGTTATGATACTACCATAGATGAGGAGGAATGATTAGAGTTCTTATGTTGTTTTTAAAGAATTATTTCATTTGAGTGTTGTATCAACGATGTACTGGTTATAATAATTATGAAGTACATACGGATTTTACTGCAGTACTATTTCATTAAGGACTTGAGATTGTGAGGAACCAAGAAAAGTGACTCAATAACAGGTTAAATTTTTGGAAAATATATGGTTGAGAGAAAGATAAACCATAACATGGTTATGATAATAAGGTACTGATTTTGGAATAATACATGTTTGATTTGGATAAATTATATTGGATATTATTGACTACCTTGAAACTGATTAATGATTTGTATATTCTATCATTGTTTGAGTTTACAAAATTTTTTGGATAGAAGGAGTATATCCAGTATTCTATAATGAATAAGGGAGCATGAATGTAACCAATAAGGTTTTATGGTAATTCAGGATGTCGCAGTGTTTTAAAAGAATACATAATGAAGGTGTTTGCATGTTATTATGCGGAAAAAAGGATCTTCATTATGTTTAACTTCCCTATAAATTTTGGACTATGAGTTTGGATAGAAGTATTTTGGATAAGTCTAGTTTGAGATTATTTTTTGATTTCCATAAAAAGGACAACCCGGAGGTCGGACGGCAACCCGTCGCGTCCGACAAGGCCGCGAGACTTGAACCTGCAATCGAAGGGCGACAAAGGTGTATCACCTACCACTGACCCACGTGATGTCCTGGATTGAATAATATCATTTTTTTAAAGGGTCTGGTAGATGAATTATAAATTCATTTTTTTTCAACCCTATACGAATAAGATAAATAGAATATATTTTTTAAGTTCTATTATCTTTTAGGGTAAAATATGAGTTTTTAGTAGAAATTAGTTAAAGGATGGAACTCTACTTGTCAAGTATATATTTTTTTCCTTCTCTTACTCTATGAAGAAATTAATTCTTAAAATTTAGGTAAGGGATCTGAAAACCAAAAATGTGTTATCCAAATACCTTATGTTTTGTGGAACCGATGATATTTTAAATCATCATAGATTGATGGCTTTGAGGCCCTCAATTATACAATTGTTTATGACTGATGACCTCAATCACTCCCTATAAATATTTACCTTTTCCCTCCAATTATGTGTCTCTAATTTCCACCAATGTTCTCATAATCAAGATCATAATTTGGTGGTTACTTTTTTATTCCCCTTTCTTCTTATTAAGACTAAATTTTATTAAACCAATTTCCGATGTGGGTTTTCCCACAAAGGTATATTCTATTTTCAGAATTTTATTTTTGAAGAATAATTTCAAATTGAGAGGACGCAATTTATTGAAGGAGGGAAGAATGTAACACCGCAAGATTTCATAGTACATTATTTCTTCAAAGAAATTCAATAACTTGCACTACACGCAACACCGGGTGTGAGTGCACCACAAGATTACCAAACTAGCCGTTCAAAAGAGGTTATAAATAGTATTAACGGAATATTGAACTATATATAATCCTTATAATTTTAAAATCTGTATTATGAGTTTCTTAGACATAATATAAGAACAAATTTATTTTTTTCAGATAAAAGAAGTATTTTTTTTCAAAAAATGCACTTTTATCGCCTTTTAATCGTGAACCCTTTTGAAATCCAATATTTGAAACTTTTATATATTCAATTTGACAAAATAAACTTCTTATTTAAAATCAGGACATAATAATTTAGTTTCAATAAATGTTTGTTGTTTTTATGATAACTTTCATATTTGGGTGAATAGTGAAAAATACTATATTTTAACTAAAAACAGCCTTTTTAATCAAAATAATTTATAGTGTTAAATTATATATTTTAATGGTTTGGAAGTAAAAATAGATTATAATTTTACCATTTAATTCAATTCTGGTCATTGTAAGTAATTTCACTTTGAGATTGGATATAAACAAGTGCCAATCTTTTGATAGTTATTCTTTCTTAAAATACACCTTTTGGTTTTGACAAATGGAATTAATTTTAAATTAATAAATGAAACTTCTATGTTTTTAATTTGTTAAAATAGACTTCATCTTTGAATTCGGAATATCAAAATTAGTTTATGGTGATTTTTTTGTATTTTTCTGAAAATTTTCAATTTTTGATGAATAGTGAAAAAAACATTGAATAATAGTTTAAAACCAAATTTTTATTTAAATAATTATTTATTTTATTTAAATTTATTTTAGTTTAAAATATATACATAATACCTATATAAGTTCAATATAATTCATTGGAGTCATTTTGTAATAATATTAGATATATAAAATTTTATTGAACTTTTCACCGTCTTTTACCCACCTCCTATGAGAATTTGAAAATTCACATTAAACTTAATTTTACCGCTTCTATGAGTTGAATTTCAAAAATATAAGAGACACGGTTAATATAAAGGAGTAAAATGTCGTTCAATAAGATAAAAATAATTTTTTGTGAATAGTAAGTTTTTACTTTTATTTACCACAATTAAAAGTAAATAGAGTAATTATGGGTAAAAATGATATTATTATTACCCTAAAAGATGTCCTGTTTCTATTGGATAAGTGTAATTTGACCAAAAACTACCTTAGGAATAATATATTACCCTTTATATCCACTTTCATTAGATTAAGACATTTATTGTTATTTTATTAAAAGAAGAGCTAAAAGAGTTAAAATCAATGTTTAATAACTAAACTATTTTTAATATAAAGTTATAGAGAAGATAAATTCAACTATAAATAGTCATTAGGAATCTAAAAAGATTTCATACATAATGGTAGTTTATTTTTAATTTTTAGCGATTAAATAATTAAATTTATTAATGACATAATGATGATGTAGTAATTACCTTATTAATTAAAGAATCAAATAAATGGTATTATATATATTAAAATAAATATTATTTCAAAGTTTTTATGACATACACAAATTTTCTAGTCGAATATGACATGTTAGTATTGATTAAATGTATTGTTTTTGAAGTAATAATTCTGTTATTATTTTATCAAAAAACAAATACCAAAGAGTGTCAAAATTGACATAAAATAGTTTTTAAAACAAATATTATATTATTAATTGATATAATAGTCTTAAAAATATAAGGTTTGGCCAAAAGATTTATATAATAATATATATGAAATTAATGAACCGATTGGGGTTCAATTGGCATTTTATAGTAAGTTTATTAACCATATAATATAAAAATACAAAGAGACATGGTAAATGTCAAACCATTTAACTAAGAGTTAAATCTAAAAGTTAAGGTTAATATGGTGACCTAAACCTGTCTAAAACCTATTGGTTGAGTGGTTTTCGACCCATAACCACCTTATATTTTAAATAATTTGTTTTTTAGACTTTAGAAACCGAAAATGAATTTATTATAAAATAATAGTTTAAGTTTGTCCTAAGGTGCCCCTCACCCCACTTATAAAAGGGCACTTCCCCTTCTCTAAAATTAACACCTCCAAAGCCCTTTTTCTCAGCCAAACTCTACCTAAATATCCTCCCAAATATCCTATCTTTATCTTAGAGGCCTTCTTTTAGTCAAAAAACCAACCTAAGCATCCCTTTGGATCAAATCAAAAGGAAGAACCCGAAGAAGAGGTAATGATTTCACCACCCTCTTTCAAGTACTCTTATTCTTCCACTTCCTCTTTCTTTGTTGTTTCAATTATAAAATAATAACTCCATTATCTTCTATATACTTTGATTTTATTATAAATATTGCACAACTATATTCATTATTCTATCAATATTATGAATGATAATGTCACCATGTGTGTGTATGTGCGGCTTACCGTCTCCACGTCGTGGTGTAATTTCTTATTCAAAAATATGTTATTTGGATGGATATAATGATGATTAATATGTATATAAATAATTATAATAATACTCTAATGTCTCTGTAAAATTAATATACCATCCAATTCCACATCTTTATGGAAATGATATTGTCGCTCGTGCGTACGTACGGATTACCGTCTCCACGACGCGATGAGATTCATTTCCACGTTCACCATTCATCGACGATTATAAAAATATATATTAATAATAAGTATGTAATATATGAAATAATAATGCTACTGGATATATATATATATACTTACATATATCTTATTCACTTAGTTCCGCTCAATACGATATGAAAACAGAAACAGCGTTTATGCATATGTACGGACTACTGTCTCCATAAACGGTGTTTTTTATTTCATATATATGTCTATTATACATATTTATATTCTAAATATATATGATATATAAATCATGTTATTTATTCTGGAAGTATTTAAATCTTGATCAATGTGATACAATCAAGAGTAACAAGTTAAAAAACGTACGATAAAGAAAGCGATTATTACCCAAAATGTTAATTTAACATGGAAATTATTATTAAATGGGTATTATAAAGTCATAAATGAATCATGTATGATATCATAAATATTAATATGGTTCTGGTATAATTTAATAACATACTAAGATCTTCATACAGAAGTTTAAACGTAACCTCGACTAAAGTAAAGTGCAAGGTAAGGGTTAATTCTTCAATCTCATTATTATCCGAGATTGTTTATGTGTAAATATTTACTGGGACATTTTTATCACCCATGTCCATTTTCATAAAAATTATTTCAAAATGAATATTTTAAGGATTTTTAAAAGGTACTCTTTATCAATATCATAATTTAAAATGTTTTAAATATTTATCTTTCAAAACCTTTATAATTAATGTCCATGTTTTCAAAATGATTTTAAGTATTTATTTATAAGGAAATTAATGTTTTGAAATGATAATTATTTTCAAAAGTTTCAAAGTGGTATGGGAAACTTTGATTCAAAAATATCTTTTAAATTAATTCCTTTATAAATGTGTTATTTTTAAATGATTTTAGAAAAAGGATATTTCTCTCAAAAAGTTTTACTCATCATTTTCAACTATGTCAGCATCCTTTACTGGATATTATTTTTGATTGAGGTTGATTTATTATAATACAATCTTCTATGTTGTATTGAATGAGTTATGATATGTTTGACTATTGATGTTATATTTTTATACCATTCATGGTTTATAGTTAATATATTGAAATTTTTTATGCTAGTTTTAATATGAATGTTTATGTTATGTTTCAACTTTTTCATATGAGGAATCTAGTGGACTTAGTATGTGGTAGGTGGAGCCCGCTATAGCTCCTCGATGAACTGGTAGGTCTCATGAGAAAAACTAGTTTCTAGGGAGAATGACTTGATAAAAATTTCATTTGTAGTCTTGGCCCAAGGCCTTAAATATGTGGTAATGATGTCTGACGTTAGGAATTCCCTCATTATGTAATTAGTTATTACATGTTTTTTTAAGGGCCAAGACCCTTTTTATTAAAGACAGGAACAAGTAAACAAAAAGAGTAAAGAAGTACAGAACACCCAAATCATTGGCCCTCATTATGAATGCCCAATTTTTTCGTATCTTGTCTCCAATCTTTCATTCCGCATCTCGTAAGGCGCCCTGATCTAAAGCATGACCTCGCCCGCGTCTGCGACCCCTTGAGTGAAGCGCTTCAAGATTCCTTGCTTGTTGAAGAAGGCTTTCAATATCTTCATCTGAACTTGAGTCCATAAAGTGTTGCGTTGAACTCAAGTCTGCTCGACCTCGTCCTCGCCCACGATTTCTAGGGGGTCGTCCATGCTTAGCATATTGCAAAGAGACATCATCCTTCCTTGCAGTAGAATCCAAGTTTGTCATGTGGGGATCCTCTGTCATCTGCTGATTTTCCAGCAGCTTTGGTGGGTGCAAAGTCGTGGTTTCCACCTCTTTCCGAGGAGGGTCAACAACTAAAGCCTCTAACTGACCTGCAGCACTACATGGAACATTAGAATTGCTCACCTGCTCATGAGAAGAAGTCTTCCTATCATCCTTTCCAGGTGAGGGAAACGTGGGTGATGAAGCCCCAATATCCCCCTCAGAAAGTTGGAATTCTTTTGAGGGAAACATATCAACTCCAGGAGGAACAACCATAGTGGGATCAGAATTTGTATACAAAGGCATTTTTTCAGCTTTTTTATCATCACAAGAATGTGTGTCAGAGGAGGAAGAAACTACTTTAATCATAAAAGAATCATCTTGAACCTTGGGCAGGGGGGTCTGGGAAACAGTGAACCCCACCTTTGCCGGATCCTGAGTGAGGTCCTTGGCAATATGAGTCTCACAATTCCCCCCCATGCTCAATAATATCAGCCCAAGACCGAGTTCCATGCTGGCCAGTGATCAACTGAGGTTGATCATGCACAAAAGGTGGATCCATAATATGATCTGTTGTGTTATCTGCCAGAGTATTATGCATAGCAATAGGCGGAGGTGAAACAACCTTCTTTTGATTATTGTCAAGATCACATTGGACATCAGGAACAGACATCGTCTGAGCAGTATTAGCAGAAATCAAGACATCCCCATTAAAACCAGCAGTCTGTGTAGTTAAACCAGAGCTATCGGTCTTCTGGTGATGTGATTTTTTGAAGCAGGAATGTATATCATGCCCAAATTTAGCACAGGAAGCGCAAACAATTGATCTTCTACAATTTGAAGAATCATGACCTATAGTCTTACAGTCTGGGCAAAACATGGGGAGGCTTTCATATTCAATTTTCAGTTCCAATTCATCAACATCAGTAGTGAGAAAGACCGTATCAATTAATGTAGAACAAAGATCAATTTCAACTAAGAACCTGGAATAGTGTCCATACCTGGCAGCTTTCGTTTCCTTGTCCAATTTGATTGGAACTCCCATTGCTAGAGCAATATCATATAGAATGCGAGGGTGCCAAAGGATCTAATTTAGACCAAATACCTTCACCCAAGTCTGAACTGTCGTATTTCCTATTTCTAGGGGGTTAAAGCTTCTGTCCCATTCTCGGATATGAAATTCTCTAGGCTTGAAGGAGATAGAGTCGTGACCCCAAGCATGCATCTTAAGGTCTTCAGATGGAAATAAGATGTGGTAAAACCCTTTCCCTAAGGAGATACATTTCCAGGAGTCGAAACCCCAAACATCCGTCAAGCGTTGTATTAGAAGTTCAAGCTTCCATGGCATAGAGCCTTTCGGCAAGATGAGTCTGGAAATGATAGAGTGCACCCCCATCTCCAGTCTTTTCGATATAGCGTCCATATCAGCTTTGACGTGAGCTACTATGCCTTTCCTACGAATATCAGCATTCAAACCTTTGAAGTAAGTAAAGTTGCGGTTATGAGAACTGACCTCATTTCTATTCGAATCCGAAGATTTTCGATTCACGAGCGCTGATGCTGCCTGGAGTTTATGATAATTGAAACGCCCTTGTGTGAGAAATTCTTCCATTGATGTTGAAGACGAAGGATGCAAACCCTAATCGACATATCGAGAAGCCAGGGAGCGTTCCGCGCTGATCGCCATCAAATGATAACATTTATATGTTATTAACCTGAGTCATAATTAGTTATTACATATGATTATTCGACTAGTATAATATCCATGTTCTTGTTTATATGGTGATGTTTGATTAATTTTTTCCATATTATGTTCAAGATTATGTGTAAAAAGTTTTTTGTTTTTATTACACATCCTGCCTTAAAATTTTATAGCTTCCGCTAAATTATTTACCCTTACTAAGCATCTGAGCTCACCCCTTTCTTATGTTTTATTTTCCCAGTATCCCAAGAAGTGTTTTATTTTTGATATGTAGGGTTAATATAGCATCCCTCATTTTTATCACATAAAATTTCATTACATTATACAAAACTGGGGATCATTAAACATTAGTGTCTTGGAAACCAGGAACTTAATACATGAAAACAATATAAAACATTCTTCTTAAACACTTGAAAGGCTTCCTCATTTTTCATCCTAAGTTCATTACAGCATCTCATAACCTAGAAGCACACATCAAAGGAATGGGTGAGCAGAAGGCCCAGTAAGCGAAATAAGGGAAACATTTTACATGTGAACTTGAGATACATCAATAAAGTCATGAAAAATATCTTTAAGGAATGAGAAAGTAATCATGAGGCATATCATAATAAAAATAATGTATTTCGTAACTTGAAGGTGTGGCTACAACAGTTAACATAGACAATCATGAACATATCACCAAGGTCCATCCCCAAGGTCTCATTTTAATTTACCAAGTTAAACCCCAAGGTATTGTTAAAATTGTAATCTCTAGTGGTTACATCATTACCCAATGCAATGGGGCGCAATCAGGGCACACCCTTAAATTTGTAATCTCTAGTGGTTACATCATTACCCAATGCAGTGGAGCGCTATCAGGGCGCACCCTTAAATTTTTTTATTATCATGTGAGACACATATATCATCATCAAAATTTCATAAATAACCCATATTGCATAAAATAAATGGGTTTCATTTTATAATGATAACATTTTAAAAACTTCTTTTAGGACATGATCTTTATGTCACTTTAAACCCACAGAAAAAGGAAAGCGGGTATCATGTATGTAAATCCCAGAATTTAAAATAGATCATCTTGATATATATTTGAATACCCTTGTAGAATAAATAGCTTTGATTATTCACTTAATAAAATAAAATAATTTGAGAAAAGGAGAGAGACATTTTGAGACGAAAATTCTGCAGCATAATGGCTAGGTTACAGGGTTTTAGAAAACATTGAAAAGAGAGGGGACATGGGTCACCCACTCATAAATGATCTATAAAATGGTATAGGGACAGAATATAAAGGATTTAAGAACATGGTAGAAATTTGAAAGATATACCATATGAAATGAAGAACATTAAATAAAGACAAAAATAAGATTTCTCTTATGAAAATTCGGCAGCCTAACGGAGTCACTCAAACTTCAAAATTTTGAATTGATGAGATAAAATAGGGTCTCTCATCATATGAACATAAAATATCAGTATTAAATCTATATAGATCATACCCAAACATAATAAAAAAATAAATTTAAAGACTTTACATAAAAGTAGAACTTGAAAATGAGAAGGGTGAAAGAATCCCTTAAGAATTCGGCATCCTAACGACGCCATTTAAACATTCATAAAATGAAATGATGAGAGAAAGAGGGGGTATATCATCATATGAACATAAAAACGACAGTAGGATGATTATAAAATGACATCCCCAACATAAGAACATGGATCATAAAAGAAATGACATAAAAGAGAGTACTTGAAAAGAAAGAGAGTGGTAGGATCCCTTACCTTAAAACGTAACTCTTAAAAATCGAAGGTTGGGACCTTGAGGGGATTGAGGGCACCTTGGGAGGACTCCTTGGGAGGTAAGGAGACCAGAAATTCGTTGATGATGATTTTGGAGTCGAAAAGATGAGATAATGGCTTGGTATTTATAGGGAAAGTGAGGAGACAAGGCATTAATGGCCAAGGGACACCTCATCGGTGGTATTGGAAAAACCATGGGCTTGCCCATGGTATTTGCCCATGGTATTGGCCACTTGGGACACCTCATACAATAATTCATCCCCTTTAGTCGGCCATACCTTAAAATATCTCATGACAACATCATTATGCAGTCATGATGTCATTAAACATACCGAAACCCTAAAACTGTATTTTTACTATTCACTGAAAATTCATTTTTTTCAGAAAAATCCCCAAAATTCACCTTAACATAATATCGATGCTCTGAATTCAAAAATGAACTCCATTTTATAAAAATAATTTTATAAATATTTTTAATTTAATTTTTAAATAAAAAACACTATTTACCCGAAAAAACTAACACTTAACTAAATATTAATGAAACCGTTATTTACCTATTTTATTGAATCATATTACTTAATCAAGGTGAATAAAATATATTAATACTTTTTTAAGTGATATTACTTATCTATTTGGTCACATTACTAATCCTAAGTTTAAAATCACTATTCATAAATTACTATTCACCAAAAATTAATTTGATCTTATTAGACTCTAAATTTCTTACTGAACACATTTGTAGAAGACCATTTTTTGAAAATCCTTACACATTATTAATTATTTAAGTTTTACATAAATATTTTAAAATATCCTTTTTCCAAAATTCATTAAAAATATACATCCTAAAATTATCCCGACATTTGAAGATTCACAAGCTTCACTAAAAGAAGAAATCTCAATTTATTTATCCCAAAGGATTAGACAAAGTAGCTACAGTCTAGTCACATAGCCCCTTATAACACTAGCATATGACCTAAGTCTAAGGTGTGATACGGTGAGAGAATCTGAGGGAGTCTCAGATAACATTATCCTATTAGTAATCTCTACTAACTTGAACTTCTCCTGCATGTGTTTCTATTCAAGCTTGACACGGTGGAGTTCGGCTTGGGCTTGGTCCAAAGTGAAGCTCAAAGATGCCACCTCCTTCCCAAGTTCTGATAAGTGGGATTCATAAGGTTCAAGTCTAGTGGATGAAGATATCAACTCCTCTTTCTGTATTAACCATTAACATCTATATAAAATCACTAAGAGTAAATTAATATACTATTCAAAGAAGTTTGGGTTGTTACATTCTTCCCCCCTTAAGAAATTTCCTCCCCGAAATTTTATACCTAAGGCCTAGTCGAAAAGGTGAGGTTACTTTTTCTTCATTGTTTCCTCAGGCTCCCAAGTCGCTTCTTAATACTTATGATTCCTCCACAACACTTTCACAAGGCGGTTAGTCTTGTTGTGTAGAACCTTGTCTCTACGGTCTAAGATCTCCACTGGCTACTCCTCATAAGAGAGGTCATGTTCCAGTTGTACCACCCCTAGGTTCAGTACATGCGAAGGTTCGGGTATGTACTTCCTCAAGAAAGATACGCGGAAGACATCGTGAACTTGAGCTAAGTTTGGTGGAAGTGTTAGATGATAGGCCACTGCTCCTATAAGATCAAAGATTTCATAGGGTCCAATGTACCTAGGGCTGAGCTTCCCTTTCTTCCCAAACCGCAAGACTCTCTTCCATAGAGAAATCCGAAGAAATACTTTGTCGCCAACACCAAACTCCAAGTCCCTTTGATGGTTGTCAGTATATCTCTTTTACCGACTCTGAGTGTCCTTCATGTGTTGTTGGATGGAATGAACCTTTTCTGTCATCTCTTGCATAAGATCAGGCCCAAGAATCTTTCTCTCACCAGCTTCATCCCAACAAGTAGGAGTTCTACATCTCCTTCCATACATAGCTTCATAGGGTGCCATCTAAATACTCAAATGGAAGATGTTGTTGTATGAGAACTGAACTAATGGGAGGTGTTGATCCCATCCATCATTAAATTCCATTGAGCATAATCTCATCATGTCCTCAAGTGTCTGAATAGTCCTTTCAGATTGGCCATCAGTTTGAGGATGATAGGTCGTACTAAAATTCAATTCTCTATTCAGAGCATGTTGAAGACTTCTCCAGAATTTTGATGTGAATCTTGGATCACAATCAAATACGATGGATGGTGGTACCCCATGAAACCTTACCACTTCCTTTATGTATATCTTGGAAAGTTCATCCAGAGAGAAATCTTCCCAAAAAGGGATAAAATGGGTGGTCTTGGTGAGACAGTCCACTATAACCCATATCGTATTATTCCCTTTGGATGTTTTCGGGATACCAGTGACAAATTTTATAGTGATATTATCCCACTTCCATGCTGGTATGGGTAGCGGTTGTAATACCCCCTTAGGAAGTTGTCGTTCTGCCTTTACTTGTTGACACACCAGACACCTTGTAGTGTAATCAGCAATCTCCCTCTTCATGTTATCCCACCAAAAATGATCACAAAGGTCTCTATACATTTTATTGCTTTCCGGATGTATAGAGAAAGTAGAGCTATGAGCTTCATCCATCAGTTCTTTATTTATCTCCGGAATAGATGGAACACATAGTCTTGTACGAAATTTCAGTACACCTTCTTGATCAATAATGAAATCAGGGAACTTCCCATCCTTCACAGCCTCAAAATTCTTCTACAACATAGAATCTTCTCTTTGAGCCTTCTTGATCTTTTCTAGTAATGGAGGTTGAGAAATCATTTGGGATAGGGTTGATGATGTCCCTTACCTTACAATTTCTATGTCCAGTTTTACTAGATCATTAATCAATGGATCTCCTAGAATCCTCATTGTTTCCAGAACAACAGGGTCTTTCCTATTTAATGCATCTGCGACTTTGTTTTCTCTTCCAGGGTGATAATTAATTGAACAATCATAGTCTTTAATAAGCTCCAACCATCTCCTTTGTCTCATGTTCAATTCTTTCTACATGAAAATATACTTTAAACTTTGGTGGTCAGTGTATATATCACATTTCTCCCCATAAAGATAGTTCCTCCATATCTTTAGAGAAAAAAACAACGGCTGCTAGCTCTAGATCATGCATAGGATAATTCTTCTCATGAATCTTCAACTGTCGAGACGCATAAGCAATGACCTTGTCATTTTTCATGAGGACGCACCCAAGACCTTTTAGAGATGCATCGCTAAAAATAACAAATCCTTCTCTGATAGAGGTTAGTGTTAACACAGGTGCATTAACCAATCTCTTCTTCAGCTCTTGGAAACTTTCCTCGCATTCCTTTGTCCAGATGAACTTAACCCCTTTTCAAGTCAACTTGGTTAGTGGATTAGAAAGTTGTGAAAAGTTTTTCACAAACCTCCTATAATATCTTTCTAAACCAAGTAAACTACGAATCTCAGTTACTGTTGTGGGTTGAGGCCACTCCTCCACAACTATTGTCTTTGCAGGGTAAATCGAGATTCCTTCATTGGTTACGATGTGCCCCAAGAAAGACATTTTTTGTAACCAAAACTCACACTTGCTGAACTTTCGAAAGAGCCTCTCCTTCCGCAGAGTCTGCAAAATAACCCTCAGATGATCTTCATGCTCCTCATGACTTTTTGAATATATCAAAATATCATCAATAAAAACTACCACAAAGTTATCAAGGTAGTCCTTAAAGACTCTATTCATCAAATCCATGAACATAGCAGGAGCATTAGTCAAGCCGAAGGGCATAACAGTAAACTCATAATTCCCATATCTTGATCAGAAGGCAGTATTTGGAATATCTTCCTTCTTCACCCTCAGTTGATGATAACCAGATCAAAGATCAATCTTGGAGAAGAATTGATCCCCACTAAGTTGATCAAATAAATCATCAATTCTTGGAAGAGGGTATTTTTTCTTCACTGTGATCCCATTCAGTTCTCTATAATCAATGCATATCCGCATTTATCCATCCTTCTTCTTCACAAAAAGAACTGGTGCTTCCCAAGGAGACACACTCGGTCGGATAAACCCCTTCTCCAACGAGTCTTGGAGCTGTTTTTTAACTCCTCTAGCTCCACATTTTTCATTCTATACGGGGTCTTTGATATCGTTTGAGATCTAGGTATGAGTTCAATGGATAAATCTACCTCTCTTTCTGGGGGAGGTCCAGGTAACTCCTCAGGAAATACATCCATGTATTACTGAACAATCAGAACATCTTCTATTTTTATACTCCATTTTTCTTCTTCATCCTCACCGATTGACTCCATAAAGAAGGCTATATGAGGTGCTTCTATACAAGGATCGGGTCGGAATATCTCTCCTTGGAAGATAATTGTAGTTTGTTCATTCGAGACTACTGAGAATTCCTTACTTCTTCCTTTGATCTGAGAATTATACTTTGAGAGCCAGTCTATCCCTAGTATAACGTCGAATTCTATCATGGAAATGACTACTGGATCTGAGATAAGATTGTGCTCACTAAACTAAACACTAGAGTATCTAAACACTGTTGATGCATGGAAAATACCACTTGGAGTCTTGACTAACAACTCTACCTCTTGTAGTTTGGGGATTGATTCTATATTCTTTGCAAACTTGGAGGAAATAAAGGAATGTGTCAAACCAGAATCAAACAAAGTACTAGCTAGTTTTGAGAGGACAACAAGAGTACCTGCTACCACGTCATTCGAAGCTTCAACCTCAGTTTTTGTGATAGAAAAAGCACGACCTTGCTCCCTTGGCCTTTTTTGAGGTTGATAGTGATTCCCCTCCACTGTCCTCGGATTTGGACAGTGATTAGATAAGTGCCAAAGTCGTCCACACTTGAAGCATTGGACTTAGGGTAGGGCTAGATCCATCTTTCCTCTATTGTTAGTGTTGGGAAGTTGAGGCTTCACATCACTATGACAATTCCGAGCAATATGGCCTTCTCTTCCACACTTGTAGCACTTACCACTTCCAATCAAGTAGTTCCCTGAATGCTTCTTCCCACATTTATTGCATGTGGCATGTTGAATTTGTTTTCCACCTCTTTCCTGATCAAAACATCTTCCCAGGATTGGTTCTAGTGCTCTCTTATTCTCATTAGATTTGTGAGACCATTGTGTCTCACCAAACTCCAGTTCGACTTTCATATAACTTCAAACTATTTCTCCGTAGATATTATAGTCCCTGTTGGATAGATTCTTCTTTAGATGAGGTTGTAGTCCACCAAAGAATCTATCAAACTTTCCATTAGGGTCGATCACAAAGCTAGAGGTATATCGGGAAAGTCGGGTGAAGTTCATCTCATAGCTTCTGACGGATTCATTCTCCTTCTGCATTAGCTCAAGAAACTCCTTCTCCATTCTCGTTCTCATGGAACAAGGGAAATACTTATTCAAGAATACTCCCCTGAACTCTCCCCACTCCATAGCTTCCATATCTTCTCTAGGCTTTGTGTTTTTTGACCAATGATCACCACTGATCAGCTTATCCCTCTAGGCGGTAAACAACAAGGGTGAATTTTTATTGTTCCGAACAATGGAGTACAGAAAAGATATTTTCAATGGAGCTTATACATTGTTCCACAACCAATGGGTCAGTATATCCACTGAATGTTGGTGTTCGTTGACACATGAAGGACTCAACAGAGTGTTGTTCCCTGCATGGTGAGATCATCCTCTCAGCTTGATTCAAGTTATTACTCATAACTTGAGTCAGTCGGTTCATCATTCGCATGAATGTTTCCATTCTAGCTTCCATCGGAGGGCCATCAGCACATGGTGCATTATGGTCACCATTTTCACGGTTCCTCCTATTGCATGCCATTTTCTAAAAGAATAAAACCTCAGTGAGAAACTTGTTTCATTTAAAAATCTTATGACTATAAATGATTATATGTATTAAAACATCATGCTTACACAATTATATTTCTCTATAATTCCTTCACAATTATTCATAAAAAGCATGTGATTAACCAAACATATACACCAGGAGTGTCGTAACCAAGAGTGCAGTAAGGCCTGTTATCGTGCACTAGTTCCCATTCGAGTCTAGCTCAAAGTGGTGTTTTCAGGTTTTACCACTATGTATATCTGTGCCAGAGCCGTCTCTACCTGCTCATATCCAGACATGGATGTATTTGTTTGATAAACCACTAACTCTATACTCACCAAAATACCAAGAAGATTTCCTATATTTAAACTTTCTATAGGGTTCTTCCTAACGTTTTCATATCCTAATTTCCACAAATAACTAAACCTTCCTTTGATACCAACTATAGCATCCCACCTTTTATCACATAAACTTTAATTACATTATACAAAATCGGGGATCTTTAAGGTTTAGTGTCTTGAAAACCAGGAACGTAATACATAATAACAACATAAAACATTCTTCTTAAACACTTTAAAGGCTTCCTCATTTTTCATCCAATGTTTATTATAGCATCTCATAACCTGGGAGCATACATCAAAGGAATGGGTGAGCAGAAGGCCCAGTAAAGGAAAAAAGGGAAAAAATTTACATGTTAACTTGATATACATCAATAAAGTCAGGAAAAATATCTTTAATGCATGAGAAAAAAATCATGAGTCATATCATAATAAAAATAACATATTCCATAACTTGAAGATGTGGCTACAACAGTTAACATAGATAATCGTGAACATATCACCAAGTTTCTTCCCCAAGGTCTCATTTGTAATTACCAAGATTATCCCCAAGTTATCATTAAAATTGTAATCTCTAGTGGTTACATCATTACCCAATGCAATGGGGCACTATCAGGGCGCACCCTTAAATTTGTAATCTCTAGTGGTTACATCATTACCCAATGCATTGGAGCGCTATCAGGGTGCACCCTTAAATTTGTCTTTATTATCATGTGATCCACATATATCATCATCAACATTTCATAAATAACCCATATAGCATAAAATAAATGGGTTTCATTTCATAATCATAACATTTTAAAAACTGCTTTTAGCACATGATCTTTATGTCACTTTAAACCCACAGAAAAAGGAAAGCGGGTCTCATGTATGTAAATCCCATAATTTAAAATAAAACATCTTGATATATATGAAAATACCATTATAGAAGAAAGATCTTTGAGTATTTACTTAATAAAATAAAATAAATTGACAAAAAGAGAGAGACATTTTGAGACAAAAATTCTGCAGCATAACGGCTATGTTACAGGGTTTTAGAAAACATTGAAAAGAGATGGGACGTGGGTCACCCACTCATAAATGATCTATAAAATAGTATAGGGACAGAATATAAAGGATTTAAGAACATGGTAATAAAATTCAAAAGATATACCATATGAAATGAACAACATGAAAGGAAGACAAACAAAAGATTTCCCTTATGAAAATTCGGCAGCCTAATGGCGTCACTTAAACTTCAAAAAATTGAATTGATGAGATCAAATAGGGTCTCTCATCATATGAACATAAAGGATAAGTATGAAAAATATAGATATCATACCCCAACATAATAAAAAGGAACTTGAAAGACTTGACATGAAATTAGAACTTGAAAATGAGAAGGGTGAAAGAATCCCTTAAGCATTTAGCAGCCTAACGACGCCATTTAAACATTCATAAAATGAAATGATGAGAGAAAGAGGGGGTCTATCATCGTATAAACATAAAAATGATAGTATAATGAATATAAAATAACATCCCCAACATAATAACATATAGCATAAAATAAATTACATAAAAGAGAGTACTTGAAAAGAAAGAGAGTGGTAGGATCCCTTATCTTAAAATGTAACTCTAAAAACTCGAAGGTTGGGACCTTGAGGGGCTTGAGGGCACCTTGGGAGGACTCCTTGGGAGGACTAATTGGGAGGTAAGGAGACAAGAACTTCATTGAGGATGATTTTGGAGTCGAAAGGATGAGAGAATGTATTGGTATTTATAGGGAAAGTGACGAGACAAGGCATTAATGGCCAAGGGACACCTCATCGGTGGTATTGGCAAAACCATGGGATTGCCCATGGTATTTTCCCATGGTATTGGCCACATGGGACACCTCATAAAATAATTCATCTCCTTTAGTTGTCCATCCCTCAAACTATCTCATGACATCATCATGACGTAGTCGTGATGTCATTAAACATACCGAAACCCTAAAACTGTATTTTACTATTCACTGAAAATTCATTTTTTTCAGAAAAATCCCCAAAATTCACCTTAACATAATATAGATGCTCTGAATTGAAAAATGAACTCCATTTTATAAAAATAATTTTCTAAATATTTTTAATTTAATTTTTAAATAAAAAACACTATTCACCCAAAAAAAACTAACACTTAACTAAAAATTTATGAAACAGTTATTTACCTATTTTATTGAATCACATTACTTAATCAAGGTGCCTAAAATATATTAATACTTTCTTTAAGTGATGCTACTAATCCATTTGGTCTCATTACTAATCATAAGGATAAAATTACTATTCATAAATTACTATTCACCAAAAATTAAGTTGATCTTATTAGACTCTAAATTTCTTATTGAACACGTTTGTAGAAGACCATTTTTTGAAAATATTTACACATTATTTATTATTTAAGTTTTACATAAATATTTTAAAATATCCTTTTTCCAAAATTCATTAATAATATACATCCTAAAATTATCCGGACATTTGAAAATTCACAAACCTCACTAAAGGAATAAATATCAATTTATTTATCCCAAAGGATTGCACAAAGTAGCTACAGTCTAGTCACATATCCCCTTATAACACCAGCATATGACCTAAGTGTAAGGTGTGATATGGTGAGATAATCTGAGGGAGGCTCATATAACATTTCCCTAGTAGTAATCTCCACTAACTTGAACTTCTCCCACAGGCGTTTCTGTTCAAGCTTGACAAGCTGATGTTCGGCTTGGGCTTGGTCCAAATCGAAGCCCAAAGATGCCACCTCCTTCCCAAGATCTGATAAGTGGGCTTCATAAGGTTCGATTCTACTGGATGAAGCCATCGACTCCTCTTTCTGCATTAACCATTAACATCTATATTAAATCGCTAAGAGTAAATTAATATACTTTTCAAAGAAGTTTGGGTCATTACAGTGAAGCTAAAAATAAATGGCATTCTCAAACAATTTTTTTGTGTTGTATGTTAGAAAGTGTAATGTAACATTCATGTATGTAATCTATTTTCTAAGACTGCTAAACTGATAGGTCTTTCGGGACTTCATTCTTTGTAATCATGCCAATGTATTAAAATAATGCACCGACTTTGCGAATCTAGGTTCAGGGCGTTACAGTTGGTATCATAGGAAGTTTAGAAACAACCTTGGAAATATATTTATATAAAAACTGATTAGATAACATTACCCTAAGATAGACGTTGAGGATTAGTATAGAATAAATTCCTAGAATTTTGGTAAGGTAGTGATTTTGTGAGTTTTCCAAGCAATACAACCATGTCTGGATACGAGCAGGTAAAGGCGGCTCTGGCACAGATGTACCTAGGGGAAAAACCCGAAAACAACACTTTGAGCTAGACTCCATTTGGAAATGGTGCACGACAATGGGTCTTTCTGAACTCTTGGTTACAATTCTCTCAGGGTATATGCTTAGGATAATTCACATTTTCATTACAAGCCATTATGAAGGATTTAGGAGTAAATACTTTCTCAAAGAAAAGATTTTTATTTTTATGGATTATTTCCATAAACAGTTTAATTTACATTAGGTATTTTACAAGTTTGGAATTATTCATTGCGATTCATAAACTGACCTAGTGTATGCCATTGTTTAGAAATGCTTCCCAGTATAAGGAATGAGAACTCCAACAATATATATGATCCAAAGAATAAGAAGGATCATATATTTCATGGTATTAATCCAACATTTAGAAGATAAATATTCTCCCATGTATTCTCAACATATGAAGAAATATTATCATGTGTTAATAAGATAAGTAAAAAATTCTCCGAGTCATATGGCTTTGAAGGGAAGCAAGAGAAGAAAATTATGGAAGAGATAAAGATGGATAAAGGGAAGAGGGAAAGGAAAATTTTTCCCATATGTGATAACTGTGGGAAGAAACACCCTGTAAATTTTATGAAGGGAATGCGAGTTTGTTATAAGTGTGGAGAAAAAGGACACCATGTACGTCACTGTAAGGGTAAGAAAAAGGTTTCAAATGTACAATGCTTCATCTGCAAAGAGTTGGGACACTACGTGAACCAATGTCCAAATCATCAGAGTATGCCCCAAATGATGCTATTGGATAATAATCATGTTATTATACTACAAAAGATGAGGAGGAATGATTAGAGTTCATATGTTGTTATTAAATAACTATGTAATTTGAGTGTTGTATCAATGATGTACTGGTTATAATAATTATGTATTACAAAAGGATTGTACTGCAGTACTATTTCATTAAGGACTTGAGATTGTGTGTAACCAAGAAAAGTTATTCAATAGCAGGTTAATTTTTTTGTAAAATATATGGTTAAGAGAAAGATAAACCATAATATGGTTATGACAATGAGGTAGTGATTTTTGAATAATACATGTTTGATTTGGATAAATTATATTAGATATTCTTCACTATCTTGAAACTGATTAATGATTTGTATATTCTATCATTGTTTGAGTTTACATCATTTTTTGGATAGAAGGAGTATATCTAGCATTCTATAATGAATAAGGGAGCATGAATTTAATAAATAAGGTTTTATGGTAATTCAGGATGTTTCATTGTTTTAAAAGAATACATGATGAAGGTGTTCACAAGTTATTACACGGCAAAAAGGATTTTCATTGTGTTTAACTTCCCTATAAATTTTGGACTGTGAGTTTGGAAAAAATTATTTTGGATAAGTCTAGTTTGAGATTATTCTTTAACTTCCATAAAAAATACAACTCGGAGGTCGGGCGGCAACCCGTCGCGTCTAGCAAGGCCGCGAGACTTGAACCCATAACCGAAGGGTGACAAGGGGTTCACCTACCACTGACCCACATGATGTACTGGATTGAATAATGTTGTTTTTTAAAGGTTCTGGTAGATGACTTATAAATTTATTTTTTTAGAACCCTATACGAATAGGATAAATAGAATATATTTTTTAAGTTCTATTATCTTTTAGGGTGAAATATGAGTTTGTGGTAGAAATTAGTTAAAAGATGGAACTCTACTTGTCAAGTATATATTTTTTCCTTCTCTTATTATATGAAGAAATTAATTCTTATAATTTAGGTAAGGTATCTTAAAACCAAAAATGTGTTATCCTAATACCTTATGTTTTGTGGAACCAATGATATTTTAAATCATCATAGATTGATGGATTTGAGGCCCTCAATTCTATAATTGTTTGTGACTGATGACATCAATCACTCCCTATAAATATTTACTTTTTCCCTCCAATTATGTGTCTCTAATTTCCACCAATGTTCTTCTAATCGAGATCATAATTGGTGGTTACTTTTTCATTCCTCTTTCCCTCTTATTAAGACTAATTTTTATTAACCCAATTTCTGATGTGGGTTTTCCCACAAAGGTATTTTCTATTTTCAACCTTTTATTTTTGAAGAAAAATTTCAAATTAATAGGACACAATTTATTTAAGGAGGGAAGAATGTAGCACCCCAAAGATTTCATAGTACGTTATTTCTTTAAAGTAATTCAATAACTTTCACTATACGCAGCACCGGGTGCGAGCGCACCACAAGATTACCAAACTAGCTGTTCAAAAGAGGTCATGAATAGTATTAACTGAATATTGAAATATATATAATCCTTATAATTTTAGAATCCATATTATTATTTTCTTATACATAATGTAAGAACAAATTCATCTTTTTCTGATAAAAGAAGTATTTTTTTTCAAAAAATGCACTTCCACCACCTTTTAATGGTGAACCCTTTTTAAATACAATATTTGAAACTTTTATAAATTAAATTTGACAAAATAAACATCCTATTTAGAATCGTGACATAAGAATTTAGTTTCAATAAATTTTTGGTGTTTTTATGATAACTTTCATATTTGGGTGAATAGTGAAAATTACTATATTTTAACTGAAAAAAACTTTTTTAATAAAAATAATTTATAGTGTTAAATTATACATTTTCATGGTTTGAAGTAAAAATAGATTAAATTTTACAATTAAATCCGATGCTGGTCATTGTAAGTAATTTCACTTTGAGATTGGACATAAACAAGTGTCAATCTTTTGATAGTTATTGTTTCTTAAAATACGCCTTTTGGTTTTGACAACTGGAATTAATTTTAAATTAATAAATGAAACTTCTATGTTTTGAATTTGGAATATCAAAACTATCTTTGGGTGATTTTTTGGTATTTTTCTGAAAACTTTCAATTTTTGATGAATAGTGAAAAAACACTAAGTTATAGTTTAAAACCGAATTTTTATTTAATTATTTATTTATTTTACTTAAATTTATTTTAGGTAAAAATAGATACATAATACCTATATAAGTTCAATTTAATTCATTGGATTCATTTTGTAATAATATTAGATATATAAAATTTTATTGAACTTTTCACCGTCATTTACCCACCTCCTAGGAGAATTTGAAAATTCACATAAAACTTAATTTTACCGCTTCTATGATTTGACTTTCTAAAATATGAGAGACACGGTTAATACCAAGGATTAAAATGTGGTTCAATAAGATATAAACGATTTTTGGTTAATAGTAACTTTTTACTTTTATTTACCACTGTTAAAAGTAAATAGGGTAATTAAGGGTAAAAATGATATTATTGTTACCCTAACAGATGTCCTAATTCTATTTTATAAGTGTAATTAGACCAAAAAACCACCTTAGGAATAAAATATGACACTTTAGATCCACTTGGATTAGATTAATACATTTATTATTATTTTATTTAAAGAATAGTTAAAAGAGTTAAAATCAATGTTTAATAACTAAACTATTTTTAATATAGATATATACATAAGATAAATTCAAATATAAAAATTCATTAGAAATATAAAATGATTTCCTACATAATGGTAGTTTATATATAATTTTTAAAGATTAAATAATTAAATTTATTAATGACACAATGATGATGGATTAATTACCTTATTAATAAAATAATCAAATAAATGGTATTATAAATATTAAAATAATTATAATTTCAAAGTTTTTATGACATCCACAAATTTTATAGATGAATATGACATGTTAGTATTGATTAAATTTATTTTTTCTGAAGTAATGATGTTGTTATTATTTTATCAAAAAACAAATACCCAAAAGTGTCAAAATTGAAATAAACTAGTTTTTAAAAAAAATATTATATTATTAATTGATATAATAGTCCTAATAATATAAGGTTTTTCCAAAAGACTTATATAATAATATATATGACATTAATTAACTGATTGGGGTTCATTTGTCATTTTATAGTAAGTTTATTAACCATATAATATAAAAATACAAAGAGACATGGTAAATGTCAAACTATTTAACTAAGAGTTAAATCTAAGAGTTAAGGTTAATATGGTGACCTAAACCTGTCTAAAACCTATTGGTTTAGTGGTTTTCGACCCATCCCCACCTTATCCTTTAAATAATTTGTTTTTGAGACATTATAAACCTAAAATTAATTTATTATAAAATAATAGTTTAAGTTTGTCCTAAGGTGCCTCTCACACCACTTATAAAATGGCACTTCCCCTTCTCTAAAATTCACACCTCCAAAGCCATTTTGCTCAGACAAACGCTGCCTAAATATCCTCCCAACTATCCTATATTTATCTTATAGGCCTTACATTGTTCATAAAACCAACCTAAGTATCCCTTTTGATCAAATCAAAAAAAATAACCCGAAGAAGAGGTAATGATTTCACCACCCCCTTTCAAGTTCTCTTATTCTTCCACTTACTCTTTATTTGTTGTTTCAATTATAAAATAATAACTCCAGTATCTTTTATATACTGTGATTTTATTATAAATATTTCACAACTATATTCATTATTCTATCCATCTTATGAATGATAATGTCACCATGTGTGTGTATGTGCGGCTTACCGTCTCCACGTCGTGGTGTAATTTATTATTCAACACTATGTTATTTGGATGGATATAATGATGAGTAATATGTATATAAATAATGAAAATAATATTCTAATGTATCTGTAAAATTAATATACCATCCAATTCCACTTCTTTATGGAAATGATATTGTCTCTCGTGCGTACGTACGGATTACCGTCTCCACGACGCGATGAGATTCATTTCCACGGTCACCATTCATCGACAATTATAAAAATATATATTACTAATAAGTATGTAATATATGACATAATAATGCTACTGAAGATATATCAATATATATATATATATATATACTTACTTATATCTTATTCACTTAGTTCCGCTCAATACGATATGAAAACGGAAACAACGTTTATGCATACATACGGACTACCGTCTCCATAAACGGTGTTTTTTATTTCATATATATGTATATTATACATATTTATATTGTAAATATATATGATATATAAATCATGTTTTATATTCTAGAAGTATTTAAATCTTGATCAAAGTGATACAATCAGGATTAACATGTTAAAACACGTACGATAAAGAAAGCAATTATTACCAAAAATGTTAATTTGACATGGAAATTATTATTAAATGGGTAGTATAAAGTCATAAATGAATTATGTATGATATCATAAATATTAATATGGTTCTTTTATAATTTAAAAACATACTACTATCTTCATACAGAAGGTTAAACGTACCCTCGACTAAAGTAAAGTGCAAGGTAAGGGTTAATTATTCAATCTCATTATTATCCGAGATTGTTTATGTGTAAGTATTTACTGGGACATTTTTATCACCCAGGTCCATTTTCATAAAAATGATTTCAAAATGAATATTTTAAGTATTTGTGAAAGGTACTCTTTATCAATATCAGAATTTAAAATGTTTTAAAGATTTATCTTTCTATAACTTTTTAATTAATGTCCATGTTTTCGAAATGATTTTAAGGATTTATTTATATGGACATTAATGTTTTGAAATGATAACTATTTTAAAAAGTTTCAAAGTTGTATGGTACAATTTGATTCAAAAATATCTTTTAAATTAATTCCTTTATAAATGTGTGACTTTCAAATGATTTAAAAAAAAGAATATTTCTCTCAAAAAGTTTTACTCATCATTTTCAACTATGTCAGCATCCTTTACGGGATATTATTTTTGATTGAGGTTGATTTATTATAATACAATATTACATGTTGTATTGAACAAGTTATGATATGTTTGACTGTTGATGTTCTATTTTTATACCATTCATGGTTTATCGTTAATGTATTGACATTTCGTATACTAGTTTTAATACGATTGTTTATGTTATGATTCAACTTTTTCATATGAGGAATGTAGTGGACTCAGTATGTGATGGATGGATCCCGCTATAGCTCTTAGATGCATTGGTACGTCTCATGAGACAGACTAGTGTCTTGTCACAAGGCCTTGAAAAAAAATTCATTTGTAGTCTTGGCACAAGGCCTTGACTATGTGGTAATGATGTCTGGCGTTAGGCATTCCCTCATTATGTAATTAGTTATTACATGTGATTATTCAACTAGTATAATATCCATGTGCTTGTTTATATGGTGATATTTGATTCATTTTTCCCATATTATGTTCAATATTATGTGTAAAAAGGCTGTTGTTTTTATTACACATCCTTCCTTAAAAGTTTATAGCTTCCGCTAAATTATTTACCCTTACTGAGCATCTGAGATCACCCCTTTCTTACGTTTTATTTTCCCAGGATCCCAAGAAGTATTTTATGTTTGAGATGCAGGGTTAATATAAAATCCCACCTTTTTATCACAAAAACTTTCATTAAATTATACAAAACTGAGGATCTTTAAGGTTTAGTGTCTTGGAAACCAGGAACTTAATACATGAAAACAACATAAAACATTCTTCTTAAACACTTGAAAGGCTTCCTCATTATTCATCCTAAGTTCATTACAACATCTCATAACCTGGGAGCATACATAAAAGGAATGGGTGAGTAGAAGGACCAGTAAGGGAAACAAGGGAAACATTTTACATGTGAACTTGAGATACATTAATAAAGTCATGAAA
The DNA here is from genome assembly GCA_963277665.1 of Viscum album. Lineage (NCBI taxonomy): Eukaryota > Viridiplantae > Streptophyta > Magnoliopsida > Santalales > Viscaceae > Viscum > Viscum album. The sequence goes on from OY728167.1 coordinate 988,956,110, forward strand.
AATATCTTTAAGGCATGAGAAAGTAATCATGGGGCATATCATAATAAAAATAATGTATTCCATAACTTGAAGATGTGGCTACAACAGTTAACATAGATAATCATGAACATATCACTAAGGTCCATCCCCAAGTTCTAATTTGAAATTACCAAGTAAAACTCCATGGTATCGTTAAAATTGTAATCTCTAGTGGTTACATCATTACTCAATGCAATGGGGTGCTATCAGGGCGCACCCTTAAATTTGTAATCTCTAGTGGTTACATCATTACCCAATGCATTGGAGCTATATCAGGGTGCACCCTTAAATTTGTCTTTATTATCATGTGAGCCACATATATCATCATCAACAATTCATAAATAACACATATATCATAAAATAAATGGGTTTCATTTCATAATCATAACATTTTAAAAACTGCTTTTAGGACATGATCATTATGTCACTTTAAACCCACGGAAAAAGGAAAGTAGTTCTCATGTATGTAAATAACAGAATTTAAAATAGAACATCTTGATATATATGTGAATACCCATATAGAAGAAATAGATTTTAGTATTCACTTAATAAAATAAAATAATTTGAGAAAAGGAGAGAGACATTTTGAGACAAAAATTCTGCAGCATAACGGCTATGTTACAGGGTTTTAGAAAATATTGAAAAGAAAGGGGACATGGGTCACCCACTCATAAATGATCTATAAAATAGTAGAGGTACAGAATATAAAGGTGTTTAGAACATGGTAATGAAATCTTAAATATATACCATATGAAATGAATAACATGAAAGGAAGACAAAAATAAGATTTCTCTTATGAAAATTCGGCAGCCTAACGGCGTCACTTAAACATCAAAAAATTGAATTGATGAGATAAAATAGGGTCTATAATCATATGAACATAAAAGATAAGTATGAAATATATATATATTATACCCCAACATAATAAAAAGAAACTTTAAAGACTTTACATGAAAGTAGAACTTGAAAATGAGAAAGGGTGAAAGAATCCCTTAAGAATTCGGCAGCCTAACAACGCCATTTAAACATTCATAAAACGAAATGATGAGAGAAAGAGGGGGTCTCTCATCATATGAACATAAAAAAGACATTAGGATGAGTATAAAAGAACATCCCCAAAATAGGAACATGGAGCATAAAATAAATGACATAAAAGAGAGTACTTGAAAAGAAAGAGAGTGGTGGGATCCCTTACCTTAAAATGTAACTCTTAAAACTCAAAGGTTGGGACCCTAAGAGGATTGAGGGCACCTTGGGGGGACTCCTTGGGATATAATGAGACCAGAACTTTTTTGAGGATGATTTTTGAGTCTAAAGGATGAGAGAATGGCTTTGTATTCATAGGGAAAGTGAGGGGACAAGGCATTAATGGCCAAGGGACACCTCATCGGTGGTATTGGCAAAACCATGGGCTTGCCCATGGTATTTTCCCTTGGTATTGGCCAATTGCGACACCTCATACAATAATTCATCCCCTTTAGTCGGCCATCCCTTAAAATATCTCATGAAATCATCATGATGCAGTCATGATGTCATTAAACATACCGAAACCCTAAAACTGTATTTTTACTATTCACTGAAAATTCATTTTTTTCAGAAAAATCCCCAAAATTCAACTTAACATAATATCGATACACTGAATTCAAAAATGAACTCCATTTTATAAAAATATTATTCTAAATATTTTTAATTTAATTTTTAAATTAAAAACACTATTCACCTGAAAAAACTAACAGTTAACTAAAAATTTATGAAACCATTATTTACCTATTTTATTGAATCACATTACTTAATCAAGGTGCCTAAAATATATTAATACTTTCTTTAAGTGAGATTACTAATTCATTTGGTCACATTACTAATCCTAAGCGTAAAATCACTATTCATAAATTATTATTCACCAAAAATTATGTTGATCTTATTAGACTCTAAATTTCTTACTGAACACATTTGTAGAAGAACATTTTTTGAAAATATTTACACATTATTAATTATTTAAGTTTTACATAAATATTTTAAAATATCCTTTTTCCAAAATTAATCAATAATATACATCCTAAAATTATCCAGACATTTGAAAATTCACAAACTTTACTAAAGGAAGAAATCCGAATTTATTTATCCCAAAGGATTAAAAAAAGTAGCTCCAGTCTAGTCACATAGCCCCTTATAACACCATCATATGACCTAAGTGTAAGTTGTGCTATGGTGAGAGAATCTGAGGGAGTCTCAGATAACATTGCCCTAGTAGTAATCTCCACTAACTTGAACTTCTACCGCAGGCATTTCTGTTCAATCTTGACACGCTGTAGTTCGGATAGGGCTTGGTCCAAAGCAAAGCCCAAATATGCAACCTCCTTCCCAAGTTCTGATAAGTAGGATTCATAAGGTTCGAGTCTACTGGATGAAGCCATCGACTCCTCTTTTTGCATTAACCATTAACATCTATAGTAAATCTCTAAGAGTAAATTAATATACTATTCAAAGAAGTTTGGGTCATTACATTCTTCCCCCTTTAAGAAATTTCATCCCCAAAATTTTATACCTAAGGCCTAGTCGAAAAGGTGAGGGTACTTTTACTTCATTGTTTCCTTAGGATCCCAAGTCGCTTCTTCATACTTATGATTCCTCCACAACACTTTCACAAGGTGGGTAGTCTTGTTGCGTAGAACCTTGTCTCTACGGTCTAAGATCTCCACTGGCTTCTACTCATAAGAGAGGTCATGTTCCAGTTGTACCACCTCTGGGTTCAGTACATGCGAAGGGTCGGGTATGTACTTCCTCAAGAGAGATACGTGGAAGACATCGTGAACTTGAGCTAGGTTCAGTGGAAGTTCTAGATGATAGGCCACTGCTCCTATGCGATCAAAGATTTCATAGGGGCCAATGTATCTAGGGTTGAGCTTCCCTTTCTTCCCAAACCTAATGACTCTCTTCCATGGAGAAATTAGAAGAAATACTTTGTCCACAACACCAAACTCCAAGTCCCTTCGACGGTTGTCAACATAGCTCTTCTACCGAATCTGAACATCCTTTAAGTGTTGTTGGATGGAATGAACCTTTTTTGTCATCTCTTGCACAAGATCAGTCCCAAAAAGCTTTCTCTCACCAGCTTCATCCCAACAAGTAGGAGTTCTACATCGCCTTCCATACAGAGCTTTATAGGGTGCCATCTAAACATTCGAATGGAAGCTGTTGTTGTATGAGAACTCAACTAATGGAGGGTGTTGATCCCATACACCTTTAAATTACATTGATCATAATCTCATCATTTCCTCAAGTGTATGAATAGTCCTTTTAGATTGGCCATCAGTTTGAGGATGATAGGCCGTACTAAAATTCAATTCAGTATTCAGAGCATGTTGAAGACTTCTCCATAATTTTGATGTGAATCTTGGATCACAATCAGATACGATGGATAGTGGTACCCCATTAAACCTTACCACTTCCTTTATGTATATCATGGAAAGTTGATCTAGAGAGAAATATTCCCAAAAAGGGATAACATAGGCGGTCTTGGTGAGACAGTCCACTATAACCCATATCGCATTTTTCCCTTTCGATGTTTTCGGGAGACCAGTGACAAAGTCCATAGTGATATTATCCCACTTCCATACTGGTATGGGTAGCGGTTGTAATACCCCCCTTAGGAAGTTGTCGTTATGCCTTTACTTGTTAACACACCAGGAACCTTGTATTGTAATCAGTAATCTCCCTCTTCATGTTATCCCATAAAAATGATCATGAAGGTCTCTATACATTTTAGTGATTCCGGATGTATAGAGAAAGTAGAGCTATGAGCTTCATCCATTAGTTCTTTCTTTATATCTGGAATAGATGGAACTCATAGTCTTGTACGAAATGTCAGTACACCTTCTTGATCAATATTGAAATCAGGGAACTTCCCATCCTTCACAGCCTCAAACTTCTCCTGCAACAAAGGATCTTCTCTTTTAGCCTTCTTGGTCTTCTCTAGTAATGGTGGTTGAGAAATCATTTGGGATAGGGTTGATGAAGTCCCTTCCCTTACAATTCCTATGACCAGTTTTACTAGATCCTTAATCAAGGGATCTCCTAGAATCCTCATTGTTTCAAGAACAACAGGGTCTTTCTTGCTTAACGCATCTTTGAATTTGTTTGCTCTTCCAGGGTGATAATGAATTGAACAATAATAGTCTTTAATAAGCTCCAACCATCTCCTTTGTCTCATGTTCAATTATTTCTTCACGAAAATGTACTTTAAACATTGGTGGTCGGTGTATATATCACATTTCTCCCCATAAAGATAGTGCCTCCATATATTTAGAGAAAAAACAACTGCCTCTATCTCTAGATCATGCGTAGGATAATTCTGCTCATGAGTCTTCAACTGTCGAGATGAATAAGAAATGACCTTGTCAATTTGCATGAGGACGCACCCAATCCCTTTTAGAGATGCATCACTAAAAATAACGAATCCTTCTCCAATAGAGGGTAGTGTTAACACAGGTGCAGTAACCAATCTCTTCATTAGCTCTTGGAAACTTTCCTCTCATTCCTTTGTCCAGATGAACTTAACCCCTTTTCGAGTCAACTTGGTTAGTGGATTAGAAAGCTGTGAAAAGTTTTTCACAAACCTCCTATAATATCCCGCTAAACCAAGGAAACTACGAATCTCAGTTACTATTGTGGGTTGAGTCCACTCCTCCACAACTATTGTCTTTGCAGGGTCAACTGAGATTCTTTCATTGGTTACGATGTGCCTCAAGAAAGACATTTTTTGTAACCAAAACTCACACTTGCTGAAATTTCCAAAGAGCCTCTCCTTCCGTAGAGTCTGTAAAATAACCCTTAGATGATCTTCATGCTCCTCATGAATTTTTGAATATATCAAAATATCATTAATAAAAACTACCAAAAAGTTATCAAGGTAGTCCTTAAAGACTCTATTCATCAAATCCATGAAAATAGCAGGACCATTAGTCAAGACGAAGGGCAAAACAGTAAATGCATAATGACCATATCTTGATCGGAAGGTAGTCTTTGGAATATATTCCTTCTTCACCCTTATTTGATGATATTCAGATCGAAGATCAATCTTGGAGAAGAATTGATCCCCATGAAGTTGATCAAATAAATCATCAATTCTTGGGAGAGGGTATTTGTTCTTCACTATGATCCCATTCAGTTCTCTATAATCAATGCATAGCCACATTGATCCATCCTTCTTCTTCACAAAGAGAACTGGTTCTCCCCAAGGAGACACACTCGGTCGGATAAACCCCTTCTCAAACAAGTCTTGGAGTTGTTTCTTTAACTCCTCTAGCTCCACATTTTCCATTCTATACGGGGTCTTTGATATCGTTTGAGATCCAGGTACGAGTTCACTGGAGAACTCTACCTCTATTTTGGGGGGAGGTCCAGGTAACTCCTCATGAAATACATCCATGTATTCCCGAACAATCAGAACATCTTATATTTGTATACTCCCTTTTTCTTCTTCATCCTCACTGATTAACTCCATAAAAAAGGCTATAGGAGGTGCTTCTAGACAAGGATCAGGTTGGAATATCTCTCCTTGGAAGATAATTATAGGTTGTTCATTCAAGACAACTGATATTTCTTTACTTTTGCATTTGATCTTAGCATTATACTTTGAGAGGCAGTCCATCCCTATTATAACGTAGAATTCCATCATGGGAATGACTACTAGATTTGTGATAAGATTATGCTCACTAAAGTAAACACTATAGTATCTAAACATTGTTGATGCATGGATAATCCCACTTGGAGTCTTGACTGAAAACTCTACCTCAAGTAGCTCGGGGATTGATTCTATATTCTTTGCAAACTTGGAGGAAATAAAGGAATGCGTCGAACCAGAATCAAACAAAGTACTAGCTAGTTTTGAGAGGACAACAAGAGTACCTGATACCACGTCATTCGGAGCTTCAACCTCAGTTGTTGTGATAGCAAAAGAATGACCTTAATCCCTTGTCCTATGCTGAGGTTGATGGTGATTCCCCTCCATTGCCTTCATATTTGGACAGTGATTAGCAAAGTGCCAAAGCCATCCACACTTGAAGCATTGGACTTCGGGTAGGGCTAGAACCATCTTTCCTCTGTCGTTAGTGTTGGGAAATTGAGGCTTCACATCACTACTACAATTCCGAGCAATATGGCCTTATCTTCCACACTTGTAGCACTTACCACTTCTGATCAAGCAGTTCCCCAAATGCTTCTTCCCACATTTATTACATGTGGCATGTTGAATTTTCTTTCCACCTCTTTCCTGATCAAAACTTCTTCCCAGTCTTGGTTCTAGAGCTCTCTTATTCTCATTAGATTTGTGAGACCATTGTGTCTCACCAAACTCCAGTTCGACTTTCATAGCACTTTAAACTATTTCTTCGTAGCGATTATATTCCATGTTGGTTAGATTCTTCCGTAGATGAGGTCGTAGTCCACCAAAGAATCTATCAACCTTTCCATTAGGGTCCATGACAAAGCTAGAGGTATATCGTGAATGTTGGGTGAAGTTCATCTCATAGCTTCCAACTGATTCATTCTCCTTCAGCTTAAGCTCGAGAAACTCCTTCTCCATTCTCGTTCTCATGGAACGAGGGAAATACTTATTAAATAATATTCCCCTGAACTCTTCCCACTCCATAGCTTCCATATCTCCTCTAGGCTTCGTGTTTTTGACCAGTGACTACCACTGATCAACTTCTCCCTCTAGGCAATAAACAGCAATAGTGACTTTTTCTTATTCCGAACAATGGAGTATAGAAAATGTCTTTTCAATAGAGCTTATCCATTGTTCCATAACCAATGGGTCAGTAGATCCACTAAATTTTGGTGGCTATTGATTCATGAAGGACTCAACAGAGTGTTGTTCCCTTCGGGGTGAGATCGGCCTCTCAGCTTGATTCAAGTTATTAATCATAACTTGAGTCAGTTGGTTCATCATTCACGTGAATGTTTCCATTCCGGATTCCATCAGAGGGCCATCAGCACATGGTGCATTATGGTCACCATTTTCACGGTTCCTCCTATTGCCCTCCATTTTCTAAAAGAATAAAACCTTGGTGAGAAACTTGTTTCATTTACAAATCTTTTGACTATAAAGGATTCTATGTCTTAAAACATCATGCTTACACAATTATATTTCTCTATAATTCCTTCATAATGATTCATAAAAATCTTGTGATTAACCAAACATATACCCCGGGAGTGTCGTAACCAAGAGTGCAGCAATGCCCGTTATCGTGCACCAGTTCTCATTCATGTCTATCTCAAAGCGGTGTTTTCGGGTTTTACCCCTATGTACATCTGTGCCAGAGCCACCTCTACCTGCTCGTATCCAGACAGGGATGTATTTGTTTGATAAACCACTAACACTATACTCACCAAAATACCAGGAAGATTTCCTATATTTAAACTTTCTATAGGGTTCTTCCTAACATTTTCATATCCTAATTTCCACAAATAACTAAACCTTTCTTTGATACCAACTATAGCATCCCGCATTTTTATCACATAAACTTTCATTACATTATACAAAACTGGGGATCTTTAAGCTTTAGTGTTTTGGAAACCAGGAACTTAATACATGAATACAACATAAAACATTCTTCTTAAACACATGAGAGGCTTCCTCATTGTTCATCCTATGTTCATTACAGCATCTCATAACCTGGAAGCATACATCAAAGGAATGGGTGAGCAGAAGGCCCAGTAAGGGATACAAGGGAAACATTTTACATGTGAACTTTAGATACATCAATAAAGTCATGAAAAATATCTTTAATGTATGAGAAATAAATCATGAGTCATATCATACTAAAAATAACGTATTCCATAACTTGAAGATGTGGCTAAAACAGTTAACATAGACAATCATGAACATATCACCAAGGTCCATCCCCAAGGTATCATTTGAAATTACCAAGGTAAACCCCAAGGTATCCTTAAAATTGTAGTCTCTAGTGGTTACATCATTACCCAATGCAATGGGGTGCTATCAGGGTGCACCCTTAAATTCGTAATCTCTAGTGGTTACATCATTACACAATGCATTGGAGCGCTATCAGGGTGCACCCTTAAATTTGTCTTTATTATCATGTGATCCACATATATCATCATCAAAATTTCATAAATAACCCATATAGAATAAAATAAATGGGTTTCATTTCATAATCATAACATTTTAAAAAATGCTTTTAGGACATGATCTTTATTTCACTTTAAACCCACGGAAAAAGGAAAGCGGGTCTCATGTATGTAAATACTAAAATTTAAAATAGAACATTTCGATATATATGTAAATAACCCTGTAGAATAAAGATCTTTCAGTATTAACTTAATAAAATAAAATAATTTGAGAAAAAGAGAGAGACATTTTGAGACGAAAATTCTGCAGCATAACGGCTATGTTACAGGGTTTTAGAAAACATTGAAAAGAGAGGGGACATGGGTCAATCACTCATAAATGATCTATAAAATAGTAGAGGGAAAGAATATAAAGGATTTAATAACATGTTAATTAAATTTGATAGATATACCATATGAAATGAATAACATGAAAGGAAGACAAAAATTAGATTTCTCTTATGAAAATTCGGCAGCCTAACGGCGTCACTTCAACTTCAAAAAAGTGAATTGATGAGATCAAATAGGGTCTCTCGTAATATGAACATAAAATATAAGTATGAAAGATATATAGATCATACCCCAAAATAATAAAAAGGAACTTTAAAGACTTGACATGAAAGTAGAACTTGAAAATGAGAAGGGTGAAAGAATCCCTTAAGAATTCGGCAGCCTAACGGCGCCATTTAAACATTCATAAAATGAAATGATGAGAGTAAGAGGGGTTATCTCATCATATGAACATAAAAATTAAAGTATGATGAATATAAAATAACATCCCCAACATAAGAACATGGATCATAAAAGAAAATACATAAAAGAGAGTACTTGAAAAGAAAGAGAGTGGTAGGATCCCTTACCTTAAAACGTAACTCATAAAACTCAAAGGTTGGGACCTTAAGAGGATTGAGGGCACCTTCGGAGGACTCCTTGGGAGGTAATGAGACCAGAAATTCGTTGAAAATTATGTTGGAGTCGAAAGGATGAGAGAATGGCTTGGTATTTATAGGGAAAGTGACGGGACAAGGCATTAATGGCCAAGAGACACCTCATCGGTGGTATTGGCAAAACCATGGGCTTGCCCAAGGTATTTTCCCATGGTATTGGCCACTTGGGACACCTCATACAATAATTAATTTCCTTTAGTTGGAAATCCATTAAAATATCTCATGACATAATCATGATGCAGTCATGATGTCATTAAACATACCAAAACCCTAAAACTGTATTTTTACTATTCACTGAAAATTCATTTTTTTCAGAAAAATCCCCAAAATTTAACGTAATATAATATCAATGCTCTGAATTCAAAAATGAACTCCATTTTATAAAATATTTTTCTAAATATTTTTAATTTAATTTTCAAATAAAAAACACTATTCACCCGAAAAAACTAACACTTAACTAAAAATTTATGAAACCGTTATTTACCTATTTTATTGAATCAAATTACTTAATCAAGGTGCCTAAAATATATTAATACTTTTTTTAAGTGAGGTTACTAATCCATTTGGTCACATTACTAATCCTAAACGTAAAATCACTATTCATAAATTACTATTCACCAAAAATTAAGTTGATCTTATTAGACTCTAAATTTCTTACTGAACACATTTTTATAAGACCATTTTTTGAAAATATTTACACATTATTAATTATTTAAGTTTTACACGAATATTTTAAAATATCATTTTTCCAAAATTCATCAATAATATACATCCTAAAATTATCCAGACATTTGAAAATTCACAAACTTCACTAAAGGAAGAAATCCCAATTTATTTATCCTAAAGGATTACACAAAGTAGCAACAGTCTAGTCACATAGCCCCATATAACACCAGCATATGACCTAAGTGTAAGGTGTGCTATGGTGAGAGAATCTGAGGGAGGCTCAGATAAAATTGCCCTAGTAGTAATCTCCACTAACTTGAACTTCTCCCGGAGGTGTTTCTGTTCAAGCTTGACACGCTGGAGTTCGGCTTGGGCTTGGTCCAAATCGAAGCCCAAAGATGTCACCTCCTTCCCATGTTCTGATAAGTGGGCTTCATAAGGTTCGATTCTACTGGATGAAGCCATGGACTCCTCTTTCTGTATTATCCATTAACATCTATATTAAATTGCTAAGAGTAAATTAATATAATATTCAAAAAAGTTTGGGTCGTTACAGTTAAGCTAAAAAGTAATGGCATTCTCAAAGGATTTTTTTGTGTTATATGTTAGAAAGTGTAATGTAACATTCATGTATGTAATCTATTTTCCAAGACTGCTAAACTGATTGGTCTTTTAGGACTTGATTCCTTGTAATCATGCCCATGTATTACAATAATGCACCAACTCTGGGAATCTAGGGTCGGGGCGTTACAGTTGGTATCATAGGAAGTTTAGAAACAACCTTGGAAATAGATTTAGATAAAATTGATTAGATAACATTACCCTAAGATATACTTTTAGGATTAGTATAGAAGAAATTCCTAGAATTTTGGTAAGGTAGTGATTTTGTGAGTTTTCCAAGCAATACATCCCTATCTGGATACGAGCGGGTTAAGGCGGCTCTGGCACAGATGTACCTAGGGGTAAAACCCAAAAACACCGCTTTGAGCTAGACTCAAATGGAAAATGGTGCATGACAACGGGTCTTTCTACACTCTTGGTTACAACACTCTCGGGGGATATGCTTAGGATAATTCACATTTTCATTACAAGCCATTATGAAGGATTTAGGAGTAAATACTTTCTCAATGAAAATATTTTTATTTTTATGGATTATTTCCATAAACATTTTAATTTACATTAGGTATTTTACAATTTTGGAATTATTCATTGTGATTCATAAACTGTCCTAGTGTATGCCATTGTTTAGAAATTGCGCCCAGTAGAAGGAATGAGAACTCCAACAATATGTATGATCCAAAGAGTAAGAATGATCATATCTTTCATGGTATTAAGCCAACATTAAGAAGGGAAATTGTCTCCCATGTATTCTCAACATATAAAGAAATAGTATCATGTGTTAATAAGATAAGTAAAAAATTCTCTAAGTCATATGGCTTTGAAGGGAAGCAAGAGAAGAAAATGATTGAAGAGAGAAAGATGGATAAAGGGAAGTGGGAAATGAAGAATTTTCCCATATGTGATAACTGTAGGAAGAAACACCCTGGAACTTTTCTGAAGGGAATGGGAGTTTTTAATAAGTGTGGAGAAAAAGGACACCATGTACGTGACTGCAAGGGTAAGAAAAAGGTTTCAAATGTACAATGCTTTATCTGCAAGGAGTTGGGACACTACGCAAACCAATGTCCAAATCATCAGAGTATGCCCCAAATGATGCTATTGGATAATAATCAAGTTATGATACTACCACAGATGAAGAGAAATGATTAGAGTTATTATGTTGTTATTAAATAACTATGTCATTTGAGTGTTCTATCAATGATGTACTGGTTATAATAATTATGGAGTACCAAAGGATTGTACTACAGTACTATTTAATTAAGGACTTGAGATTGTGTGGAACCAAGAAAAGTTACTCAATAGCAGGTTAAATTTTTGGAAAATATATGGTTGAGGGAAAGATAAACCATAATATGGTTCTGACACCGAGGTAGTGATTTTGGAATAATACATGTTTGATTTGGATAAATTATATTGAATATTCTTGACTATCTTGAATCTAATTAATGATTTGTATATTCTATCATTGTTTGAGATTACAACATTTTTTGGATAGAAGGAGTTTATCCAGTATTCTATAATGAATAAAGGAGCATGAATGTAATCAATAAGGTTTTATGGTAATTCCGGATGTTGTAGTGTTTTAAAAGAATACATGATGAAGGTGTTCACATGTTATTACACAACAAAAAGGATCTTCATTGTGTTTAACTTCCCTATAAATTTTGGTCTGTGAGTTTGGAAAAAAGTATTTTGGATAAGTCTAGTTTGAGATTATTTTTGTATTTCCATAAAAAGGAAAACCTGGAGGTCGGGCGGCAACCCGTTGCATCCGGAAAGTCCGCGAGACTTGAACCTGCAACCGAAGGGCGACAGGGGTGTATCACCTACCACTGACCCATGTGATATACTGGATTGAATAATGTTTTTTTTAAAGAGTCTGGTAGATGAATTATAAATTTATTTTTTTTATAACCCTATAAGAATAGGATAAATAGAATATATTTTTTTAAGTTCTATTATCTTTTAGGGTGAAATATGAGTTTGTGGTAGAAATTAGTTAAAGTATGGAACTCTACTTGTCAAGTGTAGATTTTTTTTCTCCTCTTATTCTATGAAGAAATTAATACTTATAATTTAGGTAGGGGATCTTAAAATCAAAAATGTGTTATCCTAATACCTTATGTTTTGTGGAACCAATGATATTTTAAATCACCATAGATTGATGGCTTTGAGACCCTCAACTCTACAATTGTTTGTGACTGATGACCTCAATCACTCCCTATAAATATTTACTTTTTTCCTCCAATTATGTGTCTATAATTTCAACCAATGTTCTTCTAATCGAGATCATAATTCGGTGGTTACTTTTTCATTCCCCTTTTCCTCTTATTAAGACTAATTTTTATTAACCCAATTTCCGATGTGGGTTTTCCCACAAAGGTATTTTCTATTTTCAACCATTTATTTTTGAAGAACAATTTAAAATTGTGAGGACATAATTTATTGAAGGAGGGGAGAATGTATCACCCCAAAGATTTCATAGTACGTTATTTCTTTAATGTAATTCAATAACTTTCACTACACGCAGCACCGGGTGAGAGCGCACCACAAGATTACCAAACTAGCTGTTCAAAAGAGGTTTTGAATAGTATTAACTGAATAGTGAAAATTACTATATTTTAACTGAAAACAAATTTTTTAATCAAAATAATTTATAGTGTTAAATAATACATTTTAATGGTTTTAATTAAAAATAGATTAAATTTTACGATTATATCTGATGTCGGACATTGTAAGTAATTTCACTTTGAGATTGGATATAAACAAGTGTCAATCTTTTGATAGTTATTGTTTCTTAAAATACGCCTTTTGGTTTTGAACAACTGGAATTAATCTTAAATTATTAAATGAAACTTATATGTTTTTAATTTGGTAAAATAGACTTCATTTTTGAATTCGTAATATCAAAATTAGCTTTGGGTGAATTTTTGTTATTTTTCTGAAAACTTTTAATTTTTTATGAATAGTGAAAAAACACTGAGTTATAGTTTACAACCAAATTTTTATTTAAATATTTATTTATTTTACTTATATTTGTTTTAGGTAAAAACTAGATACATAATACCTATATAATATCAATGTAATTCAATGGATTCATTTTGTAATAATATTAGATATATAAAATTTTATTGAACTTTTCACCGTCTTTTACCCACCTCTTAGGAGAATTTGAAAATTCACATAAAACTTAATTTTACTGCTTCTGTGAGTTGAATTTCTAAAATCTGAGAGACACGATTAATATCAAGGAGTAAAATGTGATTCAATAAGATAAAAATGATTTTTGGTGAATAGTAACTTTTTACTTTTATTTACCACTGTTAAAAGTAAATAGGGTAATTAAAGGTAAAAATGATATTATTATTACCCTAACAGATGTCCTAATTCTATTGGATAAGTGTAATTCAACCAAAAAACCACCTTAGGAAGAAAATATGACCCTTTAGATCAACTTGGATTAGATTAAGACATTTATGATTATTTTATTTAAAGAAGAGTTAAAATAGTTAAAATCAATGTTTAATAACTAAACCATTTTTAATATAGACATATACATAAGATAAATTCAACTATAAATATTCATTAGAAATCTAAAACGATTTCCTACATAATGGTAGTTTATTTATAATTTTTCACGATTAAATAATTAAATTTATTAATGACACAATGATGATGCATTAATTACATTATTAATAAAATAATAAAATAAATGGTATTATAAATTTTAAAATAATTATAATATCAAAGTTTTTAGGACATACACAATTTTTCTAGGTGAATATGACATGTTAGGATTGATTCAGTTAATTTTTATTAATGTAATAATGTTGTTATTATTTTATCAAAAAACAAATACCAAAGAATGTAAAAATTGACATAAAATAGTTTTTAAAACAAATATTATATTATTAATTAATATAATAGTCCTAAAAATCTAAGGTTTAGAATAAAGACTTATATAATATTATATACGACATTAATGAACCAATCGGGGTTCTATTGGAATTTTATAGTATGTTTATTAACCATATAATATAAAAATACAAAGAGACATGGTAAATGTCAAACTATTTAACTAGGAGTTAAATCTAAAATTTAAGGTTAATATGGTGACCTAAACCAATCTAAAACCTATTGGTTGAGTGGTTTTTGACCCATCCCCACCTTATCCTTTAAATAATTTATTTTGGAGTTATTAGAAACCGAAAATGAATTTATTATAAAATAATAGTTTAAGTTTTTTCCTAAGGTGCCCCTCACACCACTTATAAAAGGGAACCTCCCCTTCTCTCAAATTCACTCTTCCAAAGCCATTTGGATTGGCCAAAACCTACCTAAATACCCTCAAAACTATCCTAACTTCATCCTAGAGGCCTTCTTTTTCTCAGAAAACTAACCTAAAGAGCCCTTTTGATCAAATCAATAGGGAGAACCCGAAGAAGAGGTAATGATTTCACCACCCTCTTTCAAGTTCTCTTATTCTTCCACTTGTTCTTTCTTTTGTTGTTTACATTATAAAATAATAACTCCAGTATATTATATATACGGTGATGTTATTATAAATGTTTCACAACTATATTCATTATTCTATCCATCTTATGAATGATAATGTCACCATGTGTGCGTACGTAAGGCTTATCGTCTCCACGCCGTGGTGTAATTTGTTATTCAACACTATGTTATTTGGATAGATATAATAATGAGTAATATGTATATAAATAATAAAAATAACATGCCAATGTCTCTGTAAAATTAATATACCGTCCAATTCACACCTTTATGCCAATGATATTGCCACTCGTGCGTACGTACGGATTACCGTCTCCACAACGCGATGAGATTCATTTACACGTTCACCATTCATCGACGATTATAAAAATATATATTACTAATAAGTAAGTAATATATGACATACTAATGATACTGGAGATATATATATATATATATGTGTGTGTGTGTGTGTGTGTGTGTGTGTGTGTGTGTGTGTGTGTGTGTGTGTGTTTACTTAAATATATCTTATTCACTTAGTTCCGTCCAATACAATATGAAAACGGAAAGAGCGTTTATGTGTATGTACGGACTACCGTCTCCATAAATGGTGTTTTTCATTTAATATATATGTATATTATACATATTTATATTCTAAATATATATGATATATAAATCATGTTTTATATTCTGGAAGAATTTAAATCTTTATCTAAGTGATACAATCAAGAGTAACAAGTTAAAACACGTATGATAAAGAAAGCGATTAATACCCGAAATGTTAATTTAACATGGAAATTATTATTAAATGGGTAGTATAAAGTCATAAATGAATCATGTATGATATCATAAATATTAATATGATTCTAGTATAACTGTATAACATACTATGATCTTCATATAAGAGGTTAAACATACCCTCTACTAAGGAAAGTGCAAATTAAGGGTTAATTCTTCAATCTCATTATTATCCGAGTTGTTTATGTGTAAGTATTTATTGGGACATTTTTATAATCCATGTCCATTTTCATAAAAATGATTTAAAAATGAATATTTTAATGATTTTTGAAATGTACACTTTATCAAGATCAAAATTTTAAATGTTTTAAATATTTATCTTTCTAAACCTTTTTAATTAAGGTCCATGTTTTCAAAATGATTTTAAGGATTTATTTATATGGACATGAATGTTTTGAAATGATAATTCTTTTCAAAAGATTCAAAGTTTTATAGGACACTTTGATTCAAAAATATCTTTTAAATTACTTCCTTTATAAATGGGTGACTTTTAAATGATTTTACAAAACAGATATTTCTCTCAAAAAGTTTACTCATCATTTTCAACTATGTCAACATCATTTACAGGATATTATTTTTGATTGAAGTTGATTTATTATAATACAATATTCTTTTTTGTATTGAAAGAGTTATGATATGTTTGACTGTGAATGTTCTATTTTTATACCATTCATGGTTTATGGTTAATGTATTGACATTTCATATGATAGTTTTAATATGAATGTTTATGTTATGTTTCAACTTTTTCATATGAGGAATGCAGTGGACTTAGTAAGTGACGGGTGAAGCACGCTCTAGCTCCTCGATGCATCGTTAGGTCTCATGAGACAAAATAGTGTCTTGGCACAAGGCCTTGACAAAAATTTTATTTGTAGTCTCAGCACAATTCCTTGACTATGTGGTAATGATGTCCAATGTTAGGCATTTCCTCATTATAAAATTAGTTATTACATGTGATTATTCGACTAGTAGAATATCCATGTGCTTGTTTATATGGTGATGTTTGATATATTTTTTCCATATTATGTTCAAGATTATGTTTAAAAAGGATTTTGTTTTTATCATACATCCTACCTTAAAATTTTATAGCTTCCGCTAAATTGTTTACCCTTACTGATCATCTGAGCTCAACCCTTTATTATGTTTTATTTTCCTAGGATCCCAAGAAGTGTTTTATGTTTGAGATGTAGGGTTAAGCTAAGGGATCAATGTCATTCTCAAAGGATTTTTTTGTATTGTATGTTAGAAAGTGTAATGTAACATTCATGTATGTAATCTATTTTCCAAGACTGGTAAACTGATCGGTCTTTCGGGACTTGATTCCTTGTAATCATACTAATGTATTAAAATAATGAACCAACTCTAGTAATCTAGGGTCGGGGCATTACGGTTGGTATTTGAGGAAGTTTAGCAACAAACTTGGAAAGAGATTTAGATAAACTCTGATTAGATAACATTACCCTAAGATAGAATTTGCGGATTAGTATAAAATAACTTCCTAGAATTTTGGTAAGGTAGTGATTTGGTGAGTTTTCCATTCAATACATCCATGTCTGGATACAAGCAGGTAGAGGCGGCTCTGGCACAAATGTACCTAGGGATAAAACTTGAAAACACCGCTTTGAGCTAGACTCGAATGGGAAATGGTGCTAGAAGACGGGCCTTGCTGCACTCTTGGTTACGACACTCCCGATGGATATGATTAGGATAATTCACATTTTCATTACAAGCCATTATGAAGGATTTAGGAGTAAATACTTCGTCAATGAAAACATTTTTATTATTATGGATTATATCCATAAATAGTTTAATTTATGTTAGGTATTTTACAAGTTTGTAATTATTCATTGCAATTCATAAAATAACCTAGTGTATGCCATTGTTTAGAAATGGTTCCTAGTAGAAGGAATGAAAACTCCAACAATATGTATGATCCAAAGAGTAAGAAGGATCATATTTTTCATGGTATTAAGACAACATTTAGAAGTAAAATTGTATCCCATGTATTATCAACATATGAAGAAATAGTATCATGTGTTAATAAGATATGTAAATAATTCTCTGAGTCATATGGATTTGAAGGGAAGCAAGAGAAGAAAAGGATGGAAGAGAGAAAGATGGATAAAGGGAAGAGGGAAAAGAACAATTTTCCCATATGTGATAACTATGGGAAGAAACACCCTGGAACTTGCCTGAAGGGAATGGGAGTTTGTTATAAGTTTGGAGAAAAAGGACACCATGTACGTGAATGTAAGGGTAAGAAAAAGTTTTCAAATGTACAATGCTTCATCTGCAAGCAGTTGGGACACTATGCGAACCAATGTCCAAATCATCAGAGTATTCCCCAAATGATGCTATTGGATAATAATAAAGTTATGATACTACCATAGATGAGGAGGAATTATTAGAGTTCTTATGTTGTTTTTTAAGAATTATGTCATTTGAGTGTTGTATTAACGATGTACTGGTTATAATAATTATGGAGTACATAAGGATTGTACTGCAGTACTTTTTCATTAAGGACTTGAGATTGTGTGGAACCAAGAAAAGTGACTCAATAACAGGTTAAATTTTTGGAAAATATATGGTCGAGAGAAAGATAAACCATAATATGGTTCTAATACTGAGGTAGTGATTTTGGAGTAATACATGTTTGATTTGGATAAATTATATTGGATATTATTGACTACCTCGAAATTGATTAATGATTTGTATATTCTATCATTGTTTGAGTTTACAACATTTTTTGGATAGAAGGAGTATATCCAGTATTCTATAATGAATAAGGGAACATGAATGTAATAAAATAAGGTTTTATGGTAATTCAGGATGTTTCAGTGTTTTAAAAGAATACATGATGAAGGTCTTCACATGTTATTATGCGGAAAAAGGATCTTCATTGTGTTTAACTTACCTATAAATTTTGTACTATGAGTTTGTACAGAAGTATTTTGGATAAGTCTAGTTTGAGATTATTTTTTGATTTCCATGAAAAGGACAACCTGGAGGTCAGCGGACAACTTCTCGCGTCCGACAAGGCCGCGAGACTTGAACCCGCAACCGAAGGGCGACAAGGGTGTATCACCTACCACTGACCCATGTGATGTCCTGGATTGAATAATGTAGTTTTTTTAATGGTTCTGGTAGATGAATTATTAATTCATTTTTTTTGCAAACCTATACGAATAGGATAAATAGAATATATTTTTTTTAAGTTCTATTATCTTTTAGGGTGAAATATGAGTTTGTAGTAGAAATTAGTTAAAGGATGGAACTCTACTTGTCAAGTATATATTTTTTTACTTCTCTTATTCTATGAAGAAACTAATTCTTAAAATTTAGGTAAGGGATCTGAAAACCAAAAATGTGTTATCCTAATACCTTATGTTTTGTGGAACCGATGATATTTTAAATCATCGTAGATTGATAGCTTTGAGGCCCTCAGTTCTACAATTATTTGTGACTGATGACCTCAATCACTCCCTATAAATATTTAATTTTTTTCTCCAATTATGTGTCTTTAATTACCACAAATGTTCTCCTAATCGAGATCATAATTTGCCGGTAATGTTTTATTCCTGTTTTCCTCTTATTAAGACTAAATTTTATTAAACCAATTTCTGATGTGGGTTTTCCCACAAAGGTATTTTCTATTTTCAACATTTTATTTTTGAAGAATAATTTCAAATTGAGAGGACACAATTTATTAAAGGAGGGAAGAATGTAACACCAAAATATTTCATAGTACATTATTTCTTCAAAGTAATTCAATAACTTGCACTAGACGCTACACCGGGTGTGAGCACACCACAAGATTACCAAACTAGCCGTTCAAAAGTGGTTATGAATAGTATTAACTGAATATTGAACTATATATAATCCCTATAATTTTAGAATCCATATTATGAGTTTCTTAGACATAATGTAAGAACAAATTTATTTATTTTTTCAAATAAAAGAAGTATTTTTTTTTCAAAAAATGCACTTTTACCACCTTTTAATGGTGAAACCATTTTAAATCCAATATTTGAATCTATTATATATTCAATTTGAAAAAATAAACTTCTTATTTAGAATCGGGACATAAGAATTTAGTTTCAATAAATTTTTGGTGGTTTTATGATAACTTTCATAGTTGGGTGAATAGTGAAAAATACTATATTTTAACTTAAAAACATTATTGATCATAATTATATATAGTGTTAAATTAAATATTTTAATGGTTTTTAAGTACAAATAGATTATATTTTTACCATTTAATTCAATTATGGTCATTGTAAGTAATTTCACTTTGAGATTGGATATAAACAAGTGTCAATCATTTGATAGTTATTGTTTCTTAAAATACGCCTTTTGGTTTTGACAAATGGAATTAATTTTAAATTAATAAATGAAACTTATATGATTTAAATTTGGTAAAATAGACTTCATTTTTTAATTCGGAATATCAAAATTAGTTTAGGGTAATTTTTTTGTATTTTTCTGAAAACTTTCAATTTTTGATGAATAATGAAAAAAACACTCTGTAATAGTTTAAAACTGAATTTTTATTTAAATAATTATTTATTTTATTTAAATTTATTTTAGGTCAAAATAGATACATAATTCTTATATAAGTTCAATGCAATTCATTGGAGTCATTTTGTAATAATATTAGATATATAAAATTTTATTGAACTTTTCACCGTCTTTTACCCACCTCCTAAAAGAATTTGAAAATTCACATAAAAATTAATTTTACCACTTCTATGAGTAGAATTTTGAAAATATGAGAGGCAGGGTTAATATCAAGGAGTAAAATGTCGTTCAATAAGATAAAAATAATTTCTATTGAATAGTAACTTTTTTACTTTTATTTACCACAGTTAAAAGTAAATAGGGTAATTATGGATAAAAATGATATTATTATTACCCTAAAAGATGTACTAATTCTATTGGATATGTGTAATTCGACCAAAAAATACCTTAGGAATAAAATATGACCCTTTAGATCCACTTGGATTAGATTAAGATATTTATTGTTATTTTATTTAAATAAGAGTTAAAAGAGATAAAATAAATGTTTAATAACTAAACCATTTTTAATATAGGGTTATACATAAGATAAATTCGACTATAAATATTTGTGTGTGTGTGTGTACTTACATATGTGTGTGTGTGTGTGTGTGTACTTACATATATCTTATTCACTTAGTTCCGCTCATGTGTGTGTGTGTGTGTGTGTGTGTGTACTTACATATGTGTGTGTGTGTGTGTACTTAAATATGTGTGTGTGTGTGTGTGTGTGTGTGTGTGTGTCTGTGTACTTACATATATCTTATTCACTTAGTTCCGCTCAATAAGATATGAAAACGGAAACAACGTTTATGCTTACGTACGGAATACCGTCTCCATAAACGGTGTTTTTTATTTCATATATATGTCTATTATACATATTTATTTTCTAAATATATATGATATATAAATCATGTTTTATATACTGGAATTATTTAAATCTTGATCAAAGTGATACAATAAAGAGTAACAAGTTAAAACACGTACGATAAAGAAAGCGATTATTACCCAAAATGTTAATTTAACATGGAAATTATTATTAAATGGGTAGTATAAAGTCATAAATGAATCATTTATGATATCATAAATATTAATATGGTTCTGGTATATTTTAATAACATACTATGATCCTCATACAGAAGGTCAAATATACCCTCAACTAAATTAAAGTGCAAGGTAAGGGTTAATTCTTCAATCTCATTATTATCTGAGATTGTTTATGTGTAAGTATTTACTGGGACAATTTTATCACCCATGTCCATTTTCATAAAAATTATTTCAAAATAAATATTTTAAGGATTTTTGAATGGTACTCTATATCAATATCAGAATTTAAAATGTTTTAAAGATTTATCTTTCTAATCCTTTTTAATTAATGTCCATGTTTTCAAAATGATTTTAAGGATTTATTTATATGGACATGAATGTTTTGAAATGATAATTCTTTTCAAAAGTTTCAAAGTGTTATGAGGCACTTTGATTCAAAAATCTCTTTTAAATTAATTCATTTATAAATGTGTGACTTTTAAATGATTTAAAAAAAGGATATTTCTCTCAAAAAGTTTCACTCATCATTTTCAACTATGTCAGCATCCTTTACTGAATATTATTTTTGATTGAGGTTGATTTATTATAATACAATCATCCATGTTGTATTGAATGAGTTATGATATGTTTGACTCTGGATGTTTTATTTTTATACCATTCATGGTTTATTGTTAATGTATTGACATTTTGTATGCTAGTTTTAATACGAATGTTTATTTTATGTTTCAACTTTTCATATAAGGAATACAGTGGACTTAGTAAGTGACGAGTGGATCCCGCTATAGCTCCTCGATGCATCGGTAGGAATCACGAGACAAACTAGTTTCTTTTCACAAGGCCTTGAGAAAAATTTTATTTGTAGTCTTGCCACAAGTCCTTGACTATGTGGTAATGATGTTCGACGTTAGGAATTTCCTCATTATGAAATTAGTTATTACATGTGATTTTTCGACTAGTAGAATATCCATGTCCTTGTTTATATGGCGATGTTTGATTAATTTTTTCCATATTATGTTCAATATTATGTTTAAAAAGGCTTTTGTTTTTATTATACATCCTGCCTTAAAATTTTATAGCTTCTTCTAAATTATTTACCCTTACTAATCATCTGAGCTCAACCCTTTCTTATGTTTTATTTTCCTAGGATCCCAAGAAGTGTTTTATGTTTGAGATGTAGGGTTAAGCTAAGGGAGCAATGTCATTCTCAAATGATTTTTTTGTGTTGTATGTTATAAAGTGTAATGTAACATTCATGTATGTAATATATTTTCCAAGACTGTTAAACTGATCAGTCTTTTGAGACTTGATTCCTTGTAATCATGCCAATGTATTAAAATAATGAACTGACTCTGGGAATCTTGGGTGGGGCATTACAGTTGGTATTAGAGGAATTTTAGCAACAACCTTGGAAGTAGATTTAGATAAACTCTGATTATATAACATTACCCTAAGATAGACTTTGAGTATTAGTATAGAATAACTTCCTAGAATTTTGGTAAGGTAGATATTTGGTGAGTTTTATATGCAATATATCCCTGTCTGGATACAAGCAGGTTGAGGCGGCTCTGGCACAGATATACCTAGGGGTAAAACTCAAAAACACCTCTTTGATCTAGACTCGAACGGGAAATGGTGCATGAAAACGGGCCTTGCTGCACTCTTGGTAACAACACTCCTGGGGGATATGCTTAGGATAATTCACATTTTCATTACAATCCATTATGAAGGATTTAGGAATAAATACTTCCTCAAAGAAAACATTTTTATTATTATGTATTATATCCATAAACAGTTTAATTTACGTTAGGTATTTTACATGTTTGGAATTATTCATTGTAATTCATAAAATGACCTAGTGCAAGCCATTGTTTAGAAACGGTGCCCAGTAGAAGGAATGAGAACTCCAACAATATGTATGATACAAAGAGTAATAAGGATCATATCTTTCATGGTATTAAGACAACATTTAGAAGGAAAATTGTCTCCCATGTATTATCAACATATGAAGAAATAGTATCATGTGTTAATAAGATAAGTAAGGAATTCTCTGAGTCATATGTCTTTGAAGGGAAGCAAGAGAAGAAAAGGATAGAAGAGAGAAAGATGGATAAATGGAAGAGGGAAAAGAAGAATTTTCCCATATGTGATAACTATGGAAAGAAACACCCTGGAAATTTCCTGAAAGGAATGAGAATTTGTTATAATTGTGGAGAAAAAGGACACCATGTACGTGACTGTAAGGGTAAGAAAAAGGTTTCAAATTTACAATGCTTCATCAGCAAGGATTTGGGACACTACACGAACCAATGTCCAAATCATTAGAGTATTTCCCAAATGATGCTATTTGATAATAATCAAGTTATGATACTACCACAGATTAGGAGGAATGATTAGAGTTCTTATGTTGTCTTTAAAGAATTATATCATTTGAGTGTTGTATCAACGATGTACAGTTTATAATAATTATGGAGTACATAAGGATTGTACTGCAGTACTATTTCATTAAAGACTTGAGATTGAGTGGAACCAAAAACAGTGACTTAATAATAGGTTAAATTTTTGGAAAATATATGGTTGAGAGAAAGATAAACCATAATATGGTTCTGATACTAAGGTAGTGATTTTGGAATAATACATGTTTGATTTGGATAAATTATATTGGATATTATTGACTACCTTGAAACTAATTAATGATTTGTATATTCTATCATTATTTGAGTTTACAACATTTTTTTGATATAAGGAGTATATCCAGTATTCTATAATGTATAAGGGAGCATGAATGTAGTCAATAAGGTTTTATGGTTATTCAAGATGTTGTAGTGTTTTAAAAGAATACATGATGTAGGTGTTCACATGTTATTATGTGGAAAAAAAGAATCTTAATTGTGTTTAACTTCCCTATAAATTTTGGACTGTGAGTTTGGAAAAAATTATTTTGGATAAGTCTAGTTTGAGATTATTTTTTGATTTCATTAAAAATGACAACCCAGATGTCGAGCGGCAACCCGTCGCGTCCGACAAGGCCGCAAGACTTGAACCCGCAACCGAAGGGCGACAAGGGTGTATCACCTACCACTGACCCATGTGATGTCCTGGATTGAATAATGTAGTTTTTTAAAGTGTCTGGTAGATGAATTATAAATTCATTTTTTTGGAACCCTATACGAATAGGATAAATATAATATATTTTTTTAAGTTCTATTATCTTTTAGGGTGGAATATGAGTTTGTAGTAGAAATTAGTTAAAGGATGGAACTCTACGTGTCACGTATATATTTTTTCCTTCTCTTATTCTATGAAGAAATTAATTCTTAAAATTTAGGTAAAGGATCTGAAAACCAAAAATGTGTTATCCTAATACCTTATGTTTTGTTGAACCGATGATATTTTAAATCATCATAGATTGATGGCTTTGAGGCCCTCAATTCTACAATTGTTTGTGACTGATGACATCAATCACTCCCTATAAATATTTACTTTTTTCCTCCAATCATGTGTCTCTAATTGCCACCAATGTTCTTCTAATCAATATCATAATTTGGTGGTTACTTTTTTATTCCTCTTTTCCTCTTATTAAGACTAAATTTTATTAAACCAATTTATGATGTGGGTTTTCCCACAAAGGTATTTTCTATTTTCAACATTTTATTTTTGAAGAATAATTTCGAATTGAGAGGATGCAATTTATTGAAATAGGTAAAAATGTAACACTGCAAGATTTCATAGTACATTATTTATTCAAAGTAATTCAATAACTTGCACTACACGCAACACCGGGTGTGAGCGCACCACAAGATTACTAAACTAGCCATTCAAAAGAGGTTATGAATAGTATTAACTGAATATTGAACTATATATAATCCTTATAATTTTAGAATCCATATTATATATTTCTTAGACATAATGTAAGAACAAATTTATTTTTTTCATATAAAAGAAGTATTTTTTTTCAAAAAATGCACTTTTACCGCCTTTTAATGGTGAACCCTTTTTAAATCCAATATTTGAAACTTTTATATATTCAATTTGACAAAATAAACTTCTTATTTACAATCAGGACATAAGAATTTTGTATCAATAAATTTTGGGTGTTTTTATGATAACTTTCATTTTTGGGTGAATAAGGAAAAATATTTTATTTTAACTAAAAACAACTTTTTTAATCAAAATAATTTATACTATTAAATTATATATTTTAATGGTTTGGAAATACAAATAGATTATATTTTTACTATTTAATTAAATTCTGGTCATTGTAAGTAATTTCACTTTGAGATTGGATATAAACAAGGGTTAATCTTTTGATAGTTTTTGTTTATTAAAATACGTCTTTTGGTTTTGACAAATGGAATTAATTTTAAATTAATAAATGAAACTTATATTTTTAGAATTTGTTAAAATAGACTTCAATTTTGTATTCGAAGTATCAAAATTAGTTTATGGTGATTTTTTTGTATTTTTCTGAAAACTTTCAATTTTTGATGAATAGTGAAAAAACACTGAGAAATAGTTTAAAACCGAATTTTTATTTAAATAATTATTTATTTTATTTAAATTAATTTTAGGTCAAAATAGATTCATAATACCTATAAAAGTTCAATTTAATTCATTGGAGTCATTTTGTAATAATATTTGATATATAAAATTTTATTGAACTTTTCACCGTCTTTTACCCACCTCCTAGGAGAATTTAAAAATTCACATAAAACTTAATTTTACCGCTTCTATGAGTTTAATTTTGAAAATATGATAAAAATGGTTAATATAAAGGAGTAAAATTTCATTCAATTAGATAAAAATAATTTTTGGTGAATAGTAACTTTTTACTTTTCTTTACCACAGTTAAAAGTAAATAGGGAAATTATGGGTAAAAAATGATATTATTATTACCCTAAAATATGTCCTAATTCTATTGGATAAGTTTAATTCGACCAAAATATACCTTAGGAATAAAATATGACCCTTTAGATCCACTTGGATTAGATTAAGACATTTATTGTTATTTTATTTAAAGAAGAGTTAAAAGAGATAAAATCAATGTTTAATAACTAAACCATTTTTAATTTAGGGTTATACATAAGATAAATTTGACTATAAATATTCATTAGAAAGATAAAAATATTTCATACATAATTGTAGTTTATTTATAATTTTTAACGATTAAATAATTAAATTTATTAATGACACAATGATGATGTAGTAATTACCTTATTAATGAACGAATCAAATAAATGGTATTATATTTATTAAAATAAATATTATTTCAAAGTTTTTATGACATCCACAAATTTTCTTGGTGAATATGACATGTTAGTATTGATTAAATTTATTTTTTTAAGTAATAATGCTGTTATTTTTTTATAAAAAAACAAATACCAAAGAGTATCAAAATTGACATAAAATAGTTTTTAAAACAAATATTATATTATTAATTGATATAATAGTCCTAAAACTATAAGGTTTGTCCAAAAGACTTATACAATAATATATATTACATTAATGAAGCTATTGGGGTTCAATTGGCATTTTATAGTAAGTTTATTAATCCTATAATATAAAAATACAAAGAGACATGGTAAATGTCAATCTATTTAACTAAGAGTTAAATCTAAAAGTTAAGGTTAATATGGTGACCTAAACCTTTCTAAAGCCTATTTGTTGATTGGTTTTAAACCCATCCCCACCTTATCCTTTAAATAATTCGTTTTTGGTTCCATTATAAACCGAATATGAATTTATTATAAAATAATAGTTTAAATTTTTTCTAAGGTACCCCTCCCCCCACTTATAAAAGGGCACTTCCCCTTATCTAAAATTCACACCTCAAAATCCATTTTTCTCAGCCAAACCCTGCCGAAATATCCACCCAACTATCCTATATTTATCTTATAGTCCTTCCTTTGGTCATAAAACCAACCTAATTATCCTTTTTGATCAAATCAAAAGGAAGAACCCGAAGAAGAGGTAATGATTTCACCACCCTCTTTCAAGTTCTCTTATTCTTCCAATTACTCTTTCTTTGTTGTTTCAATTATAAAACAATAAGTCCAGTATATTCTATATACTGTGATGTTATTATAAATATGGAACAACTATATTCATTATTCATATCCATCTTATGAATGATAATGTCACCATGTGTGTGTATGTGCGGCTTACCGTCTCCGCGTCGTGGTGTAATTTCTTATTCAACACTATGTTATTTGGATGGATATAATGATGAGTAATATGTATGTAAATAATAAAAATAACATGCTAATGTCTCTGTAATATTAATATACCATCGAATGTCACTTTTTTATGGAAATGATATTGTCGTTCGTGCGTATGTACGGATTACCGTCTCCACGATGTGATGAGATTCATTTCCACGTTCACCATTAATCGGCGATTATAAAAATATATATTACTAATAAGTATGTAATATATGAAATAATAATGCTACTGAAGATATATATATATATATATATATATATATATGTACTTACATATATCTTATTTACTTAGTTCCGCTCAATACGATATGAAAACGGAAACAACGTTTATGCATACATACGGACTACTATCTCCATAACCGGTGTTTTTTATTTCATATATATGTCCATTATACATATTTATATTATATGTATATATGATATATAAATAATTTTTTATATTCTAGAAGTATTTAAATCTTGATCAAAGTGATAAAATCAAGAGTAACAAGTTAAAACACGTACGATAAAGAAAGCGATTATTACCCAAAATGTTAATTTAACATGGAAATTATTATTAAATGGGTAGTATAAAGTTATAAATGAATCATTTATGATATCATAAATATTAATATGGTTATGGTATAATTTAATAACATACTACGATATTCATACAGAAGGTTAAACATACCCTCGACTAAAGTAAAGTGCAAGGTAAGGGTTAATTCTTCAATCTCATTATTATCCGAGATTGTTTATGTGTAAGTATTTACTTGGAAATTTTTATCACCCATGTCCATTTTCATAAAAATTATTTCAAAATGAATATTTTAAGGATTTTTGAAAGGTACTCTTTTTAAAGATCAGAATTTAAAATTTTTTAAAGATTTATCTTTCTAAACCTTTTTAATTAATGTCCATGTTTTCAAAATTATTTTAAGGATTTATTTATATGGACATGAATATTTTGAAATGATAATTCTTTTAAAAAGTTTCAAAGTGTTATGGGACACTTTTATTTAAAAATATCTTTTAAATTAATTCCTTTATAAATGTGTGACTTTTAAATGATTTTAAAAAAAGGATATTTCTCTCAAAAAGTTTTAATCATCATTTTCAACTATGTCAGCATCCTTTACTGGATATTATTTTTGATTGAGGTTGATTTATTATAATAAAATATTACATGTTGTATTGAACGAGTTATGATATGTTTGACTGTTGATGTTATATTTTTATACCATTCACGGTTTATGGTTAATGTATTTACTTTTCTTATTCTAGTTTTAATACGAATTTTTATGTTATGTTTCAACTTTTTCATATGAGGAATGTATTGGAATCAGTAAGTGACGGGTGGAGCCCGCTATAGATCCTTGATGCATTGGTAGGTCTCATTAGACAAACTAGTTTCTTAGCATAAGGCCTTGACAAAAATTTCATTTCTAGTATTGGCACAAGGCCTTGACAATGTGGTAATGATGTCTGGCGTTAGGCATTCCCTCATTATGTAATTAGTTATTACATGTGATTACTCGACTAGTATAATATCCATGTTCTTGTTTATATGGTGATGTTTGATTAATTTTTTCAATATTATGTTCAAGATTATGTGTAAAATGGTTGTTTTTTTATTACACATCCTTCCATAAAAGTTTATATCTTTTGCTAAATTATTTACCCTTACTGAGCATCTGAGCTCACCCATTTCTTGTGTTTTATTTTCCCAGGATCCCAAGAAGTGTTTTATGTTTGAGATGCAGGGTTAAGGTAAGGAATAAATGGAATTCTCAAAGGATTTTTTTTGTGTTGTATGTTATAAAGTGTAATGTAACATTCATGTATGTAATCTATTTTCCAAGACTGGTAAATTGATCGGTCTTTCGAGACTTGATTCCTTGTAATCATTCCAATGTATTAAAATAATGCACCGACTCTGGGAATCTAGGGTCAGGGCGTTACAGTTGGTATCAGGGGAAGTTTAGCAACAATCTTGGAAATAGATTTAGATAAAAACTAATTAGATAACATTACCCTAAGATAGACTTTGAGGATTAGTATAGAAGAACTTCCTAGAATTTTGGTACGGCAGTGATTTTGTGATTTTTCCAAGCAATACATCCCTGTCTGGATACAAGCAGGTAAAGGAAGCTCTAGTACAGATGTACCTAGGGGTAAAACTCAAAAACACCGCTTTGAGCTAGACTCAAATAATAAATAGTACATGAAAACGGGCCTTACTGCACTCTTGGTTATAACACTCTCGGGGGATATGCTTAGGATAATTCACATTTTTATTACAAGCCATTATGAAGGATTTAGGAGTAAATAATTTCTCAAAGAAAATATTTTTATTTTTATGTATTATTTCCATAAACATTTGAATTTACGTTAGGGAGTTTACAAGTTTGGAATTATTAATTGAGATTCATAAACTGACCTAGTGTATGCTATTCTTTCGAAATGGCTCATAGTAGAAGGAATGAGAACTCCAACAATATGTATGACACAAAGAGTAAGAAGGATCATATCTTTCATGGTATTAATCCAATATTTAGAAGGGAAATTTTCTCCCATGTATTCTCAACATATGAAGAAATATTATCATGTGTTAATAAGATAAGTAAAAAATTCTCTGAGTCATATGGCTTTGAAGGGAAGCAAGGGAAGAAAATTATGGAAGAGAGAAAGATGGATAAAGGGAAGAGGGAAAAAAGAATTTTCCCATATGTGAAAACTGTGGGAAGAAACACCCTGGAACTTTTCTGAAGGGAATGGGAGTTTGTTATAAGTGTGGAGAAAAAGAACACCATTTATGTGATTGCAAGGGTAAGAAAAAGGTTTCAAATGTACAATGATTCATCTGCAAGGAGTTGGGACACTACTCAAACCAATGTCAAAATCATTAGAGTATGCCCCAAATGATGCTATTGGATAATAATCAAGTTATGATACTACCACAGATGAGGAGTAATGATTAGAGTTCTTATGTTGTAATTAAATAATTATGTCATTTGAGTGTTGAATCAATGATGTACTGGTTATAATAATTATGGAGTACAAAAGGATTGTACTGCAGTACTATTTAATTAAGGACTTAAGATTATGTGGAACCAAGAAAAGTGACTCAATAACAGGTTAAATTTTTGTAAAATATATGTTTGAGATAATGATAAACCATAATATGGTTCTGATAATGAGGTAGTGATTTTGGAATAATACCTATTTGATTTGGATAAATTATATTAAATATTCATTACTACCTTGAAACTGATTAATGATTTGCATATTCTATCATTGTTTGAGTTTACAACATTTTTTGTATAGAAGAAGTATATTGAGTATTCTATAATTAATAAGGGAGCATGAATGTAATCAATAAGGTTTTATGGTAATTCAGGATGTTGTAGTGTTTTAAAATAATACATGATGAAGGTGTTCACGTGTTATTACGCGGAAAAAAGGATCTTTATTGTGTTTAACTTCCCTATAAATTTTGGACTGTGAGTTTGGAAAAAATTATTTTGGATAAGTCTAGTTTGAGATTATTTTTTGGATTTCCATAAAAAGGATAACCCAAAGGTCAGGCGGCAACCCGTTGCGTCCTGCAAGGGTGCGAGACTTGAACCCGCAACCGAAGGGCGACAAGGGTGTATCACCTACCACTGACCCATGTGATGTAATAGATTGAGTAGTGTTGTTTTTTAAAGAGTTTTATAGATGAATTATAAAGTCATTTTTTTAGAACCCAATAATAATAGGATAAATAGAATACTTTTTTAAGTTCTATTATCTTTTAGGGTGAAATATGAGTTTGTTGTAGAAATTAGTTCAAGGATTGAACTCTACTTGTCAAGTATATATTTGTTCCTTCTATTATTCTATGAAGAAATTAATTCTTAAAATTAAGGTAAGGGATCTTAAAACCAAAAATGTGTTATCCTAATACCTTATGTTTTGTGAAACCCATGATATTTTAAATCATCATAGATTGATGGCTTTGAGGCCCTCAATTCTACAATTGTTTGTGACTGATGATCTCAATCACTCCCTATAAATATTTACTTGTTTCCTCTAATTATGTGTCTCTAATTTCCACCAATATTCTTCTAATCGAGATCATAATTTGTTGGTTACTTTTTCATTCCCCTTTTCCTCTTATTAAGACTAATTTTTATTAACCCAATTCCCGATGTGGGTTTTCCCACAAAGGTATTTTCTATTTTCAACCTTTTATTTTTGAAGAACAATTTCAAATTGCGAGGACACAATTTATTAAAGGAGGTAGGAATGTAGCACCCCAAATATTTCATAGTACGTTATTTCTTTAAAGTAATTCAACACTGGGTGTGAGCGCACAAAAAGATTACCAAACTAGATGTTCAAAAGAGGTTATGAATAGTATTAACTGAATATTGAACTATATATAATCCTTATAATTTTAGAATCAATATTATGAGTTTCTTAGACATAATGTAAGAACAAATTCATCTTTTTCTGATAAAAGAAATATTTTTTTTCAAAAAATTCACTTTTACCGCCTTTTAATGATGAACCCTTTTTAAATCCAATATTTGAAACTTTTATATATTCAATTTTACAAAATAAACTTCTTATTTAGAATCGGGACATAATAATTTAGTTTCAATAAATTTTTGGTGTTTTTATGATAACTTTCATATTTGGGTGAATAGTAAAAATTACTATATTTTAACTGAAAACAACTTTTTTAATGAAAATAATTTATAGTGCTAAATTATAAATTTTAATGGTTTGAAGTAAAAATAGATTAAATTTTACCATTAAATCGGATGCTGGTCATTGTAAGTAATTTCACTTTGAGATTGGACATAAATAAGTGTCAATCTTTTGATAGTTATTATTTCGTAAAATACGCCTTTTGGTTTTGACAACTGGAATTAATTTTAAATTAATAAATGAAACTTCTATGTTTTGAATTTTGTAAAATAGACTTCATTTTTGAATTTTGAATATCAAAATTAGCTTTGGGTGAATTTTTGGTATTTTTCTGCAAACTTTCAATTTTTGATGAATAGTGAAAAAACACTGAGTTATAGTTCAAAACTGAATTTTTATATAAATATTTATTTATTTTATTTAAATTTATTTTAGGTAAAAATATATACATAATACCTATATAAGTTCAATTTAATTCATTGGATTCATTTTTTAATAATATTAGATATATAAAATTTTATTGAACATTTCACCGTCGATTACCCACCTCTTAAGAGAATTTAAAAATTCACATAAAATTTAATTTTACCTCTTCTATGAGTTGAATTTATAAAATATGAGAGACACGGTTAATACCAAGAGGTAAAATGTGGTTCAATAAGATAAAAATAATTTTTGGTGAATAGTAACTTTTTACTTTTATTTACCACAGTTAAAAGTAAATAGGGTAATTAAGGGTAAAAATGATATTATTATTACCCTAACAGATGTCCTAATTCTATTAAATGAGTTTAATTCGACCAAAAACATCCTTAGTAATAAAATATGACCCTTTAGATCCACTTTGAATAGATTAAGACATTTATTTTTATTTTATTTAAAGAAGAGTTAAAAGAGTTAAAATCAATGTTTAATAACTAAACCATTTTTAATATAGATATATACATAAGATAAATTCAACTATAAATATTCATTAGAAATCTAAAACTATTTCCTATATAATGGTAGTTTATTTATAATATTTAAATATTAAATAATTAAATTTATTAATGACACAATGATGATTCATTAATTACCTTATTAATAAAATAATCAAATAAATGGGATTATAAATATTAAAATAAATATAATTTCAATGTTTTTATGACATACACGAATTTTCTAGGTGAATATGACATGTTAGTATTGATGCAATGTATTTTTATTGAATTAATCATGCTGTTATTATTTTATCAAAAAACAAATACCAAAAAATGTAAAAATTGACATAAAATAGTTTTTAAAACAAATATTATATTATTAATTGATATAATAGTCCTAAAAATATAATGTTAGGAAAAAAAGACTTATATAATAATATATATGACATTAATGAACCAATTGGGGTTTTATTGACATTATATAGTAAGTTTATTAACCATATAATATAAAAATACAAAGAGACATGGTAAATGTCAAACTTTTTAACTAAGAGTTAAATCTAAAATTTAAGGTTAATATGGTAACCTAAACCAGTTTAAAACCTATTTTTTGAGTGGTTTTAGACCCATACCCACCTTATCGTTTAAATAATTCATTTTGGAGTTATTATAAACAAAAAATTAATTTATTATAAAATAATAGTTTAAGTTTTTTCCTAAGGTTCCCCTCACACCACTTATAAAAGGGCACTTCCCCTTCTCTCAAATTCACTCTTCCAAAGCCATTTGGCTTGGTCAAACCCTGCCTAAATATCCTCCCAACTATCCTAACTTCATCCTAGAGGCCTTACTTTTCTCAAATAACTAACTTAAAGATCCTTTTTGATCAAATCAATAGAGAGAACCCGAAGAAGAGGTAATGATTTCACCACCCTCTTTCAAGTTCTCTTATTCTTCCACTTTCTCTTTCTTTGTTGTTTCCATTATAAAATAATAACTCCAGTATATTCTATATACTGTGATGTTATTATAAATGTGGCACAACTATATTCATTATTCTATCCATCTTATGAATGATAATGTCACCATGTGTGCGTACGTACGGCTTACCGTCTCCCCATCGTGGTGTAATTTGTTATTCAACACTTTGTTATTTGGATGGATATAATGATGAGTAATATGTATATAAATAATGAATATAACATTATAATGTCTCTGTAAAATTAATATACCATCCAATTCCACACCTTTATGCAAATGATATTGTCGCTCGTGCATACATACGAATTACCGTCTCCACGACGTGATGAGATTCATTTCCACGTTCACCATTCATCGACGATTATAAAAATATATATTACTAATAAGTATATAATATATGACATAATAATTATATTGGAGATATATGTGTGTGTGTGTGTGTGTGTTTGTGTGTGTGTACTTACATATATCTTATTCACTTAGTTCCGTCCAATACAATATGAAAACGGAAACAATGTTTATGCGTACGTACGGACTACCGTCTCCATAAACCGTGTTTTTCATATCATATATATGTCTATTATACATATTTATATTCTAAATATATATGATATATAAATCATGTTTTATATTCTAGAAGTATTTAAATCTTGATCTAAGTGATACAATCAAGAGTAACAAGTTAAAACACGTACGATAAAGAAAGCGATTATTACCCGAAATGTTAATTTAACATGGAAATTATTATTAAATGGGTAGTATAAAGACATAAATGAATCATTTATGATATCATAAATATTAATATGATTCTGGTATAATTTTATAACATACTACAATCTTCATATAGGAGGTTAAACATACCCTCGACTAAAGGAAAGTGAAAATTAAGGGTTAATTCTTCAATCTCATTATTATCCGAGTTGTTTATGTGTAAGTATTTACTGGGACATTTTTATCATCCACGCCCATTTTCATAAAAATGATTTCAAAATGAATATTTTAAGGATTTTTTAAAGGTACTCTTTATCAAGATCATAATTTTAAATGTTT
Source organism: Viscum album (assembly GCA_963277665.1). Lineage (NCBI taxonomy): Eukaryota > Viridiplantae > Streptophyta > Magnoliopsida > Santalales > Viscaceae > Viscum > Viscum album. The sequence goes on from OY728167.1 coordinate 988,991,228, forward strand.
TAAATATTTATCTTTCTAAACCTTTTTAATTAATGTTCATGTTTTCAAAATGATTTTAAGGATTTATTTATATGGACATGAATGTTTTGAAATGATAATTCTTTTCAAAAGATTCAAAGTGGTATGGGACACTTTGATTCAAAATTATCTTTTAAATTACTTCCTTTATAAATGTGTTACTTTTAAATGATTTTAGAAAAAAGATATTTCTCTCAAAAAAATTTACCCATCATTTTCAACTATGTCAGCATCCTTTACTGGATATTATTTTTAATTGAGGTTGATTTATTATAATACATTCTTCCATGTTGTATTGAATGAGTTATGATATGTTTTACTGTGAATGTTCTATTTTTATACCATTCATGTTTTATGGTTAATGTATTGACATTTTGTATGATAGTTCTAATACGAATGTTTATGTTATGTTTCAAATTTTTCATATGAGGAAGGTAGGGGACTTAATAAGTAACGGGGGGAGCCCGCTATAGCTCCTCGATGCATCGGTAGGTATCATGAGACAAACTAGTGTCTTGGAACAAGGCCTTGACAAAAAATTTATTTGTGTCTTGGCACAAGGCCTTCACTATGTGGTAATGATGTCCGGCATTAGGCATTCCCTCATTATGAAATTAGTTATTACATGTGATTAGTAGACTAGTAGAATATCCATGTTGCTTGTTTATATGGTGATGTTTGATTCATTTTTTCCATATTATGTTCAATATTTTTTTTAAAAGGATATTTTTTTATGAAACATCCTACCTTAAAAGTTTATAGCTTCCGCTAAATTATTTACCCTTATTGAGAATCTGAGGTCACCCCTTTCTTATGTTTTATTTTTTTAGGATCCCAAGAAGTGTTTTATGTTTGAGATGCAGGGTTAAGCTAAGGGAGGAATGGAATTCTCAAAGTATTTTTTTTTTTGTTTTTTATGTTAGAAAGTTTAGTTTAACATTCATGTATGTAATCTATTTTCCAAGACTGCTAAATTGATCGACCTTTTGGGATTTGATTCCTTGTAATCATGCCAATGTATTAAAATAATGCACTGACCCTGGAAATCTAAGGTCCGGGAGTTACATACCCTCCCATTTAATATATTGGTTATAAATTTCATAAATAATCATATTTTAATGGTATATAATTGTTTTTTAAACTCGGTGTTGTGTGTAATGAAATCTAACTAAAAAATAAAATTATTTAAAGAGAAATATTATATAAAATATCAGGCTATTACATAAGATTATTTTAGAAAAAATCACTGAGGCCTTGTTGTAAATCCTTATTTCATCCACCAAAATGAATTTAACATCACATGCACAAAATTATTAACAAAGGCATAACACAATCCTCAATAGAAACTAGTTCCAACGATGCCAACATATCACATGACCAACCATGATCCATATCTCATTCACCCCCTCCCACACTAGGAAATCCAAAGTTCAAGTAGTTTAAATAATAAAAATTGGGATATGGAACCATGCCCAACATGGAAAAATGGTTAATGACCACATGTTAATCAAGAATTGGTACCTAAATCATATCTAGAATCGTGATTTTGGTCATCACTTGGTTTTTGGGGCCCTATGAATTGATCACACATCCTAGATTCATTCTTCATCGTCATCCCAAAACATCACACATGTACCCCAAGGAAACCCAATGACTTTTATGATCAAGCACCACTACCATTGTTACAAAACCATAATACAAAAACAAAATAATATAGAAAATTATAATCAATTGAGAAACCCCAACTTAAAATGGAAACTAAAGGATTGGGGAAAGAAATAGCTCATGACACTATTCCCACACCTACCTCTCGAGTCCCAATAACACTATCTCTACGATAAAAACATCCAAAACAAAAAAAAAAGTTAATTTTAAAGGCTTAGGATTCAATAGAAAAAGAAGAAACCAAACCTAATACCATTTGTAATGAACTAATCTAGTCCATCTATCTGATGACCACCCAAACCATCCCACCACTAACCTGACGAGCATTCCCAAAACCCATAGGTTGTAAAATAGTTCAAGGGCATCACAAGAACATACTTTTTAATAGTTTTACTCAATAATTAGAGTAAATATGACTTCAAAAAAATATAAATAATAAGAAATGAACCTAAATACATCAAACATACATGAAAAAAAATATAAGAATTATTAAATAAGAAATAGAATATAAATGTAGTAAACAACATAAGCACCAAAAACCTCCCCGACACCCTGGTCTCCCTCTCCAATAAGGCAAATATTCCCACCAAATGTCTTTTCCTTATCCACAAGCATCTATAGTTACCCTCCATCCATATAAATAAGTAAAATCTTAATTTGACAAAGTAAATATTTTAAATTGAAAATTTATAGACATTCTAAAAAGATAAATGTAGGTCTTATGAAAATCAAGTAATGGGTACACTATCTAAACAAAATAAAGTAATATGAAGCTAAAAAGTATAAACTCTATCAAGAGATACTAGAAGATTGAACAAAAAACATTAATCTAGGATAAATTATGTGTGAGAACAAGAAAACTTAGTAGGCCACCAAAACCCACCGAAACTAAGCAATGACATTCATATTACATCCCAAAGATGGTAATTTAAAATAAAAATAAAAAAAAAATAATTTTCTATATTTTTTTACATATAAAAAATGATACATCATAATTTATATAAAATTATATTCTAAGATTTTTTATTAAATGAAAATAATCTCTCGGAATACACCCTTTACCACACCACATGACCAAAACACCATTTTAATGTCCCGATATAAAACCATTTCACATCACTTATTTTAGAAAATACCATTTCAAAATTTATTGATATTTCACATTTCTCATGGTTTTATAATGATACTTTGAAATTTAAATTTATTATAAAACTAGGAACATCAATCTAAAACCATGTTTTCAAAACTCACCCAAACTTTGAGTTTTAAAACTATAAATATCTACTATTATCATTTGAGAGAAACTTTCTAAATCTTTTTTAAAATAGATTGAAAAAACATAAAAAACATGCTTTTTTTCTTTATTTTTAATACCTTTCATAATAACATTATAAAACATTTGAAAATAAAACCTCATAGATAATAAAGAAATTGCACATACATAAACCACTATATTATGTCATATAAGATGGGATAAAAAATTAATAAAACATATATGCCATGAAATAAAATAATAACAGGGGATACACTCATTACACAAAGTTAAATCCATGAAAAGATCCTAAAAAGAATTTTAGTTTCATGAAATCATCACCATATAACCAAATAAGAAACAATGGGCATAACATGTGTTACCACATTAAACTAGGAATTAATACAATCCACTAAATCATATATATAGACCCAATATGAGTAATGTTCACTAAGGGGTCCATCCATAACTATCTAATGTGACTAAATCTAATATGTTATTTTCTATCAGGCTATAAAAAATCAAATCTATCACAGTATTCCTCAAGCCTAACTCTAATATCTCCCTCGGTCTCTTGATCAATAATTGTAATCCTTATCAGTCTTCCTACCCAAATGATATCTTAGTTCCTTGGAATAAAATCAAAATATTTTTTAGTCTTTCTAACCAAAGGCTCTCTCGGTCTCTTGGAACCACACCTTCTCACACCCTAGAAATCCCATATGCTACTCAATTCTAAACACAATCACATCACAAGTTCTATACATAAAATCCATCTATCAATCCACTTCAATAAATATGTATTCCAATTTTGTTTAAACACCATTAATGAAAACTCAATTTTCATAAAATACCAAAAAATCCATATCTCTAAAACATGCTTGCAATAACATGACATTTTATTAATTTCAAAATAAATATCAATCTACTATTAAGAGAATTTTTTACCAAGTTAATTTTGAAAATCAAATTGGAACTCAGTCTTCCCTCTTTAAAAACACCTTTGAAAAAATCCAACACCAAAATGAGTTTAAAAATATAACCCCAAGGGGTAACACACACTTTTGAAATCAAACAAATCATTTTGAAATATCTAATTCATTTAAAATATAAAAAAAATGGTTATCACGTCCCTTTGAAAAAAACCAACGTAACATCCTGACCTTAATCAGGTATGGACTATTTTTACTTTATTTCAGTCTAATTAATTCAGTGACCCAGGGCGTGCGCCTGCGAACCTCGCTGTGGGTCCCGGGCAGCTTTTTATTTAATATAAATAATTATAGATGTTTCATGAAAAATGTCACGTCGCGCTTTGGCATGGTGTTCGGGTTTTAATTAATTAATTAAAGATTGAAAAAGAGTAATAAGAGATTTAAATAAGATTTAAATGAAAGCAAGAAAGGATAAAAAGAAAATCTAAAATAAAATAAAGAGGGGGTTACGGGAAAAATAAAAATAATTAAAATGGGGGATTCCCATTTTTAATTATTTTTATTATTTTCCTTTCCATTATTTTGTTTTATTTTATCTTTTTCTTTTATTTTATTTTTTCCTTATCTTTTATTTTTCTCTTATTTTCCTTTTCTTTTCTTTTTCTTTCTTTTCTCTCTTTTATTTTTTCCTCTGTTCTCTCCCTCTCCCACTCATCACGTCACACCCCTCAATCCAATCACACCAACCAACAGCCCCTACGGAAGGTTGTTTCTCCTCTGTCCGACGTTCGATTCCTTCTCCATCAGGTTCGCAATAAAACTTTAGGTAAAGGCCAACGTTTCTCAAGTGGAATTGTTTGATTCTGTTGAGTATTCTTCATGTAGTTCGTCGCGGAATATTCTTACCCTATTTTGGGGGTTTTTCTAAAATCCTTCATTTTCATCCGTTTTAGGTCAAATCAAAGTATATCGTGGATCTTAGAGCCATCTATTACTACAATGTAGGGTTCATACTCTCTTTCCCTTCGTTTCATTGCGATTTATAAAAAACACAATGTTGTGTCGTTAGTCCGTGCCTACCGGCTTTGTGTAATTTTACCCATTTTAATTAATTTAATGGTTATGTTTAATTTTTGTAGCCTTAATCATCTTAAATTAATTTTTTTGAATGGATGCAACTAGATTAGACACCCCTTTGGGTGTCCCGACATAGTCGGTGTATTTTTCTGTTAGCCGAGTTATTAATTTAATTAGTTGCAGGTATTGCGCATCCCATTTTTATTGTTTTTAAATTAAATGAATAGTTTTTTGAATTATTGCAACAAATTTGGACACCCCTTTGGGTGTTCTGACATGATCGGTGTATTCTGTCATTATCCGAGTTTATTGTTTGATTATTTTCATGTGCTGCAAAACAACTTTTTATTGTAATTAAATTAAATAAATAGTTCTTGAACATGAACTTCAATTGTTGGATCATTGTCACTTGTTTTGCTGAACTATTTATTATTTAAATATGAAATATCTGTGGAGGTTGATATGATATGTATATTTCCTTACAAGTTGTTTTGTTGTACTGTTAAATTTATGCCTCGTGATGCATGAGTGTATCTGGTTAGTTTTTAAGCTGTGACTTTACATGATGATTATGTCATATTTGCTACTGTGAAAACTTTAATTAAATTCACAGCGGAGAAAAAAGGTGTGTCCCATATTAAGGGCCACACTTATATCCTCTATTCCTGACGGGTTACCTCTATGTTTCGGGGGTAGTGTCTTTGGCTTTGTCGGACCAAGACTTCCATAGACTTTCTAATACTTTTGAGTAATACCGGTTTCAAAAGGGCCCATTGGGAGAGATCCATTGGCAATGTGGCTAAGACAACCTCGGATGACACTCGACCCCATTTTGTGAGATCAGGACAGAATCATGGTAAATCCATGCCTCGACAATACTTGGTCTTTTAAAATATTTCCTTGGACGGGTTCAATGGCATTGGATAAATTGACGGATGTTCTGTAGTGATACCTTCGGGACGGGCTCAGACTCCAACTCTCAACTTGAACCATAAATAATGATGCACTTAAGTCTTATGTTATTGCTAATTGAGTCTATTGATAATTGATATATTTCCCTTGATATGTGTAAGTGTGTCTGGTTGACACTGGACTTGAACCCCAAGTTAAAGCACATGATTGGGGTATACTTTTTCCAGGTTTTACCTTGCTTTCTGGGTTATGTGTGTGTGTGTGTGTGTGTGTGTGTTCATGCATTTCTAATGACAGGTACCCTTTCAAACAACCAGCTCAGGTTGAAGCAGGTGACCAGGCACGGGTACCGTTTGGGACTCGGGCCGACTTATTAATTTCATTGCACTGTAATTAATTTATTTGAAATGCTTATGTAATGGAACACTGCATTTTTATTTTTTCATTAAATGGAAAGGTTTATACACCATGGGAGATGGCCTACTAGGATTTTATCTCACACTATGCTCGGGCGTCGTCGACACCCGAGTAGATTACATTCTCGTAGTTATTGACAATGGGAAGTGTATTGCTTATGATGCTTGACTATTCATTACTGCTTAGGATGGAGACTGAGGCAGAGGACCGAGCCTTGATCACGATGCAGTTTTTGCTTGTGTCTTTTCTTTTAGTTGACTATGTGTTTGAGTTTTGTTTTCTGTACTTTCAGTTTAGACTCATATCATGGAATTACACTCTTTTTTGAGTTTCCTCACTTGGTTTTTATTATTCAGTTGGATTATTTACATTACTTATACTGCAGTTTATTTATTCACATGATTCTACTACTTATTATTTGTTGTTATTTACATCTGATGTGATATTATCTATTACCTATGAGGGCATAGTCTCTCCCACAAACACAAGAAAGTCCCTCGCTGCTAGTCGGCATCCTTTGGCGTTTGGGGAGATGTGCTTGAGGTTATGTGATGCACCGTTCTGGCCACCGTCTTAGAGGTGAGACGAGTCGGGATGTTACAACCAACCCTAAAAATTTTGTGTGAAAACCACTTTAAATCAAGTATACCTTTTAAAACATCAATTCAATTCTCTAAACCACTTTTTAAAATCAAAATAATTATTTAAAATAAATCTTGGAATTTTTACAAGCACTCGGTATGGATTCTCATCACATTCCATGGTTTCAAACTACTTTTAAATTAGCTAGGTTGCTCATGGGTCATACGTATAAAAATAATTTAAAATATAAACCATTTTAAAACATATATAAATTATAATAATTTAATAGAAAGTGATGAAAAACAAAAACCTTCTTCAAACCAATATAAATAATGTCGGAAGCAAGTTGTGGCAAGACAAAACTTGTCATCTTGAAAGGAGAAGGCTTCCAACTGCAAGATAAAATACCTTAGAACCTTAAACACCCAAAATCAGAAATTTATAACTATCAATAATCCTATAAAATGATCTATAAGAGATTAAATTTGATGTAAGGGATAAAATCAGAGGGAGAAAAGAAGGAATAATAGATGGGGAAGGAATGAAAGCTTACCTCTTGAAGATTTCAAGGGAAATGACATCTAAATTATGAGGAGAAGGAGGTCGATGAGAGTGGTTGGTGATGAATTAGTAGAACGGTGGTATGGGGGTTCCATGTGAAGGAGATGAGAGTGAGGGTGGGTGAGTTTTAGTTCCAGGGATTTAAAATAAAAATAATTTAATATATAAATAAAATGAAAAATTTTAAAAAAAATGGTAGACCATTTTAAATGGAACTATCAAAATGAAGATCTAAACCACATTCTTGTCACATGGTTTAGCGAACTATGCACCATCCATGTAGTACACACCAAGATTACTGATGGAATCACATGTTTCTTCCTTCAAATAACATAGTTTTTTTCTAACTGCAAGCTTCAACTGTGCATAATAATAAAAATTCAAATTTTTTCCATGCTTTGGGACAAAAATCCTTTGAAATTAAAACAACCACCATGATCATAAAATTATATGAAATAAATTCCATACTAACATGGTGGATGTAACACCTTGAGATAAAAAATTGATCCATGTATGACCAAGATGTATCATTATATCCACTAGCTATATTATTTTATATATATGAATACGGATATAGTATGCTTTATACCATTAAATTACACTTATAAACATGTGAGGGATTAGTGCTCATGAAATTATAGATTTCTTCATTCCCTAACAATTTCTATTTAGAATTATGATGATGTCATAATGATCTTTATGATAGGGCTAGTGAGGTTTCCTTAAGGACGTAATGTGTTGTGGGTTAACATTGTTCAGCTAACTAAAGTGGACAATTTCTTACAGCTTTTAGAGACCTATTTTTTTGGTGACTAGGTAATGGTATATATATAGAATATTATATAATTACATATAGTACACATATGAATTGTTTAAGGACAAGTTGGATAATTCACTTTTCATTTATTATAGGTACTACAACATGAATTCACTACTTAGCTAAAGCTATAAACAATTCATCATATTTAAAAAATGGGTAGTTTTATCAAATGATAATTATGTTGAATGAAATGTTTCAAACATGAATCCTTAATTTTGGGAGACCTTGGGAGAGTCAAAAAGTATTGGTGAAGTTTTCACATAATATTATTTTCAAATATTTATTCAAATAAAACCATGTTAGTCATTTTATAGAATCTCATGCTAATCCCTCATGTTTTAGATAGAGGGAGGGAGAGAGTATTATATTATTGGTTTGAGCCTCATTAAAAATACCTTGAAGAATATTAAATTTATTCCAAATTGGTTTGAAATAACTCATAGTATTTAGTAATTCCATTAATACAAGAGGCACTACCCTCTAATGTTTAAGGATGGAGACTATGTATCCTTGAATATGTCTCATAGTTTGGGAAACAAGAGGATTTTGGGGTAAGAAATATTGATTCCTTGATTTATTGGTTTTTTAGACCGTTTATAAGATTAGTAGATTTTAATGTTGACTATCATTCCCTCATTAAAACAACATAATTCACAAAATATTCCATATATCTCAACTTTGGAGATATTATTTATATCATGATCATTTTATTAGAAACAATAATTATGAAAAACCAGGTCATTAGTAAATATTTTATTTTGAGTTTGTTTTATTTTCTCAGTTTTATTTTGATATCTAGTGTGTCAAAAGTTGGAAACAAGAGTTTTGGAGGAGGCAGTCTCAATTACATAGTTTTAGAATGGCTTTCTCAAACTATGTGTCCTCTATTGGAAATCCATGTGGGGTGTGAAATGGGGGTAAATGGAACCTGCGTGGTTGACGAATGATTTTTCTAACCATGTGGATAAACAGTGCTACCCATTCCAGCTCATTAAAATGTGTATTTTTACCATTTTCTTTATTTTTTTATGTTTTTGGGGTCATTTTTTCTCTACCAATGTGCAGAGCCCTTATCCCTTGGTTGTGGAGCTCCCCCACTCTTTTCATAGTGGTTTATCCATGTTTCTATAGTGGTTTGGCTTGTGGTAAGTTGATTTATCTTTGATTTCCTCTTCCTTTTCCCCTCATCAAGCTATGTTCTTATATTTTGTGTATTTTTCAAACCCTAGGTGTGTTTTTGACTAGATATAGGGGTTTTTATGGGGGGGGGGGTTGTCTGATTTAATATGTATTTCGTGTGTGATTCCATATTATAAATCCTCTGATGGGACTTTAACAAAGGTGGTGATATTTGAACCGAATCTAATATATGTGTTCCTATTTAAGATCATTTTCCCATGCATATATTCTAAATTTCTAATCACCTTTGGTTTTTGTTATTTATATTTCCATTAAATTATATATTCTTAGTGTATATCCCATGTTTGGTGTATTTCATTGACTGGTTTGTAAATTTTCTATTTAAAGACGAGTTTTGCAAATAGGTGTGGCTTATATTCCCACCAAGTGTTTGATAGAATGGCTCAAAGTGGTTTTTCTATTTTGAAATGAATTTTCATTTTTGTTTTAGAAATGATTTTCCTTAGAAATGGTGTTTTGAAAAATTGGTTAAGTTTATTTTATAAAAATGATTGTGTTATAGATTTATTGATATATGAAATTTCTTATGAGGTGGTGTCATAGAGTAGAATGTGGGTCGACCGGGGTGTGAGTGAAGGTTTGTCTGAGTGACCATGTGAGCTTCAGGGGGAGGACCCTATGAGCCTCCATTTTTTTTCAAGGGATAGAGGGAGACTTTGGGTAGTAAGACTATGTGTGTTTCCATGTTGGTTTCCAAGATAATTTGTAAGCTATTAAAGTTGGACCTAGGGAAGACCATGTGAGCTTCTATTTCTTAGAAAGCTAGAATACTTGTTTACTCACTCACATTTGAACTAATAGTTAGATCCCCTAGGGGAACATTTCTCATTCCTATTTTGTAATTATGAATTATTAATTTTATTAATTCCATTTTCAAATGATGATATATGTTATTCAATTTTGTTCATTTCCCCCTTTCATGGTTATATGATGTTGATTCTATTCTCACCCTTTTATGCCTTTTGGTTATATTTTAGAATGTTATGCCTCATGTATTTTTTTATTTACTTGATCCATGTTTGGAATTTTTTTTGGAAAACCATGAATTTTTTTTAAAGAAAAACCAAATGGATTTTGATAGTTTACTTGTAAATTATATATTTTCAAATTATTTTTAAGTCTTAAATTTTTTTTCAAACTATTTTGTTGGTTTTATGGGTAATAGAATTAAATATAATCATGGTGGCATCCTACTGGGCAATGTGCCTCACACCCTTCATCATACCTTTGAGGGATTTTTAGACTTTATTTTGTTGGACATAGGTAAAGGAAAGAGAATTGTGTTCTAGGGTGGATCTTCTTGATTATTTCCATCCATTATTTTTTGGTGGAGACATGGTCTTGCAAGGATTCACTCATGTGGATTCATTTTTGGTGTTTTTACCTAATGTGTTATTCTTGGGACTTGTTTGATTTTGTACCCTTTATTTTGACTTTAGGTTGTTTATTTTGTGATACCATGTATATGTCTTGTTGTTCCATATTTGTACATGATATTTGTTATTGTTTATCGTATATACTTATCTTTTTCTACTAAATTTGATTATACTAGTTGTACATCCCATTTTATGAATGGTTCATTCCATTTTAACTATGGAGAAATCATTCCTAATCGATTGTTTTTTATGCCTGATTCTTATAACCAGATCATGTTAATTGGGAATGTGTTTCTGGCTGTGTGGTGGGATGACTTGTGTGACAGGTTAGATCAAACCAGGTTAGTCTGTGATAGAATGGTTTCAGAGTATTTTTATTTGGGAATCAATGGTATTTTGGAGCTAGGACCATTGAGAATCAAGAGATTAAAATGGGGGAGTTCCTAGACATCTCTTATTCAAGTCAAACCTCGAGTTTCCATGGGTGGTTTGGGATTGAGGTTATGTTTTGAGCCCATTTATGGGTTGTTTATAAGATCTTATTACCTCTTATTATTGATGTTTTTTAAGAATCTCATGTTTTGGAGTTTTTTATTTGTAAATGTTTTACGATTTTATTTTGGTTTATTCTTGATGAAGCTTGAAATTTTTTTATTGAAGAAAATTCATCCCAACAGACCTCTTCTTTGTATAGATATTGTGAAATAGAGAGTACCCTTTAGTAAAACCCAATTTTCAGCCAGATTTATTTGATTCAGGGATCCATATGATCCAAAATGTGGGGAAATGGGTTGTTGTGAATAGACACAGACCACAAAATATGCTTATGGTTTTTTTAGGGAGAATATGATAGTGTTACATGGAAACACAATAACTAGTGATCCCAATGAATGGTTAGATTGTATTGAGAATATATTTTAGTTCTTGAATACCCTAGATACCTTAAAAGATTGATTTTCTAAAAGTGTGATCGATGGATTGGGAAGGAAGTAGTGGAAGTCGATTGTTCTTTTAGAAAATAATAATGATCTCACATGGACCACTTTCAAAGTGGAATATAATCAGTAGTTATATCCAAAGAACATGAGAGTAGTTAATTATCATGAGTTTCTAAAGCTCAAGTAGGGTAATAGTTTTTTAATGGAGTATCCCACTAGATTTACTAAGAAGGTTCAGGTATACTTGAATCTCCTCGCAACTGGTTACCTCTAGGATTAATGTTTTGAGATGATATTGAGGGCACAGATCCGATCTATGCTCATTATTCCTTGTCTTCTGGCCTATCTAAATCTGGTTGAAAAGTTCACTATGGAAGAGGTTGAATGGACTAGAAATACATGTCTCAGTGTTGTTGATTCAGTGGGAGGTATCCAGAGTTATTCTTCAAGATGGAAACAGAAGTGGGATGATTATTCGAGATCAAGTAGAAGGAATGTAAAATATTTATTAGGATTAGTTCATATGGTTTATATGGGGCATCAAATAGTTTTCTATTATCAGTTTGAGATATTGGAAATACCAGGACTAAGTGATAAGATACACTAAAGACGAGCCACCAGTGTGGGCAGTCATTCTATATCCATTACTTTTGTTTATTAGCTTAATGTGAGAATAGTGTAGGAAACGTTTTATCAAAGGGGTATTAGGTTTATTTAGAGGTTTATAATGTAATATTATATCATCCTCATGGAAAGGGGGATTCTCACCAAGGGTACATGACTCAGAGTGGGTCTGGGATAAGATGAACTTATGTTGAGGAGGGAATTCCTGGGGACTCAGATTCTGAGCCAGCCACTATTCGAGGTACGATGCTTATTACTAATTCTATAGAATCAGTTGTATTTGAAATATATGCATCCCATTATTACATTTTATATAATTTTATTTATTTATTTTATATGTTTAAATATTTCATGCCTTATGTCATGGATTTTTTAACCACATTCGATAGGAGGAAGGAGTAAGGTTATAAGTTCCATGAGTGCCGTATTTTGGTAGCTAGTGTGGAGGTCATTCGAGACTTCTTTATTCTGGACATGGATGTGTTCAAATGCATTATAAACATGGATTAGTTTATTAGCATCAAGTAACTATAAAACCACTATAACCATGGTTTTGGTTCCTTACTCTTGATTGGAGCACCCACATCTTCTAGGGAACACATGATCCATGATCAGAGAGGGAAGGCATGGTTGCTTTTGAGTTGGGATGGGTCTCAACCTAGTTTTATAGGTTGTTCCTTGAGTATATTAAGTAGTGTAATTTAGGTTAATTCTAGTTGTCACATATAGGTAAATAGATTTATTTCAATAAGATTTATTGGGATTTCTTCTCCAATGAGAGGTAAAGTTTACTATCGATCTACTCCCCAAGATGAGCCTGATTTCCCTACCATCTTATTACATTGCTTCGAATGAGCTGAAGGATATGAGATTTCAACATGATTATCTTGAGATAAAGGATTTTATTCTCCCTAGTGTGTCACTATAGAACTCTCTGGTGATATTTTTAAATAATGAAGATGGTATCCTCCAAATTTTCATAAACATTCGTAAGCTTAATTAGGTTAAAGAGAAGAATAAATATCTATTTTCAAGAATTGATATACTATTAGACTATATTATAGGGGACCATTGGTTTATTAGAATCAATCATAGATTGGGGTACCACCAGTTGAAGGACTGGGAAGATAATATTTCATAGACTGTTATTTGAATTTAGTATGGAAATTTTTAGTATTTGGTTTTGTCATTTGGTCTTACCAGTTCTCTTGATGTTTTAATGAGGATAATGAACCAGATCATTCACCACTATTTGAAATCCTTTATTGTCATGTTTGTATAGGAAATATTGGTGTATTCTAATATGGGGGAGGAGCATGTAGTCTATCTGGAAGTTGTTCTAGATGTTTTGAGAGAGCATCGTCTATATGACAGGTTCCCCAAGTGTCTTTTTTGAATTCTAGAAGTGATGTTTCTAGGTAATGTTATTTTTGAGGGAGGTATTTTAGTGTGTCCATAAAAGTTTTGATCAATCATGTAATGGGAGAATCCTAATAATGTGTTCAAGATCAATAGATTTTTGGAATTGGATGCGTATTATTGATGTTTTTACCTGGACTTATCCAAGATAGATTCACACTTGATAACTTTGACCAAGAAATGGATGAAGTTTCAATTGGATGAAAAGTTCTAGAGGGATTTTTTGTAGTTGTAGAACCATTTGACATCTAATCTAATTATTATTCTTCTTGAGTCTAGGAGGGATTATGTAGTTTTTTATGATTCTGGTGTGGGTTTGGGGTGTGTGCTGATACAGGATGACTATGTGGTGGCTTATGGCTCACAACAACTATGACCCCATGAGTGGAAATATCCCATCCATGACTTGGAATTGGAGAAAATTATGTATGCACTGATGACATGGATACACTACCTTATCAAGGATTTGTATGCAGTGTATTCATATCATAAGAGTATGAAGTACGTTTTCTCTCAGAGGGACCTAAACCTCAAAAAAATATGATATATGGAGTGCCTCTATACTTTTGATTTTGATATTGTGTACACACCTAGGAAAAAGAATTTGATCACTAATTTTTGACTAGGAATCTTCCAATGCATGTATTTTAAGAATCAATTGATGAGTGGGGTTTGATGATATTTTTTCCAATATGATGATGGATGTTTAAGGGGGTATAAGAAAAGTTTTATCGGCCATTATGGAGGTTGTTACCTCTACTTTTTAGTGTGTTAGAACTGAGTAGGTGTTTTTTCTTGAGTGCAAGTGGATTTTCTGTTCTTTAAATGGAGGGGAGGCCTCGGGTTATTGGACTCAGTCTCATGATGGTTCTATTAATTTCTGAAATAAGATAGATTTTCATTTGAGTCCAAGGTAGGAGGTGATATATGAGGCACACAATTCTATTTGGTCCATTAATCCTAGGGAAACCTAGTTTTTTCATTATTTGAGAGGCAGGTATTGGTGGATTGAGATGAGATGTTCTGTAGCGGACATTTTTTCCATATTCTTGACCTACCAGAGGATCAAAATTGAACATTAGAGACCAACCACGTTATTGAAACCCCTCCCTATGATAGTGTATAAGTATGGTGTGATATATATGTAATTAATGATTGGAATACCTCATACTCTGAGTCATGGTGATGGAATATGGGTGATCGTCAATCATTTAATAAAATCATCCCATTTTCTACACATCAGGGAATTGACAAAGGGGGAGGACCTCAAACGCTTGTATGTTCAAGATCTTGTTCAGATTTATAGATTACTTCCAACAATAGATTCGGGCCAAGATTTCCATTTCATATCTCTCTATCTAAAGGGACTTTAATAGGCTATGGGAACTCATTTTAGGTTGAGCACCACATATAACCCATAGATGGATGGTCGGTCTGAGTGAACCATCTAGTCTCTTGAGGATATGTTTCGGGTGTATGTGCCTGATTTTTATGGTTTCTGGGAATGGAAACTTTTGTTGGCCATGTTCAGGTATAATAATATTTATAAGGCCTTGATCATGATGGCCATATATGAGTCATTTTATGGGTCATAATGAAAATCCATGTTGTGCTAAGAGGAGTTGGTCGAGCATTCCTTGGTTGGTTTGAGCCTCATCTAGTAGACGAACGATAAATTTTAGCTGATTCAAAAATGGATTAAAACAAATCTGAGCCAGCATAAGTCATATTATAACCATTTTTATCATACTTTTGTGTTTTAGTTTAGCAATCAGTTTTTCTCTAGGTATTAATTTAGTTGGGTCACCATTGTTTGGTAAAGTAAGGGAAGTTGGTGACACATTATGTTGGGCCATTTCATGTAGTAGAGAATCTTTTGAAGGAAATCTAATAGTTTTAGTTACCAATAAAACTAACCTTGATCCATGATGTATTTCATTTCTCCCATCAGAGGTGATACCATCTAGACTCAACTCATGTGTTGTATTGGGAAGAATTTGAGTTGGATATTGATGCCCCCATAGTATAGAAACCTATTAATATCATCGATTTTCATAAAAAGGTGCTCTATGGGATGGTGATCCCATTGGTCCATGTACTCTGGTATCATCATGGAGATAGCTACGAGACATGGGAGTGGTAATGTTGGGTGTGGAATCATCATCTTCACCCGTTTTCTTCTAGTGAATCCTTAAGAGTTTATAGGGGTAGAAAGTATCATGTTGGGGAGTTTGTGAAACCCCTTGAGTCACTACTACATATTTTATTCTAAATTTATTTTATTTTATCATTTGAATATGGAGTTCCTAGGTATTTAGATTTAGAAGCAGGAGTTTTAGAGAATTCTGGCCAATGTGGATGGGTTGAAAATGGTTTTTTGAAATGGTGTGGCCTCTATGGGATAACTATCTGAGGGTGTAAAGGGGGAGGTAGTGGCACCTGAATGGTTTTCACATGATTTTCCTAACAATGAATCTAACCGATGTGGCATGTTTTGGGTGTATTTTTGAACCCATACATTTGGTGTACAGTTTTCATAACCATGTGGAAAAACTATGTGACCCTATCCAACTCATTAAAAATATTCTTTTTCCATTTTTCCCATATCATGGTTTAAAGTTTTTTGGGTCCCTTTTTATCCTCTAGTTTGATAATACTAATTACATTGTTCATGGATCTCTCCTCTTTATTACATAGTGGTTTCTTTATATTTCCTTGGTGGTTTGGCTTGAGGTAATCGATTTATATTTTATTTGTTTTTACTTTTCCCACCCTAGGCCTTATTCTTCTATTTTATAGAGTTATGGAACCCCAATTGTGGTTTTGGATAAATCTATGGTTGTTGATGGGGAGATTTTGGATTTATTTATTGTATCTTAGGTATGTGATGTCATGTTATAATTCTTCTAGGAGGTCTTTATTAAAGGTGATGATCATTGGATCAAATCCAATGAAGGTGTCTCTATTATAGGGATTTCTCCATGTCATACCTTTAAGTTTCAAAATTCCTTTGGTTTGTGTTTTTTAAATTTACTTTAAAATTATCTATTCATAGTATGTTTCCAGTACATAATGTAATTCATGGATTAGTTTTAAAATTTTGCTTTTAATGTGGGGTTTTTTAAATGGGTGTGGCTTGTATAACCACCAAGTGTTTGATAAAATGGCTCAAAGAGGTTTTGGGGGTTTGAAATTTTTTTCAAAAATGTTTTTAGAAATTATTTACCTTGGAAGGTGTGTTTCTATAAATTATGCATGCTTGGTTAAAAATAAGGCTTTTGTTATATCTTGATTCATGTGGGCACTTTCTTATGAGGTGTTGGAATTGAGTGAACATGTGAGCCAATGAGGGAGGATCATGAAACCCTCCATTTATTTTCCAAGGGACCAATGGAGACTTTGGGTGGAAATACAATGTGATATTCCATATTGGTGGCCAAGATACCATGTTATCTCTTAGAGTTAGGACTATGGAAGACCATGTGTGATTCCATTGTTTATCTAGATAACATACTTATTTACTCACTCACGTTAGACCCAATGGTTAGATCCCCTAGGTTCACATTAGTTAGGATGGTTTTGTTATTATGATTTTTCAATTTGATTAGTTCCATTTTTATATGATGAGATGTGGTATTCTATTTTGTTCATTTCCCCCTTTTCATGGTGATATGATGTTTATTCTATGATCACCCTTTTATTCATTTTCAGTTATGTTTGAGCATATTATGCATTGTGGATTTATTTATTTACATGATTCATATTTGAAAATTGTTCTGTAAAAACATGTTTTGTTTTGAAATATAATCCAAATTTATTTTTGAATGTTTAAAAAAGAAATTGTATATTTTAAATGTGTTTTTTAGTTTTGAAAACGTTTTGAAACTATTTTATTGGTTTCATGTGCAAAATCTTTAAATAAATGCATTGTGGGATCTAAATGGGTTGTGTGAATGAAACCCTACTTTGGTCCTTTGGGGTATTTGCATATTTTTTTAGGACATGGGTAAATGTAATGGAACCATGTTCCAGGGTGTCTCTTCATTATTACCATCATCACATATTTTTTAGAAGAGACATGGTTTAACAAGTTTGAAATTATGTGGATTCCTTCTTGGTGTTTTTACCTAATGGTTTGTTATTGGTCCATGATTGACTTTGAACACTTTCTTTTGAGTTTGGGATATTTATTTTATGATACCATATATATTTGTTATTTTTAAATGTGTGTACATGGTGTATGTCATTGATTATGGTATATTATTATCTTATGTTGTTGAATTTGATGATATTGGTCAGCCATCCCATTTTATGGATGGGTCATGCTAGCTTACCTGTGGAAAAAATCATTCTGAAGTGATTGTTGTTTATGACCAATGCTTTTCTCTAGCTCATGGATATTAGGAACACATTCAAACTGTTTGGTGGGCTGACTCAAGTGATGGGATAGGTTGACCCAGGCTGGTTTATTAAAATGATTTTGTGGATGAGGATAATTATCTCACCACAAACTCTATGATATCTATTGTAGTGTTTTTATTTTATTCTACTCTTTTCTTTGTGCTTTGGGTATTTTGGGCTCATTTTTTGAGTGTTAAGATTTTGTTATTTTTATTTCACGGTTGTTGCACATGGTTTAGGGGAGATTATGTGATTACCCTTACATAGGTACCTCTCTAGTTCATTTTTTATGAATAATTTCATTTATGGGTAGTTCATGGTGGTATAAAACCTGTACAATACTAATTACATCCCATGAGGTACCTTTTTTGGATAATAGTGTCATCAAAAGTCTTTAAAATAGTTAGTAGAAACTTTTTTACAAGTTTATTAAGTGCTTGGTAACTTATCGTAAAGTATTTTTCAAGGCTAGTTCATGGTTAAGTAAACTATGTTCCTAAACAAAGCATGGTACCTAGTTTGTTTCAGTGAGCCTTGTACTATTGGTTCATGGATTACCAAACCATGTGGCTAAACTGTGCAGCATATCTAGATCATTAATATTTGGAAATTACCAGTCTAAAACTCCATGATTTTAACCCAAATCCTCTCTCATTATCTCCCACTCAACTACCATGGCCCATGTTCACATCATCGTTGGTTCCTCTTACTTCCCTTAGAAATTAAAGAGGATTTCATCCCGATTCAAGGATGATTCTTCATGGTAAACCCTTATAGAATACTTCCCCTCTTCTTATTCTTCATTTTACCTTTCTCTTCTAATCATATTGTATTTTTATGAACTAGGTTTTTACATTGACCTATTTTAATTGGGGTTTTTTATTTTTTAGGGTTATTTATGTTTTTTCAAGGTTTCTAATTTCTTGTTATGGTGGTTTAGTAGTGGGAATTGTAAAATAGACATGGTTGAGGTATGTTACTCTATTCTTATACCTGTAAATTTCAATCCATTGACTACATGCATGTTATAACCCTTTTTTCAACTTATTTGAGATTATAGTAAATAAATATATATTGGTTTTTCACTTATGGGAGTTGGTTTCCACCGGTTTCTATGCTAAGAAATTTTTTTTATAAATAATCCACACTTGGTGTTTGTTTTAAATATCAAGAGGTTCCTTGAAAAATGATTCCTTTATGAAAAGAGTGTTAATGGATTTTCTAAAGATGAAATTTTTGTTTATTTTATTGTTTGATTGAATGACTTGGATAATGGTAATTATTAGATAGAATTATGTAGTTCCAATATATCTCAATTGTTTTTGTGTTTTTATGACTCAAAAAAATATCTATTTTTTTCAAATAAATTTATTTTATGTTTTTAAGATTTTATTTTCTTATAAGAAGCGATTTATATATTTTAAATGAAATTATTGTAATTGATTATAATGTAATCTATTCTGTAATATTTTAGCTATATAATTTATCTTACAATGAGTAATTATCTCACAAATAAAAAATATATATTACAGAGTAAAATCAGTATCTTCATTTAAGATTTTCGTCATTGGAAAAGAATTTTTTCATACGGATAAAGATAGTTATCTTTATTTTGTTCTAAGTTAGTAAGACCAATTAGATAGAAGTTATGAGAATTCATTTATCTTCTGAAAAGTACATTCATAAAATTATTATCTTATAAGAATCAAAGTAAGATATAGAAATCGACTATCTTATGCTGATATGGAATTATCTTATGAAGAGGAATTACCTTATGAACATCAAATGATTTCTCATTGATAGATTTATCTTACGCAATAGGAAAATCATGTTATTCTATACAGTGAAAGATATGAAATGTTTTATCCTATAAATATTATTAGAAATTTATCATACTAGAAAAGTGATATTTGATGTTTATCTTATGAAGTATAATATAATGTAGGGATCATCATGATTACATTGTTTAACATTATTATAGTCTCTTTATAAGTAATTTAATTCTTTTAAGAATATCAGAAAAGGAAATTTATAAATATAGAAAGATTGAATTGGAAAAGTCTAATTTTTTCAAGAATGGAAAGATCTGAAGAAGAATATTTCTAACAACTCCACCATAGAATCTTATTATATATAAAAAAAATAAGGACACATTCCATTAATAACCCATCTATTTAAAATTTAAAAATATTTTTCATTTGGATATTTTGATCATCTAGTATTCTTAAGATTAAAATCATAGAGGAGATATAAATTGGAAATATATGCACTTCATCAAATAAAAGATATACACACATACATTTGAACACTCAGATAATAAAAATGAAAAATTTATATAAAATAAATAAATTTTATACAATGATTTCATGTTTTTATTACAAGTATTTCATTTATAATCAAATAACCTCAAGAGTTGTGCCTTGAAGATCATTATATTATATAGATATGTCTTTATCTACTTTTAGTTGCTGCTTGCAACTATGTGCTGCAACATTCTTTCTAATTTCATTTCTGTCTATTTCATCCGAACTTGTTGTAACTATGTGTGCTAAGTATGTATTTAGTTCTTGTAAAGAGAGAACCCCGGTAAAATCTTTTATGCCTTTTAAATAAGTAATTTCTTTTTACACTTAGCTAGGAGTACTCAGAAAAAGGGTTTTCATATTGAAAATCACCAAAGTAATAGAGTAGAGTGTTGTTGTAGTGGACTAGTGGATTTATATTATTTGGAATACTATAAATCTTATATGTTACATATTTTTTCCATTGAAAATTTATATTTCTAATGGATTATTTTTTAATGAAAAATATGATCATTTATACCATTAAAAGGGTGGTTTAAAAGTAAATAAATTTTCTGGAACTCAATTCACCCCCTCTTGAGTTTTTAGTTATTTATTCTCTAGGACAACAATAAGTCTCAGAGATTAAGACTTTTGAGTTCACTGATTTCAAATTTTAAAGTTCAAATTTTTTAATTAAAATGGTAGATATATATGATAATAGAGTAGGTGTATCAATGTTTAGATCTCCATTTTAATGGTGAAAATTATGGATTGTGAAAGGCATGAATCACTATATATTGGAAGAAACATGGATTAAAAGTGTATCTAAAAGTAGTGAAGACTGATGAAATTCCAAAAACACAACCAAAAACTTGGTATAACAATACTGAAGCAGGATATGAAATGAATTATATAGTTATTAATTATATAATACTTAGAAAAGGTTCATATGAGTTTAAATGAATATATAAATTTCAAATATCCATTGAAATGTGTACAACTATAGAGTTTTCAAATGAAGTTACATACAATGTGAATTCCCTTAGTTATGATAATTCCAAAATTAAGTTCTAAACTATTAAAATGGTTTAATAATAAATCATTTCTACATTGAATAAAATAATTAGTGAGATTGTGAATAATGGTGCTTCTTATGGAACACCAATTACTGAGCCTGAAAAAGAATTGAACATTTTAGGAGTTTTTTCACCTAAGTGGAGTGGAATATCAAATTCCTTCACACAATCAATAGAGGTTAGGAATTTCAAAATAAAATATCTCATTTGAGATATTATGATTTATGAAGTAGAAATGGATGATGAAGCGAGAGAATATATATTGTTTATGAATGAAAATGATGGTGAAAATTTTTCTACATATAAATATAAAAATAAGGATGAGGTTATATAGATCTCAAAACCATTTGAAGAAGAATATTCCTCATGAAATTCTGGCTTAGATAATGAACTTACAAATTTTTCTTAAAATTTTATAAAGTTTTATAATAAGAGAAGATGATTTTGAATACCTTTTAGTAATTACAATATCCATGCTATAAATTATAAAAAATTAATATGATATGAGTTAAAAAAACATTTACACATCAAGATATAAAACCCTCAATTTCTTGAAAGTAAAAAAGTTTGATAAAAACATTTTCATGAATGGAGTATATAAGAATAAATCTTGGAATACTTTGAATTCCACATGGAGTGTATTTAAATACTCTAGTGGTTTTTCATCTTTAGAAATAGAATATAAAATATCTAATAAAAAGGAAAATATGTGTTTCATAGAACATTCAGATGAGGTATAGTATTATTATACTTTGGGGAATGAGTTTTAAACTAAAAATGAAAACTGCTCATATAAAGAACAAAAATAGTACTTTACCCTAAAATAAAATAAATATAGATTATTGAAAAAAAATAAATCTATTAGAAATTATTACAAAAAAAATGTTAATGAAGAGAATGAATTAAATAAGAAAAGTTTAGAGTTGAAAACCCAGTTGGAAAAGTGTATTACATCTTGTGCTAAACAGACAAGAAAAATTTAGAAGCTGCTAAAAGAAGTTCAAAATTTTAAATATATTGAATGATTTTTTACTAAGGGGGGAATTTACATAGACATAATTCTTAGTAAAAACATAAAAAAGTAAATTTTTGGAATATTAAATCAAGGTGAATGGACCAAATTTTATAAAAAAGTACTTTTCATTTTCAATGTTTATTGGTATATTTTCATGAGAACACAAAAGATTTGGGTTCCTATATCTTGTGTTTCTAACATTTCTAGGCCCAAGAGTAGTTGAGTATCAAAAAATCTTATTTTTTTTTATTTTTCAATGTTTGAAACTCTCCACATGTAAAGCAGTGAAAAATAGTTCAAGATATTGGTTACTCAATACACATGAATGGAGATTTCTTTAACTATCACTCACTATATATGATTAATATTGGTTATGTAATACTTCATGATAATGAAAAAGGAAATATAGATGAAATTAGATCTGTTAGAGATCCAAAATCTATACTAGTTAATAAAGTAATTTATGTAGAGGTTATGAGGCATAACCAGATAAGTATTTATTAACTTTGTGATTATGGTTATTTAGTTGTTTTTTTCTAAAAATCAATGCTCAGATTTTAAAGAAAAATATCTCAAGATTAAACAAACAAGAAAATATAATTTCTATACATTAGATATTAATTTTGTGTGTGTAAAAAATGTAATTTTTTTAAATGATATCATAAATGAATCATATATTTTGAGTAAAAGGGTTATAAATTTTAAAGAATATTCTCTAAAAAATTATCCAAGAGAAATTTGATTTCTAATTTACCTAATATTTAAATGAATTAAAAGAGCTTATCAAAATGTTCATGAAAAACAAGCCATATTTTAAAATTACTAAATATGTTTCTACTTCTATACCTCTATATAATATCTATATGGATCTTTTTAGACCTACTAGAACAAATGGAATTGATGTAAAATAATATTATTATGTGTTTGTTAATGATTTTTTTATATTTTTTTAGGTTTCTTCTTGAAAATTTAGAGTTAATCATGTCATGTCTTTATTATTTTTTGAAATTTTTTTAAAATGAAAGGGATGTAAAAATTATGGATTTAAGGAGTGATCATGGGGGGATTTGAAAATAATAAAATTAAATCATTATTCTCAAAGAAAATATTAAACCCAAATTATATTTCCCCACAAAACATCAATAGAATGGTTTTGTTGATACAAGGAATAATAAATTTAAAAAAAATCTAGAACAATATTTTGTGTATGTAGCTTTACTATGTATTTTTAGCATGAAGTTGTTAATAAATAATGTAACTCCATTATAAATTCTCTACTAAGGACTATATTAAAAAAACACCCTATGAGTTATGATATATCATAAATCCAAAGGAAGGATACATGAAAGTGTTTGGATACTAGGTTTATATTATAAACACCAAGGAAAATATTAGTAAATTTGATCCAAAAGTTTATGAAGTTATCTTCTTATGTTATTTTACTACTTCCAAATATTATATAATTTTTAATAAAACCTCAAGTAATATTGAAGGGTTATCTCATGTAATGTTTGATGAATGTGATAATATTAATCAAAAAAATTCTCAAGATAATGTTTTGATTAATTATCTTAAGTCCATGAAACCTAAAACTCTATTAATATTATAAAGGACGATGAATTGGAATTTTTATTTAGTGAACCAAATTCTGTATGGGTTGATACTAGTCACCCAGAATGTGTCACTTATACAACCTAAATAGCATAAGGTCTATTGTCTATAGATATTTATAATAATTTTATATGATGAAGCTAGGAATAGAGAAAATGAATTAAAACTTGTATAATTCTCTACTTTTTTGTCCCTATATTAACCTATAAATGTAAAAGAAGATTTAGATATTGAGAGTTGAGTTTGAGCAATTTAAGAATGATTAAACAAGTTTAAGAGGAACATGTTTTTGGAATTATTCAATAGACCCTATGACTATCCTATTATTGAAACTAAATGGGTATTTAGTAATAAACAAGATAATCATGGCGTGATCACTATGAATAAAGATAGATTATTTGAATAAGGTTATAATAAAAAATAAGTAATAAATTGTGAATTTGACTTTTTACATGTAGATTGGTTAGAATAAATTATAATCTAGTAAACATATGCATCTTATAGGAAATTTAAATTTTATAATATGAATATTAAATCATCATTTCTAAATGTGTATTTAATGGATGAATTTTATGTTGAACAACTTAATAGTTTTGAAGAACCTCATTTTCATAATTCTAATTTTAAACATAAAAAATCTCACTATGGACTTAAAATATTAACCTAGATCATGACATAAAAGATTAATTTCATTTATTTTATCTAATATATTTAATGTGGGACCAGAAGACCTCACTATTTCTAAGAAAAAAATCATCAAAACGTAATTTTCTAGTGTAAATGTATGTTGTTGATGCTATTTTTTGATCAAAAAAGCAAAAATCATGTAATGATTTCTCAAAACTTATGAAAAGAGAAATTGAAATGATTGTGATGTGTGGGATAAACTATTTCCATGGATTTAATATTTATCCAAAATATTTTGGAAATGTATTTATCCAAACAAAATATATTCTTAATTTAATTAAAAGATTTTTAATTAAAAACAGTAATACATATCCATCTCATATGATCTCCAATATTAAACATGAATTGGATAAATATGGAAACTAGTTTAAAAATTTTTATATATATGAATAATTGGATGCTAAATTTATCTTACTACATGTAGGCTGAACATTGTGATTTCATTTGTTCTTTATGACATATTTTAATCTAATCCAAATGAATATCATTTAAATGATTCAAAATGGATTTTGAGATATTGAAAATAAACTATTTCTATGTATCTAATTTTTAAGAAAACCACTGATTTTAATTTAACTACATATTCAGATACTAATTTTGGTGTGTGTATACTAGATAGGAAGAGCACCCTAGAGAAATTTCACTTTATTAGTAAATCCTTAGCATCATGGTCTAGTGTGAAAAAATAATATGTAGAAATTTTTACTATTGAACCAGAATATATTATAGTGGGATGTTTCTATTCATAGTTGATAGATATGATACTCATCCTAATGAATTTAGGAATCAATTTTAATCAATTTCAAATCAAATATGATAACACAAGTTCTATCAACATTTCAAAAAATCCAATAAACCATTTTAAAATGAAAAATGTTGATTTGGGGAATAATTTCTTAAGATAACATGAAAAAAAAAGTGACATCTCTTTAGAATTATTTATCAAAGAAAATAAAAAGTAGACATTTTTATTAAACTATTCTCAGATGAAATATTCAAATTTATTAAATCTGAATTTGGATTATTTAATTTCTAATTTTATTTCTAATTTATTTATTTTATAACAAGAATTTATATTTAATAAATATTTTATTTTAATTATTTCATTTGATAGTTTTCATCATCATTTTTAGTATGAGTCACATATTAATAGGACACATTAGTTAGTTTGTAATGATTATTCTGCACAAAATATGAGTGACCCATCGGTTACCACAAAACTAAATAAAATAAATCAGTTTTGTGTTCTAAACCCTTGAAACCTCTGAATATTTATCTCTTTTCCATCTAAATTTTTTTCCCATAATTCTTTAATTTATTGAATCTATTTCAAAAAATTTAAAAATCTATGAGAATATGGGGAGTTACTTCTAGAAGAGGCATGTGTACAAGGAACATAATAAAATTACTAAGTTGAAGTGTTGTCAATATCAACTAGCTAGATGGTAATAATATATTTCATAAGAAATTTATAAAATATCATGGATGGTATTTAGATTTTTATGAGAATCAAAAAGTATTTTTCTTTGAAAAATAAGTGTTACAGTTCTATGAAATGACTATATTTCATTTTGGTGACAATGAGGATCTAGTTACAACATCAATGAACAAAAATAATATTTCTACTTAAATACTAAAAATGGATGAATTATTTTGATTCCCTTAGGAATGAAATTAATATTTGAATACATATTTAACAACAATTGATGATGTATATCATATGGGAATAATTGAGTCTCTTTCTAAAAATCCCAACATTGAGAAAAAACCTATAAAAAATATCGAACTAAAGATAAAGGTTCTTTTGAAGTTCATTTAGTCTAACATTAGTCAATGAAATAACGAGTTTTAGAAAATACATTGTCAAGATGTTATGTTGTTGTATCTATTTTTGATATGGAAACCAATGAATTTGGAATGATGTATTATGAAATATATGTGCCATATTTAAAAAAAATAGTGAATTTTTATCCTTTTAGAAGCCTTTTAATGTTGTTTATTAGAAAATTTTTTGTTTTTTGGATGAAACCACTACCACATGTTGTCATGGTTTAAAAACAATGAGTTCTAGTGTGTCTAAGGGAAGTTTCTTCTTATGGAATTCATCATTGAGTAATTTTTTTCTTATTATTTCAGAATAAGAAGATTAGGTTGACCCTACTTCTATTCAGTGGGAGTCATATCAAATGGTTTTTTCTATGAGGATTATGCTCAATTTCCTACTCCCATAGAAGAAAAATTTGGATTTATGGATGTAATAGATATTCTAAACAAGAAAAATCTTGATTATTATTGCAGAATAGTTGATGTTATTGTTTTTTAAGAAATTTGTGCTTTGGATGAGGCTATCCTAGAAGTTTATCCAGAATCATGTCAAGTAGTTCATGCTTCTTATCTTGTTGTATATCAACTACATGTTTTTTCACCATGACATGTTTTATCATATTCACTAACACAATACTAGTTCTTAAAGATATTCTATGGAATTAGATGATGAAGATCAATGAGATCAGGAGATATATTTCTAGATAATGAAAAATTTTACTTTTTAAGGAATTAGTTACTTGAATCCAGAGCTTAAATAAGAACTTTTTGAGAATAATTTGTCTCAAAAGATGATTTTGGTGAGTCAAAGTTATAGTTTCAATAATTTTTTTACAAATATTTAGAATATTATGATAATAGAGGTTTTTTCATGAACCAATATTCAATTAATTTCTTATTATATTAGGAAATAACCATAGTGGAACACCCTAGTATCGATTAAAATGAGGCCTCTTACAATACACTATCTTTCTATTATCACTATTATAAACAAACTAATATAAAACTATAAACCTAATATAAATTAGGGGGGTTAAAATAATCATGAAATATATATTATATTTATAAATTCAATGCAAAATATATTGATTTTAGAAGAATAAATGAAGGAAATTATTAATTGGAGTTCTTGGTGACTAAAATCATTATTCAAAAAGGATCTAAATATTCAATCAAATGGGGTGATCAATACCTATCACACCTCACCTTATCAATTGAAATGTCATCACCCCATACTGAGACATCTTAATATGGGTTAATTCTCTTACTTAAGTCATATAGAATTTCTCTTTGTTGGCCATCACTACTCATTCCATGCTCCAACATATGAACAACAATGATAGTGAAGGGAAGGAAAATGATAAATGAGAAGAAGAACTCGGTGGTATAGAAAATGGGGTGACCGCTCACTATAACTGAATTAACCACCACAAAAATTCATAGAATTTAATAAACAGATATGAAAATGAATAAAAATAAAATCAATCAAAGAATCATTTCCTCCCTCAAACAAGCTCCAAGGTTAGTTATCCATTTTTTGGAGTTGATAAGGTAAAATCGGTGAGAGAACACATAAATTAATAAAAATGGATGAAGGAATTGGTAAGAAGAACACAAATATATTAAAAGAGAAAACTAAAATTATAGAATTAAATACACTAAAAATGTACTATAAATTTACAACAAAGGCTACCACAATGTTTCCAACCCCTTGAAAATAAGAGGATACAAACTTTTATATGGAGAGGGAGTGAAATTTTTGTTTTCAAAACATTCCCCAATGTCTTATGAGTTTTATCCCACTTTAATGACAAAATTGGGACATGGTGTCTTCATGAAAGTTATCTAATATTTATTCTATTTCTAAAAACATATTCTCAGATTCATTGGCCATGTGTGGAGAGATATATTGATTTTTTTTGTCTAGAACATTTAATCTGACCAGGTGACTCTTTGTATTTCAGAATATCAACTTACAATACCATTATGACCGTGAAAAATTTATCTTAACATGTGAAAACATTAATTAAATATGTTCAATAATTTCTTATACATATTCATGTGTAATTTAATATTAATTGTACTTTATAAATTAAACATAGAAGCTCATATTTAAATGTGTACAGATCTGTACACACTTTTCGAGGCTCGATATATGAGCTGAATTTGGGCCCCAAAATTTTAAGGCCCCGGCCTTAAACCTTACTTAATATTGAATTAAATGAATAATTCACATTGAGGATATTTTCAGGTTTAGAGTTTTAGACAATTAGAACATAACTATTAAATCTCAAAAGATTACAAAGTAGACACTTCTACTAAGTTTCCATAGAATAAAAAAACTCTTAAAAAGAAACATGTCTAGTTCCATGTTTTATATATCATGACTTTCCCTTGATCCCATCCTTGACCCTATTCCACATTAATTCCTGTGAAAAACATTTCAAAAAACTTGGGGTGAGCATAAAAAGCTCTGTAAGGGATACACAAAGAATGAAAACTATTAGTTTATCAAAACAACAAGTAAACCATGTATACTTTATCAAAGTAATACTTTTCACCTTTATGAAGTAGTAAAAACTCTTCACTGAATAAAAGATCATTACTTAACCTTCTGTAACCAAAAGATTACCATAAAACCCATATAAGTAACACATAACATATAAAGGTAACTTGGGACATAAACATACTTAAGTGGAATAACCATACGGTCGACTTCCACACGTATCACTTAATGAAATAGCCATTCGGCCAACTTCCATACATACTTAATGGAATAGCCATATGGCCGACTTCCATACCCAATGCATTGGAGGTTATAATGTAACCACCTGTCCTGGTATTCACGGAACCACCCGTCATATGGTTCATCATGTAACCACCCGTCAAATGTCCATGTACCATTATAAAATCATAATACATAAAGCAAACATAAAGGAAAGAAAACATTTCCGCACTTTGATTACAATATATCACGCAAATATATTGACATAAAAAATCCCTTATAAAAACCATTTTCAATACCAAAATACATAAAAGATTATATGTTATTTATTTAATTTTAAAAAAACATTACGGCTTGTTGAGGAAGCCAAAGACCAAATAATACTCGCGGCGGCGGAAAAGGTCGTTGTCACCGCGTACGTTAAAAGAAACATTCCTTTTTGTCGTTTAGTAAAACGCTTCGTAGAAAAAGATTCCTTTTATATGAAAGTAAAAGTCAAAGGGGTTTATACACCGTATAAAAGAAAGTTGTGTATAAAACAAAATATGCCTCAATGAAAGGAGATTGAGACGAAGTCCCTTACCTCGGGTCCGACTTGACTCGATCGTTCTTTAACGTCCTGAATAATAAACTTGAGTTAATTTCTATTTTCTTAAGAACCTTTTTCAAGTTCATTATTCCTTTTATATCACTTATTTCCATGTTATAAACATTATGTAACCATTTAATTTAATAATGTTTGTTTTGTCGATATTTGGTTCTTATGTCAAAAGTGGACTTCTTACAATTACATGTTGTTCGTGTGGTCAAAGGTTCTTTATATACAGAATGACAATCCTGATTTGGATATCATATATATCATATATATCCATCATATACATGTATTTATAATATTACATAATAATTTAGAGGTAAGAAATGAAATGCACCGTTCATGGAGACGGTAAGCCGTACATACGCATGAACGCTACTTTCATTTATTTGTCATATTAATGGAATTAAAACTAAATGATAGGTATTTATATTTTAATTCCAGAATTATATTCATCATTTAGATGTATCATTAATCATATATATCCATTATATACATGTACTTATAATATTACATTACATTTGGGGATAAGAAATGAAATGCACCGTTCATAGAGACGGTAAGCCATACGTACGCATGAACGCTACTTTCATTTCTATATCATACTTTAGTGGAAAGAAATAATAATTATATAGAGGTATATTATAATTCCAGTATAACATCATATGTAATAACTTTAAATCCATCCTTTATATGTCCCACATATGGCATTAACGAATCAAATCACTTTGAGGGGGAGGTAGTCCGCACTTCCTTAAATGAAGATATCGCGTTTACCCATAATGGAAACCATAAAGGTATGACCAAAATGAAAAATGCCGAAGCTTAAGGAAAACATAAACATAATATATATCATATATAAATATAGTGTCATCTTAATGGCCACCTTTGAAGGTGTTAAAATAATGTTGAACAATCATCGTTTCAGGAGGCAGAAATTCGCCATCCACGGAAATAGTATGTTCTTTAACCATTAGATGTAGGTGTGTGTAAGTGTAGCTAGAATACTTCTTATAAAAACATCCTAGTATATTTAAGATACTGTATTTGTTACAAAAGAAAAGAATAAAAAGATTTTAGGGGGTTGGAGAAGCAAAATAAAACAAAAGGACTCAAAAGAAGACATTACCTTAAAATCGGGTAACTCCCATTGGTTTGAGCTCAAAGGCTTTCTTGGGAAGACTTCTGCCCAAAGTGAGGCTTCAAGGAGTAATATAGGGAAGTGTAGAGACAAAATGAGCAGTGGTTGGTCAAGGCAAAGGATTTGGAAGTGTTGGTAATGAGGTAGAGGTGGGGGCCTTTTATAAGAGGAGAGGAGAGGCACTCTTGGAAAGTAAGAAAATGTTACTTTATTTTAGAATTAATTTCAGATATTAATGGTCCCACTTTGATGTGTTTCGAGGATAAGGTGATAAGGGTTCGAAATCCATCCATCCAATAGGTTTTGGACATGTGTAGGTCTTAGATTTTACATTATCTTTCCATTTTATTTAAATCGTTAAATAATGAGGTCATCACTGCATCATCATGAAGTCATAAATAATTTAATTTATTTAATGTCTAAAAATTATAAAAAAACTATAATGATGTAGGAAATCTTTTTATCTTCCTAATTAATATTTATAGTCAAAAATCTGACTTTTATAACCCCATGTAAAAATTGTTTTAGTAAAACATATCATGTTTGTGTCATTTTTACTTTAACATTAAATAAAAAGTTATTTATGTCATTTCCAAACAAAAGTGGCTCCATGGGGTCCCCAAGTTGACTCATGGATTGTCTTGGTCTTCCATGACACATCCAATGAGGGTATGACATGTTTCAAGCTCATGTAATATTATTAAAACATTATTTTTACCTTAAACTACACTAATTACCTCTAATCGTGATTAAAAACTTAATAAGTTACTATTAACCAAAAAATTATTTTAATCCCATTGAACCACATTTTACTTCTTAATTACAACCATGTATGTTGGATTTTTGAAATTCAAAACACAGAAGTGGTAAATTTTCATTTAAACGAAAAATCAGTCTTTATAAGTACCACTTAGTGGTTTCACTTTTCATCAAAAATTGAAGTTTTTCAGAAAAATACCAAAAATTCACCCTAAGCTATATTTGATATTCCAAATTCAAAAATGAAGTCTATTTTAAAAAATTCAAAACATATAAGTCACATTAATTAATTTAATAATTAATTCCCGCTATCATGACAAATAGCGTGTTTTTATGAAACAATAAGTATCAAAAGATTGACACTAGTTTAAGTCTGATTTCAAAGTGAAATTAATTCCAATGACCACTATTGGATTTAATGGTAAAAATATTTTCTAATTCCACTTTAAAACCACTTCAACGGATTATCTAATCATCTTAATAAATTAGATTAAAAAGAGGTTTTGAATTAAAATACAACATTTTACACTATTCATTAAAAAAATGAACTTTATCGGAAAGATACCAAAAATTTAAACAAAGTAAATTTTGATGTCCCGATTATAAATAAGAGTTATATTTGGTCCAATAGAATTTATAAGATCGATCAAAACTATATCTAATGATGGTTCGTCGTCAAAAGGTGATAAGTGGACCTTTCGTGAAAATTAGAATATATAAGCCTCAAATTGAATTCTTTTCGTATTTTAAGCCTTTATCCTTTATTAGATAAATGTAAAAACATTTAACAAACATATATAATTATATTTTAGTTATTTCTATCCATTCCCGCCAGTACTACGGCTACGTGTTAACTAACATTTAAAATAATATTATTTTATTACTAGTGTGCAACGTAAGTTTTCAAAGGAACTCATCGTTGCGTGTCGGGTACGCTATCAATCATAGCAAACCCTTTAAAGTAAAATTAATATTTAATTCATAAATATTAATAAATATGAAAATTCTTTATTCTTTATTTACCAGGGATGTTACATCCTTCCCCCCTTTTTGGAATTGCGTCCTCGCAATTTTATTCACTTATCAAAATAAGTGGGGGTGTTTATCCCTCATAGCATTTTCAGATTCCCACGTTGCCTCTTCAACCATATAGTATTTCCACAAAACCTTTACCTGGTGGATTACCTTATTTCGTAACACTTGCTCCATGTGGTCAAGAATCTGGACCGGTTGTTCCTCATAAGAGAGGTTCTCTTCTAGCTGAACTACCTCTTGACTCAAAACATGAGATGGATCTGTCATATACTTTCTCACCATCGAAACATGAAAAACATTGTGTACCTGAGATAAACTTGGAGGTAAAGCCACTCGGTAAGAAACTGATCCAACTCTCTCCAGAATTTCATATGGTCCAATGAACCTTGGACTCAGCTTTCCTTTCTTACCAAATCTCATCACACTTTTCCATGGAGAAAACCTTGAGAAAAACATGATCACCTACCTCGAAAGATAGATACTTTCTCCGCTTATCCGCATAACTCTTCTGCCTGCTTTGAGCTGTTCTCATTGGTTTCTGAATCAACTAAACTTTTTCTGCCATCTCTTCTACCAATTCTGGTCCCATCAGCTTCCTTTCACCCACTTCATCCCAAAATGCAGGAGTTCGACACCGCTTCCCATATAATGACTCAAAATTTTTAAAGAAAAAACAACAGCAGCTAATTCCAAATCATGTGTAGGGTAATTTACCTCATGAGTTTCCAACTGACGTGAAGCATGAGCAATTACCTAATGATTCTGCATAAGGACACAACCAAGTCCTTTCAATGAAGCATCACTGTAGATAACAAACTCACCATTCCTGGAAGGAAGTGCCAAAACTGGAGCATTCACCAATCTTCTTTTCAACTCCTGAAAACAATCATCACATTCTTTTGTCCAGATAAACTTAACACCCTTCCGAGTTAGCTTAGTCATTGGACTAGATAACCGTGAAAATTTTTCAACAAACCTTTGGTAGTAACCTGCCAAACCAAGAAAACTACGGATCTCAGTTACATTTGTGGGTCTTGACCATTCTTAAACAACTTTTGTTTTAGCAGGATCAACAGTTATGCCATCTTTTGAAACAATGTGACCCAGGAAAGAAATTTGTTGTAACCAAAACTCACACTTGCTGAATTTTCTATATAGTTTCTTTTCTTTTAAGGTTTGCAAGATAACCCTTAAATGACTTTCATGCTTCTCTTTACTTTTAGAAAAAACCAAAATATCATCGATGAAAACAACCACAAACTTATCCAAGAACTCATGGAAAATTCTATTCATAAGGTCCATGAATACAGTAGGTGCATTGGTTAACCCAAAAGGCAAAACTACAAATTCATAATGGCCATATCTAGTATGGAACGTAGTCTTCGGAACGTCTGCTTCTTTTACTTTCAACTAATGGTACCCCGACCTCAAGTCAATCTTCGAAAAATACTGAGCTCCCTGGAGCTGATCAAACAAATCATCGATATGATGCAAAGGATACTTGTTCTTAACATTAATATTATTCAAGGCTCTATAATCAATGCAAAGTCTCATTGATCCATCTTTCTTTTTAACAAACAAGACAGGAGCACCCCATGGTGATGTGCTAGGTTGAATGAAACCTTTATCTAATAACTCCTGCAGTTGTTTCTTTAACTCTAAAAGTTCAACTTGAGCCATTCGATAAGGGGGTTTTGAAATTGTCTTAGAATCAGGAACTAAGTCAACAGTAAATTCAACTTCCCGATTATGAATAATACCAGGCAACTCATCAGGAAAAATATCAAGATACTCATTTACCACTGGTACATCATTAATCTGAATAGTTCCTTTATTTTCAACAATATGTCCAAGGTAACATTCATTTCCATCTTTTACTAGTTTCTCATCTTCTTGATATTTTATCAAAATCAAGGGTTCATTCATGTACACAAACTGAAAATCTTTCTGAAAAGAAACCATTTTAGCTCTACAGTCAATCTTAGCATGATAAACAGAAAGCCAGTCCATGCCCAAAATAACATCAAACTCTACTAGAGGCAAAACATTAAGGTTTTCTGGTAGATTCTTTCCATACACAAGGATAGGAAGGTTCTTATAATTCCTTTTTGTCTCAACATTTCCTCCAGGTGTTTTTACCATAAGTTCAGGGTTCATATCTTGAGATGGAATTTCCAATTTACTAGAAACTTCTCAGAAATGAAAGAATGTGTAGACCCTGAATCAAACGACACATTGACATAATCTGAACAAACAAACAGTGTACCTGATACTACTTCATTTGATGGCCCAACATCTGCTGAAGTTGTTACAAATGATTTCACCACCCCTTTCTTCTTGTAGTTTGGCTGCTTTCCCCCAGTTGAGTTCTTCATTGGACACTCATTTGCATAATGACCCATTTCATTACACTTAAAACATCTTACTGTTGGTTTTTCATTGCCCGCTTGATTATCTTCCTTACAGTTACGAGCAATATGACCATACTTTCCACACTGAAAGCACTTAACAGACTTGGATAAACATTCTCCAGGATGCATTTTACCACACTTCTCACAGGATGGATATTTGGTTTTCTTACCTCCTTGCTTCTTTGGTAAATTCTTCCCCTTTGCCTGCCAACTGGACCTCTTATTCTGTTGTTTTTCATAGAACACCTGATCATCGGCAAACTCCATTTCCACCTTCTCCGCACATCGAACAAGTTTTTCATAAATTTTGAACTCACGAGAAGCTAAAGACCTTCGATACTTTGGCTTTAACCCTGAGTAAAAACGGTTTATTTTACTATCAAGATCTCGTATGAAGTTTGGAGCATACCTTGCCAATAGAGTGAACTTTTCTTCATAGGCAGCCACTGAGTCTTCCTCTTGCCTCAATTCTAAGAACTGTTTTTCCATCCTAAGACGAACCACCTTAGGAAAATATTTCTCATGAAACATACCTTTGAATTCGTCCTAGTGAAGATCATCAATCTCATCACTATCCCTGATATTTTTTACCATCGACCACCACTGATCAGCTTCACCTTCAAAATGGTAAACAGCAAGACTAACCTTTTGATGTTCTGAACACCCCATGACATCAAAAATCTTCTCTAGTGCTTTAATCCACCCTTCATCTAGCACAGGGTCAGATGATCCTATGAATGATGGGGGATGTTGCCTCATGAAATGTTCCACCACTGACATGTTCCTCTGCGGTTGATCTGGCTGATATCGTGCATGGATACCACCACCATTTATAGCCTGATTCAACTGTTCCATCACTGCAACAAACTGTTCAGTTCCGATTCCGACCATCTCAGGTTGCTGATTTGGAAGGTTGTCTTCCTCCTGATTTCATCCCAACATAGCTGCTTTGTTTCCTCTGCGGAAAACCATTCTGAACATAGAAATATCTTAGGCGAAGAAACATGGAAATCCGTAAATGTTATATCATTTCAATCATATTATAATTTAACACTAGTCTAACTCCTAAAGCTGTCTAAACTGGCCTCTGATACCTACTATAAGGCCCCGACCATAAACCTTACTTAATATTGAATTAAATGAATAATTCACGTTGAGGATCTTTTCAGGTTTAGAGTTTTAGAGAATTAGAACATAACTATTACATCTCAAAATATTACAAAGTAGACACTTCTACTAAGTTTCCATAGAATAAAAAAACTCTTAAAAAGAAACATGTCTAGTTCCATGTTTTATATATCATGACTTTCCCTTGATCCCATCCTTGACCCTATTCCACATTAAGTCCTGTGAAAAACATTTCAAAAAACTTAGGGTGAGCATAAAAATCTCAGTAAGGGATACACAAAGAATGAAAACTATTAGTTTATCAAAACAACAAGTAAACCATGTATAATTTATCAAAGTAATACTTTTCACCTTTATAAAGTAGTAAAAACTCTTCACTGAATAAAAGATCATTACTTACCCTTTTGTAACCAAAAGATTGCCATAAAACCCATATAAGGAACACATAACATATAAAGGTAACTTGGGACAAAAACATACTTAAGTGGAATAACCATACGGTCGACTTCCACACATATCACTTAATGGAATAGCCATTCGGCCAACTTCCATACATACTTAATGGAACAGCCATACGGCCGACTTCCATACCCAATGCATTGGAGGTTATAACGTAACCACCCGTCCTGGTATTCATGGCACCACCCGTCATATGGTTCATCGCGTAACCACCCGTCAAATGTCCAAGTACCATTATAAAATCATAATACATAAAGCAAACATAAAGGAAAGAAAACATTTCCGTACTTTGATCACAATATATCACTCAAATATATTGACATAACAATTCCATTATAAAAACCATTTTCAATACCAAAATATATAAAAGAGTATATGGTATTTATTTCATTTTAAAAAAACATTACGGCTTGTTGAGGAATCCAAAGACCAAATAATACTCACGGCAGTGGAAAAGGTCGTTGTCACCGCGTACGTTAAAAGAAACATTCCTTTTTGTCGTTTAGTAAAATGCTTCATAGAAAAAGATTCCTTTTGTATGAAAGTAAAATTCAAAGGGGTTT
The DNA here is from genome assembly GCA_963277665.1 of Viscum album. Lineage (NCBI taxonomy): Eukaryota > Viridiplantae > Streptophyta > Magnoliopsida > Santalales > Viscaceae > Viscum > Viscum album. The sequence goes on from OY728167.1 coordinate 989,028,736, forward strand.
ATACACCGTATAAAAGAAAGTTGTGTATAAAACTAAATATGCCTCAATGAAAGGAGATTGAGATGAAGTCCCTTACCTTGGGTCCGACTTGACTCGATCGTTCTTTAACGTCCTGAATAATAAACTTGAGCTAATTTCTATTTGCTTGAGAACATTTTTCAAGTTCATTATTCCTTTTATATCACTTATTGCCATTTATAAACATTATTTAACCATTTATGTTAATAATGTTTGTTCTGTCGATATTTGGTTCTTAAGTCAAAAGTGGACTTCTTACAATTACATGTTGTTCGTGTGGTCAAAGGTTCTTTATATCCAGAATGAAATTCCTGATTTGGATATCATATATATCATATATATCCATCATATACATGTATTTATAATATTACATAATCATTTAGAGGTAAGAAATTAAATGCACCGTTCATGGAGACAGTAAGTCGTACGTACGCATGAACGCTACTTTCATTTCTTTGTCATATTAATGGAATTAAAACTAGATGAGAGGTATGTATATTTTAATTCCAGAATTATATTCATCATTTATATGTATCATTCATCATATATATTCATTATATACATGTACTTATAATAGTACATAACATTTGGGGATAAGAAATGAAATGCACCGTTCATGGAGACGGTAAGTCGTGCGTACGCATGAATGCTACTTTCATTTCTATCTCATAATTTAGTGGAAAGAAATAATAATTATATAGAGGTATATTATAATTCCAGTATAACATCATATATAATAACTTTAAATCCATCCTTTATACGTCCCACATATGGCATTAACGAATCAAATCACTTTGAGGGGGCGGTAGTCCGCACTTCCTTAAATGAAGATATCGCGTTTACCCATAATGGAAACCATAAAGGTATGCCCAAAATGAAAAATACAGAAGCTTAAGGAAAACATAAACATATTATATATCATATATAAATATAGTGTCATCTTAATGTCCACCTTTGAAGGTGTTAAAAGAATGTTGAACAATCATCGTTTCGGGAGGCAGAAATTCACCATCCACGGAAACAGTATGTTCTTTAACCATTAGATGTAGGTGTGTGTAAGTGTAGCTCTAATACTTCTTATAAAAACATCTTAGTATATTTAGGATACTATAGTTGTTACAAAAGAAAAGAATAAAAAGAGTTTAGGGGGTTGGAGAAGCAAAATAAAACAAAAGGACTCAAAAGAAGACATTACCTTAAAATCGGGTAACTCCCTTTGGTTTGAGCTCAAAGGCTTCCTTGGGAAGACTTCTGCCCTAAGGGAGGCTTCAAGGAGTAATAGAGGGAAGTGGAGAGACAAAATGATCAGGGGTTGGTCGAGCCAAAGGCTTTGGAAGTGTGGGTAATGAGGTAGAGGTGGGGGCCATTTATAAGAGGAGAGGAGGGGCACTCTTGGAAAGTAAGAAAATGTTACTTTATTTTAGAATGAGTTTCGGATTTTAAAGGTACCACTTTGATGTGTTTCGAGGATAAGGTGATAAGGGTTATAAATCCACCCATTCAATAGGTTTTGGACATGTGTAGGTCTTAGATTTTACATTATCTTTCCATTTTATTTAAATCGTTAAATAATGAGGTCATCACTGCATCATCATGATGTCATAAGTAATTTAATTTATTTAATGTCTAAAAATTATAAAAAAAATATCATGATGTAGGAAATCTTTTTAGCCTTCTAATTAATATTTATAGTCAAAAAGATGACTTGTATAACCCCATGTAAAAAATTGTTTAGTAAAACATCTCATGTTTGTGTCATTTTTACTTTAACATTAAATAAATAGTTATTTATGTCATTTCCCAACCAAAGTGGCTCCATGGGGTCCCCAAGTTGACTCATGGATTGTATTGGTCGGCCATGACACATAAAATGAGGGTAGGACATGTGTCAAGCTCATCTCATATTATTAAAACATTATTTTTACCTTAAACTACACTAATTACCTCTAATCGCGATTAAAAACTTAATAAGTTACTATTCACCAAAAAATTATTTTAATCCCATTGAACCAAATTTTACTTCTTAATGACAACCATGTATGTAGGATTTTTGAAATTCAAAACACAGAAGTGGTAAAATTTCATTTAAACAAAAAATCAGTTTTTATAAGTACCACTTAGTGGTTTCACTATTCATCAAAAATTGATGTTTTTCAGAAAAATACCAAAAATTCACCCTAAGCTATATTTGATATTCTGAATTCTAAAATTAAGTCTATTTTACAAAATTCAAAACATATAAGTCACATTAATTAATTTAATAATTAATTCCCGCTGTCATAACAAATAGCGTGTTTTTATGAAACAATAAGTATCAAAAGATTGACACTAGTTTAAGTCTGATTTCAAAGTAAAATTAATTCCAACGACCACTATTGGATTTAATGGTAAAAATATTTTCTAATTCCACTTTAAAACTAGTTCAACAGATTATCTAATCATCTTAATAAATTAGATTAAAAAGAGGTTTTGAATTAAAATACAACATTTTACACTATTCATTAAAAAAATGAACTTTATCGGAAAGATACTAAAAATTTACACAAAGTAAATTTTGATGTCCCGATTCTAAAGAAGAGTTATATTTGGTCCAATATAATTTATAAGATTGATCAAAACTATATTTAATGACGGTTCGCCGTCAAAAGGTGATAAGTGGACCTTTCATGAAAATTAGAGTATATAAGCCTAAAATTGAATTCTTTTCATATTTTAAGCCTTTATCCTTTATTAGATAAATGTAAAAACATTTAACAAACATATATAATCATATTTTAGTTATTTCTATCCATTTCCGCCAGTACAATGGCTACGTGTTAACTAACATTTAAAATAATATTATTTTATTACTAGTGTGCAACGTAAGTTTTCAAAGGAACTCATCGTTGTGTGTCGGGTACGCTATCGATCATAGCAACCCCTTTAAAGTAAAATTAATATTTAATTCGTAAATATTAATAAATATGAAAATTCTTTATTCTTTATTTACCTGGGATGTTACAAAAATGGTGGATTAAGCCTGGGGTCCAGAAGGATGAAGTGAAGCACAAGATGTATTAAATCCTAAAAAATGATAATTTCAAATTTTCATTCATTTTTTAAGATTTGTTTCTGAAATATAAAATTAAAAAAATGTTAAATACCAAAAATTATGCCATTTTTCAATTAAACTCAAGATACCACAAAAACCTAAAAATGAGACAATTAACCATAAAATAATACTATAGTGGGTTTTAAAAAAATTAAAAATAGTATAAAAAATGTGAAAAGTTTATCTTCATCAGTCACCCACACTTAACCATTGCACTCCTGGGTAATAATCTAATATTGAGTTCAAAACAAACATCCCAAAATATAAAAGACAACACAACTCAATTATCATATCAAGGAAAAAATCATGCCTCCTATATGGATCAAAATTACCTAATTTCTAAAAAATCATAATAATCCATTCAATATCATATTAATCCCTATGTACATATCTTACTAATCTCCCTGGAAAAATATTTCTCTCTTCACTGAAGAATTTTTTATGGAGTTTTTCTCATTCTGATGAACATGTGTACTTTCCATAGGATTGATTTCCTCTTAATATATCCACTTAACAAATTCAAAAATTTATCAATCATGAGATATTTTCAATGGGGTTTTTTGAGGCTGAGGTTTGGTATATTTCGAATTAAAAAACATTAGAGGCAGAATGAAGAGGGTAAGGCTATAAAGTGAAGTAAATGCATTAAAATGGTTTTGCTCAAGAATTGTATTCTCCTCAATCAGCTTCAAAATAATTCACCTCAAATCAACTATTTATTTACTCGGGAAGTTCACACTATTAATTTTAGCATCAATGTTAAATTGCATTCCTCTGTTTCACATTAGTAACATTTTCATCTAGAATTTAGATATTGAAATTCTCTTTAGAATCAAAATTTTGAGCTAAAAGAGACGGAGCTTTTGATCCTCAAAAATTAGTGGGATCACTGAACAATAATGAAATGATATTTGGTCTAATCATACATCTTTATATTATTAAATTTCATCCATTAAAGAAAAAAAATATAAACTTTTTTTCTTTTCAGCTCAAAAAGATTCTTCGAGAAAGAGATATACAACTCATCTTCTCACTCCGCCACACTTGATTTTAACAATAACCATGAATTTTACTTTTAGATCAGGTAAGAAAGGGATAAATGGATTTTAATTTGGTTTCCTAACAAATTACATCATGTATTCTAAGGTATTATTAAATGTTAGATGTAAAGGTAGGCCAAAATGAGAGTTAAATGTAAAAAGGACTTTCAAAGTGGTGCCTCAATCATAATAAACACATTCCATCAACTCTAACAACTTTAAAAAAAATAGGAAAAAATAATTTCTTGGATCAAAAAACAAGTCTCAATACTCTAAAAAATAAGATAAATGTAAGAAGATTTCAAATAGATTTATAAACCTCTCGGGTTGGGTAAGATATTCAATTTGGACAATACTAGTGCATCTGAGTTTCATAATTTATCAAAATTTAGCAAATGAAATGATAAATCAAGATAAAATTTCATTAATAAATCATTTAAATCATAAAACATTCAAATCAAACTTTGTCCCAAAAATTCCATGACATTTTTAATTTTACCAAGTATTTGATTTAGTAGAAGAATTCTAAAACACACCAAACATAAAGAGAAAAACATGAACAATTCAGGAACGAAAAACATAAAAAGAATGAAAGAACATACAAAATTACTAAATAACATTTAAAAACCCCCACACATATTCCATTTACTACCATATTTTTAGTTCAATTTAGATAAATATTTTCATGCATAAATTTAATTGGGTAGAAAACAAAATAAATTAAAGGAAATATACAACTTGATTTATTTTGATGTTTTAACCGTGAGTTAAGATCCTAGATACGTCCACATTAAATCTAAGATAAATAAAGAACAAAACATGAGAAAAATTAAATAAAAATAAAGATAAAGGGGAAATAAAATGGATAATTCTTGGTTTGACCCCCAAACAAGTGTTAGGTTTTTACATCCTTTAGCCTGACAGTTGCAGCAGTTTAACCCCAATCCAAAGGTGGATAGAGTTTCTTGCTTATAAACCACCATAAAATCTTTATTCCATTGATCTTAATATAAAATAGGTTATCGTGTAACCCATGTATAGAGTACATTATCCCCTCTCCCATTGCAATGTGGTATAACAAGAATGATAGGGGAAGGATGAGGAATGGTTCCTCTTTGTTCTCTGTCACTACTTGCATGGCCTCTTCAACTTTAACATCTAGGAATAGATAGTATTATGATATTTCAAAAAATTCATAAAATGGTAATTCAGAAAAATATTTCCCCTTGGATATGATTAAAACATGAATAATCAATATAGAAATCTTCCCCTTCAAGCAGGTCATCTTGAAACAGAATCTCTTCTGATAAGGCCATTGGGAATTCTTTTTCATTAGGGACTTCTTAATTTTCTTCCAAAGAAAGAGAGAGGTATAGAGGTACATATTATTCTCTGAGAAAGATGGTAGGATAACTTAACATTTGGTCTTCAACAAAATGTCACCAATTTTCTTCGAAATAATCTTGATCTCCTACAGTTGCATTAGTTGGCATGTCTCCTTTAGAAACCTCTTCAAGTAATGGCTAAAGATGGATGATTGGATATTCATGTTAAATATTCATGTATTCCCTAGTTTCATTGAAATAAAATTTAGGTGGAATATACTTTTCATTCTCCTAATCTTTTCTTTTCTTCATTTCAACCATATAACTTTGACATCTTCTACTGCGACACACAATGATGCAACCAACATTCTTTCTTTTTCAAGAGTTTTGAAATTATCTTGAATTATTAATGATTATTATTCAATTTGAATCATTAAGTTTTCTTAAATTATATAAAATCAATAACTAGTACAAGCATAAGAAAAATCAATAAAATAATCATTATTTACCTATGAAAGAAAAAATTTGCAATAAACCTATTTTTTGATTTTTTTTATTATTTTTTTGGTTTTTTATAAAAAATAGTGTGTGAAAAATATATGCATCCTTGGAAACATAGATATATAGGTTTTTTCACAAACCGCTATTCAATTAATTTCGTATTATCCTAAGAATTAACCATAGTGTAACACCCTAGGGTTGATCACAAGGGGGCCACTTACAACACACTATCTTTCTATTTTCACTATTATAAGCTAGCTAATATAAAACTATAAAAATAATATAAATTAGGGGAGTTAAAATATGCATGAAATATAAATATTATATATATATATATGAAATGAAAAATATAATGAATTTATAAGAAGAAATAATGTAAATTGTTCTTTTTAGTTCTTGGTTATTGAAATAACTATTTAAAAGGGATGTCAATATTCAACTCAATGAGGTGATCTATAATTTCCACACCTAAACTTCTCATTTGAAATGTTATCAACCCCATAATGATGCCTCTGCATACGGGGTAACTATATTCCTTATGTAATCTAGGATTCCTCTTCACTAACCATCACTACTCATTCCATGCTTCACCATACGTACAACACAAATAGTGAAGGGAAGGAAAATGATAAACAAGAAGAAGAACTCGGGGGTAGCAAAAATGGGGAGACCACTCACTATAATCGATTTAACCACCACTAAAATTCCCATAATTTAATAAATAGATAAGAAAATTTAGCACAAGAAACTAGATCAAAGCACCATTCCCTCCCTCGAACAAACCTTGTGGTTATCTCTCTATTTTTATTAGATTTAAGAAGGGAATGATGATGGGAGAACACGTAAAATAATAAAAATGGAAGAAGGGATGTTTGAATAAGAACAAAAATATATTAAAATAGAACTAAAATTATATAATTATAGAAACTAAAAAGATACTGTAAATTTCCATCAAAGTCTACCCAAAACTTTTCAACCCCTTGAAAATGAGAGGAGACACTCTTTTATAAGGAGAGGGAGTGAAATTTTTCACTCCAAAATATTCCTCCAAAATATTCCAAATTTTATCCCATTTTAATGAAATAATTTGGATAAGGTGTCTTCATAAACGATGTTCCTCTATTCCATCTTTTTCGACACACAAAATATCATCTTTATTTTTCACGTGTGTAGAGAGATGTATATGTTTCAGTATGGAACATTTAATCTGGTCAGGCGACTCTTCATATTTCAAAACATAAACATACCATGAAATTATGACCCTAAAAAATCTAGATTCACAGGTGGATTGCTTCACAAAATAAGTTTATTAATTCTTTATCCATCCTCATGTCCAATTTAAGCTTCATTTTAGAGAAAAAAATTAGAGATATAAGATCATATTTAATTGTGTCTAGATACGTACATGGTTTTCGAGGCTCGATTTGTGAGGTGATTTTGGGCCCCAAAATGGTGGGTTAAGCTTGGGGTCCATAAGGATAAAATGAATCCCAAGATGTAAAAAAATATAAAAAAAAGTCATTTCAAAATTTTATTCAGTTTATAAAAAGTTATGTCTGAAATATATAATATAAATAAAACTATTGAATACCAAAATTAGATCATTTTTTACAATTAAGATCAAAATACCACAAAAACCTGAAAATGTGACAATATACCATAAAATAATACTATGGTGGGTTTTAAAACATATAATCACGATATAAAATTTGTGAAAATGTTAGCTTCATCAAATTATGCTGGAAAAGTATCAATACATAAGTTTGTTGATCAGCTTTCTATAAAATCAATGTTGTAAGGAGTGTATCTTGCAATAGATATGATGAATTCCACTATAGACTCTCTACAATATGAGATCCTCTCTAATGAAATGTTAAAATATCTTTATATAGATTTTTTTAGAAATTATAAGTATACCTATAATTCCAAAGTGTTGTATTTTTACAGTTGATCAATATTAGAATAAAATAACTTCCTTACTGAAGGATATAGTAACAATTATCAGGGAAGATTCTATTGATATAAAAAATTATTCCAATTATATAATCATTAGATTATAAAAAATAGTTATATCATTAGTTAATAATTTTTATGTTCTATAAGAGAAATTTTAAAATTTTCACCATTTGGTGAAAAAAAGATTGAGATCAAAATCATCATAAGAAAAAGTAGAATAAGATTCATTTGTTGAGCCTCAGGGAAGTCAAGTATCCACAAATGGAAAGAAGATAAGCCTTGATTCTCCTACTGGTACTTTGGTTGGATTTTTAGAGAACCAGTTGTAAATTTTAAAGAAGTTTATTCAGAACTATGCCATGAAATGGGATCAATAATTTTTTTTATAAATTTCTCCTAGAGATTATGGATCGGTTTCATAAACTTATTATACTTCTACAAAAATGATATGGAAAAGCAGATCGGTATGTTTGTAGTGGCTTTAAAAAATCTTATAGGTGGACAATCTATTTATCCTGCTATATCATATTTTCATGATAGAACCTCTCAAATATTCAATGAATCTCTTGATCCAATTAAAATATACTCAAGGGAGAATCTCAGGTTTATTGAAAAAGTCTATATACCTATACTTTAACCTTTTTATATGTTTTCCTTTGAGCCTATCGACCAATTTTATTTAGCATGGTATCCAAAAAATACTCTCAATATTCAATCCATTTCAATATGGATTTCTTGATATTATAAATCTAGACATGGATGATCTTTACATACATTGGCTAATGTTTTTGGTGAAAGTACTAATGATCATATTTCTGCATATTCATTACTAGTTGGAAAACCTCAATCATTTATGATTCCACATTTCAAAAATCGACAAGAGGCACAAAACTATCTTATTTTTCATACTATATTATTTTAGTGAATGAATCCACTTAAACAATTGAATGTATATTTAAAAATTTTAAGGCTTATTTACGTATAGTTTTATTGCATGTTGTTAATTTAATACCTTCTTATCAGTTAATTTTTTATATAAAATACTATATATTTTTATCTTCTTTATCAATTTTTTCAAACTTCATCAGTAATATTATTATATATTCTTTACTCATCATTAAATTCATTTATTGTTTACTCTCTATTTCTTGAAATATTTTTATTAAAGATTATTGATTTAATAATTTTACTATTTCTATAATTATTTTTTGTATCCAATCAATATCATTGTCAATAAAAGTTAATGGTGTATTCTATTTATTTTGAGTATGTATTAGTAATATTATTTAAACCTATTATTCTCTGACATTAAGTTCTATCTTTTTTATTCTACTTCCCTTGATATCCAAAAGGGGGTATAAGAAAAATGGTAATATAAAAATTAAAATACCTTTAAATATTTTTAATCAATTTTTTATCATTAAATAGATTTTTTTATGACAAAGAAAGGTGAGATTGTTGTAAACAATTATGTTGTTCTAGTATTCTCAATTGTTCTTGTGTTTTGAAAATTCAAAAAAAATCCTTTTTTATTTAACTAAGTTTATTTTAAGTGTTTCAAATTCTATTTTTTTACAATTTTTTTTATTTATTTCAAAGTAATTTAGTGTATGATAATATAAATTCATCATTTATATTGGATTTTGGCTGTATGATTTATCTTACACTGATTAATTATCTTATGAAGTAAAATAAACATATTTTTAAAGGATTTTATTATGAGGAAAATTATTTTATCTTAGAGATGATCAAAGTTATCATCTATTTATTATATGTTAGGAAGATCAATAAAAATAAAGATATTATAAGCCTTTTATATTATGAAAATTAAATTCATAAAATGATTATCATATGAGATTCAAAGGAATCCATGAAAATAATTTATCTTATACCAGTAAGTAATTATATTATGAATAAGAATTATCTTATGAACATCAAACAAGTTATATAATAAAGAGTCTATATTATGAAATAGTGAAACCATTTTAATCTATGGATATCAAGATAAGAAGTTTTTTATCTTATGAAGATGCTCATAAATTTATTCTATAAGAATAGGGATATCATATGTATATATTACAAAGTATAAGAAATTATAAGGATCTATGTGAAGAATTATTTAACATTAGAATAATATCTAGATAATTTATTTTATTATATTAATTATATCAGAAAATGAGTTGTCTAAATAAAAAAATATCAATTTGGAAAAAGTGACGATTTTCCATGAATGGAAATATATGAAAAAGAATATTTCTATCACCTCCACCATAGAAACTTATTGGTAAATTAGAATATAATAACATGATACATTAAAAACCCATATTATCTATTTTTTGAAGGATTTTTCATTCCACTATTGTGATTATCTAGTATTATTATGTTTAGAATCAAAGGGGATATATAAATAGGAATGTTATCCACTTTATGAATGTAATAGATTATGAACATATAAACGAACACTCTAATTATATAAAGGATGAATTCATGTATATATAACAAATCCCAGATAATTATTTCATGTTATTTTTAAAAATTTATTTATTACAATCAAAGAACCTTAAGATATGTTCAATGAAGATCATTATAATATCTGGATGTTTATTTATCTAATGTCAGTTTCTTCTTGAAGCTATGTGCTTCAACAGTACTTCTAATTTTATTTATCTCTATATCATCTACACTCATTATAACAAATTGTGTTAAGGATTTGGTTAGTAATTGTAAAGGTATATCCTGGTTAAAATCTCCTAAATCTTTTCACAAGTAAAAATATATTTCACTCCACTGTGATCCCCTGAAAAAATAGTATTCATAGTGAAAATCCCAAAATACCTAGAGTAGAGTATTGATGGAGTGGACTAGGATATTTTTTTTCCTAAACCACTATAAATATAATGTTTTCAACCTTTTTTCTATTATATTTTATATTTATTTCTCTTTCTTTTTATAAGTAATATGTTGGATCCTATATATTTTTAAGATGGTGGTTTTAAATTGAAGAAATTTTCAAGAACTCAATTCACCCCTCCTGAGTTTTAAGTTATCCATTCTCTAGGATAATAATTATATGGGTTGGGTTTCAAATATTGTTTTCTTATATAACTCATAAGAGAATAATATAAAGGCCTAGTTAAAAATTTCTAAATATGTTTTCAAAATATTAATGAACTCTTGATGTGAGCACCATTTTTTATATAAAATTCTTGGATTTTCCCTATTAAAAAAATTGATTTATAATATAGATTTTCTTGAGGAAAATAGGGTCTGGTTTTGTGAGAGGTGTTTGGAGGTTAGATTTATTGTGATTTTTATTTAGTAACATTCATATTTTTCATGTTTTATGGATCAACACTATTTTATATATCATTGGATACCAAGAATAGCTCTATGTGATTTCTAGGTAAAACTTTTTTACTAGTTTTTTATTATGACCATTCTAGTGACCTTGAGTAGGAATTTTTCCTACTTTTGGGAGTTTTCAACTCAATTATTAAACATAGTAAAATTTTGAGTTTTATAGAATTTGAGTTGAATTAGGCATGAAAATTTTGATGGATTCAATTGAGTATTGTCCTAGATCATCAATGATCTCCCAGTGATTACCAGTATTCTTTATTCTTTTGTTGGGAAAAAATACCTCAAGGTAACATTGCAGTATTTTTGGGTTGATTGTGTTTGTTGACAAAGCAGGTTTTCATGGATATTTGTCAAGTTCCTGAGAAGTTATTGACAATCAATGTTGACAAAGAGCGATGACAAAGGAAAGAACGATCTGGAGGCGGTACAAAAGAGCAGTACATGGTGGCACCGTTTCCCAGTGTTTTCCAGATTTTTGGGGTCCAAAATTTGGAGTTTGGTGAGCATCGTGAAAAGCGGATTTCCATGAAGATCATAATTTATTATGGCAAAGGCATGAATTTCGCGAAGATAGGATGCATGGTTTGGAAATCGCGAAGACCAGAAGAATGGAGGTAGTGAGTCTCCGCGATTACATCAAGCTTCGCAAATGGCAGAGGCTGAAGCATATCGCGGCGGTGAAGGGATTTGCGAGGGAGCTTCGCGGAGAAGGTGTGAAGGAATGTTGGGCTTCGCGAGGGAGCTTCGCAGTGAAGTCACGAAGGTATGTTGACGGTGATTCTTTGCGACTACGTCAAGCTTCGCGAACGGAAAAGTGTCGTGGTGCTTCGCGATTTGGACAGAATTCCGGCGAAAACTTTTGATCTTCGCGATTTGAAATGACATGGCGTTGACTTCGCGCGGAAAGGTCGAGGGTCAGTGGAATCGCCTATAAATAGAGGCCGACCCCTTCAAGCGAAGTAGAGAGAATTTTCAGAGAAAATCCATTGCTCTAGGTTCACAGAGGTGGTTCATGAAGGCAGTGTGCTTCGCGAAAGGGGAGCTTCGCGGCGGCTATTGGAGCTCCACGAAAATTGTGTGCTCCGCGCTGACTCAGTGAGCTTCGCGAGAGAAGTTTCTTTTTCAACGAGTTGAGCTTCGCGAGAGAGATTCGCGAGAGAGCTTCGCGAGAGAGCTTCGCGAGAGAGATTCGCGAAAAGGCATGAGCTTCGCGAAGGCTTGTTTGAGCTTCGCGAAATTGGGAGCTTCGCGAAGTAGGGTGCTTTGCGAAGGTAATTTCCAAAAGTAGTTGCCCAGTGGTCAGAGGAAAAGTGATATTCATCAGTGGATGAAATTTGGACTTTAACAGAGCATCTATCTACAGTTAAGGATGCATTAATTCATGAAAATGAAGAGACCTACAGGTCTATAAACTGTGATTGGATTCCCCTCATAGAGCAGTGAGCTTAGGAAGAGGAAGAAGGTGGTCCTCTCCACCGGCAGTGAGCCAGAGAGAGAGAAACAGGGAGTGACCCTTGGGAAAGCAGTGAGCTGACCCTAAACTTTGTATAGGCAGTGAGCCTGGGCCTAGAAGTGATCTAGCCCGAACTTTGTAATCCACATCTAGTGAAGTTTAGTGGAATTGGTACGACCGGAAACTTGTCGACGTATGCTCCTTGGACGTAACCCTTTGCGGTAAACCAAGTAAAATTGATGTGTCTTGTGCATGCTTTACTTTCTGTTTACATTGTGCAACAAGAAAGAGAGAGAAGAGTGTTTTGCTTAACAGCAAAACAAGATCAAAACGGGGGTTAATTTTTAATTAGTCATACCCTGATTCGCCCCCCTCTCAGGGTATTCAGCCTTGTGGACCTAACATCTTTATTAGGTCATGATGGTTGTGACACTTTTATTTATATGAGAGTTTGCATATAATAGTTTTTTAATTAATCCCCAATAGTTATTTCATTTGATATATTAATTAATAAAGGATAAATGGGTTTTCATTATTTTAAATGAAATAGTTTGAAAAAGAGATTGGTCTCCTTCTCTTTAATGTGATTTTTTTGAAAGGATGGTATTTAAAAGGGAGTTAATTTGGGAGTTGGTTCCTTTATTTTAAGTATTTAATAGATTTATTCATTTTAATATTAAAAAATTTCTTAATTTTAAATATAAATGTATTTATATAGTAATCATATGTTATTAGTTTCAAATAAATGTATAAATTTTAATTTTATATAAGTATTTTAAAACTATCATGAAATTGATTTAATTTTATATTTGATGCATGGGATGTGGGGAGAATACCTAATCATCTTTATTCTCATATTGATCATTTAATAGGTTTAGAGGGTCATTCCTAGTAGTATTAGATGATATTTTGGGTTTTATTTTGGGTTCTTTTGGTGATAAGTGAGGATGAATCACTTGGTGTATAAATATGGGAGGTGGTGGATGTTATTTATATTAGATTGTAATTCATATTTTATATCATTAAATACCACCACTTCTCTATGGCCATTATTTTTGTTTATATTTGAATTGTTTCATTGAATCAGTTCTATTTATGTTGAGTTGAATTAGCCTTTCTAATTTCGTGTGTTTTTTTATTTAGGTTCATTTTCATATGCCTTGTTCAATCATACTGATTATGGTTTATAGTTATTTCTATAGAGAGGACTGCCAATGTGCAGAATGGTCATATGGGAATTCTAAGTTGAAGTTACTTAGTTATTTATTACTTTATCAAGAAAAATTATCACCAAGTATGATTCCATGATGCATAGGAACTAGTTTCCAAATATTGGGGATCAAAAATACCATTTGGCCTTTGTGGTGAGTCAGGTCAGGTGATGTGTTGAGTTTTACTATGAAATTTCCTTACACTAATCTTTTATTTAAGGATGAAAATGTATATATAGTGTATTAAAGTGAATAAAAATGAATTCTTCGTCTTTTATCTCTAATAAAGAGTTACTTATACAATTTGTAAGATCTAATTTGATTGTCATTTTACCTTTTAAATCATTTAAGGTAAGGATAAACTCTCTCTTCCCACCTTTAAATATTTCTTATGATGTTTCTCTTATACCCTTACAAAATCCATAAATTTATGTCTCTTATTTAAACTATGGATTTACTCTGATTGAGGATAAATCAACCAAAGTAATTAGATGATTTGTAATCGATGACTATAAGTTAGGTGGGACATATGCTTTTCATATGGTTTATATGCACTTCATGTGGAATGTGATGCGTGGGTGTTGAAAGGTAGGTGTTAGGATTCCAGAATGGAAGAAAATGTTATTTTATTACTTTTTGAATAATATATATTGACTTTCTAAGCCATAATAGCTTTTGAGAATGTTATATTTTTTATTCATGTTCATCTATGGCCATATTTTCTTGGGAGTGTAGTATGGTGCCTATATATTTTAACCCATGATGGGTGTCATTATTCATAAATTGAGTTAGTAAACCATATGAAGTGTCATTGAACATTCATTATCAATAGGAATCATATATATGGGTTGGGATATAGGAAGACTAACACTTTTATAAGAGTTTTTGTATTCAAATTCTCAATGTGGTTCAAGACTTGTGAGATTGATAATTTTACAACATATTAAACCATGGTGAGGGAGTCCAAGATTGACATATGTATGAATAGGTTTATAATATAAAGTACATGTTAAACCTAGTAAGTAGATTCAATTGTCTAGTTAATGATTAAAGTCATAACCTATTCACCCATTCTTATTGTTATGTGATTAGTGGTTATATATTCTCATATGTTTATGATCATGAAATTAATGGATATCTATAAACCATATTTTGTTTATGTTATTAGTGATTATCTATTCACCCATAATAATTATTATATTATTAGTGATTATTCATTTACCCATATTTATTATTATGTTTTTTAAAAATTATATGTTCACTAATGATTATTATTTAGTTATTATTGATTATGTATTCATAATGTTATTGTTATGTTATTTGTGGTTACCCATTCACTGATTCCAATTGTAATGTTTTTTGTGATTATTTATCCACCATCATTTTTTTAGATAATTTTTAATTATCCATTGAAATTTTTTATGATTATTTAATTTTTTATTATGTATTCTTCATATAATGACTATGTTATTAGTGATTAGACATTTAGTTATGTAATCATTATTCTTAGGTGATTACTCATTCAACTTTTACATCTCTACATGGTGATAACCTATTCACCTATGATGGTTATATGTGTGGTGATAGCCTTTTCATCTATACTATTTTGGTGATAACCCATTAACTGATGCATGTTTTTTGGATTGGTGATAATAGGTTCATCAATAGTCCTTATATTGTAGGAATTAATCATTAAATATTTTTTATTATTGATAGTGATAACACATTCATCTATTTCTATGATATTAGTGTTGATAACCCTTTCAACCATTCTGTATTATTAATAGTGATACTCTATTCAAATGTATAATTTTTAAGGTGATAAATCATTCACCCTCATATTGGGATTAGACATTGTAAGTAACCATCCTAATCTATCACTAAACAAAAAAGTTATTGTTATTTATGTAAGTGGATATATAAGACCCCATAATATGGTAGTTTTTATGTTTATTATTAATGTTTTCTTATAATGAATTATACATGAACATGTAAAATATAGATTTATTTATAGACACCATAGATGGTGAATAATTATGTATTTTACTCATAACCTTTATGTGAAAATTTTTTGGCATACACACCTAATGATTAGGGTAATAGGTAAGGGAAAATGCTATATGATAGACTTTTTTGTAGTATGGGTTGTTAGATTTAGAGATTAAATCGATAGAATAATTAGACCTAGTTTTTTTATCTCTATTCACTATTATCAAACTTGTTTCGTATACTGAAAACCCACCAAGAAATCAAAATCATTATATGAAATGTCAGATGTTATGGTGGGATAACATTTTTATTTTAGAATATGTTATTTGATATAGCATTCTAATAATTGTAATTTCCTTATTTTTTATTATATTGTGAATAATGATTTTTTAAAAATATTTATAATTATTTGGATATGAAAAAGGTTATAATGTCTCCACAATATAGATAAATCCTTATTTATATTTATAATCATATTTGAAATACAGGGCAGTGTTTGAGATGAGGTAACCTTCCTATATAAGTGTTTCTCAGAAATACCAGGTTAGAGATGTTACATATTTATTCATGTAATTATTATTTTTATTGATTTTATGTGAACAAAAATTAGGGTAGGTTAAAAACCCCTATCAAACAAATAGAACCAAATACACCAAAGTCACAACAAATCATTGATAAACTTTGCCTCAATATATGTAATGAAGTGTTGGATTTTCATTGAAAAAAAAACTGGGAAAACCTATGCAAATATGTTTTATTTACATGAACTATATATTTATATATTTTAGTATGAATGATATATTCATCTCTTTATAACATTGTAAAAGTATAGAAAACCCCCACAAGTACATTATATCATTGTAATTTTATTATTTGATCAAAAAAATTACACATTTTTCGTGATAAGATATAATATAATGATGAAATGAATTTCCTACTATATAATAACTTCTATTAATATATATGTTATCAAATATAGTTTTTTTAAATTATTGAATCCTTTTATTGTCTCATGAAAAAAACTACATGATAAATCATGGATTTTTAAAGAGTAGCATGTGATTTTATTCACTGTCACCCTTTTAAATAAATTAGTAATAATTTTTTATGTACATTATATTTTTAAGAAGAGTCTTATGATGTGGATTCCAAATTTTTTATCATTATGTTTGAGAAATAAAAATAATAATCATTGTTTTTTTGATCTATTATTTATGGAAAATATAATACAATCAAGATAACTATGACTTTTTATTGTCAAAAAATCGATTTATTATAGAATTCACAATAATTATCCACTTTTCTATGTTCAAAAATAAATATTTTTTCATAAAAATAAATATATAAATGAATATGAGGAATTATTATCAATAAATGTAAATTAATCCAAGTATTCTTGTAATAAGAGCAATAAAACAGAAAAATAATTGAAGATATTGATTGAATTATCTCATTCTCCCACTTTGGGAAATTATAAAAGATTATATAAAGGAAATATTTCGAAAATGATTTTTTTTTTTGAGATTACTGAACTATAATGTTTTATATTTGAATTAGATAATGAAAAACATATTGTATAATTATGAATATCAGTATAACATTATAATACGGTACAAGAGATATCATAAAAAGAATATGTTATAAATTAATGTTAATTAATAAAATCATGTAGAATAAGATTTAATAAGAAACCTAAAACATGCTTAGATAAATAAAAAGATATAATATCTAAAAAAGTTCATCAATGAAAAATTTTAAAATTAAATCACAAATTATAATTCAATAAAAAATTTGAAAAAAAAATATTTAGAGAATATAAATATTCCAAATAGTAAAATAAATAATTGAAAACAAAGTCCTCAAGATATAAAAATAATAATAATTGATAAAATAAATAGATTTAAGGAATTTATATTAAGAAGATATATAAATATAATAATATCAACCAATAGGGAACACATACATAAGTAAATAAACCTAAATTATTGTTAACTTATTATATAGAGGTTGATATTGAAGATGATAAAAAATCCTTAAATGGTTTATCAATTTTTTTTGAAGAAGATAGTGATTTGGATGAATAGGATGGTGAAATGGAAATAGTCTGAATAGAAATATTAAAGGATAAAGTATGTATAGAAAAACTATATTTTATTAAATTTATTTTTCCCTATTTCATATTTATAATTTTTTTCATGAATCCCATAAAATCAAAAATTAGCCTTAAATATTCAAGAAATTTCATCTCAAATTACTCCATTATATTAAATAAAATCTATACTTTATTGGTTGTTTCATCGATAATTGATAATTGATCAAACAATATAACATACTGATTCTTATCATTTTAAATCCATATATAAATATATTTAATTGAATTTTTTTATTTATCTTGTTGAAATATTAATATATTTGGTCATTCATTGACATATAAATTTTCCCATGTTGTAAAAAGTGAACATAAAATATATTGATGTTGTGTACAAGTAGTTTCTCATCATATCATTAATCCTAATTTTAGGATTTGTGTTATCATTTTTTCATCAGAAAATATTTTTCCATGCATTTTTCTCAAATATAAATATATTGTCAATTCTGAATCATAAAATGATTTCACCATATTTTTATTAAAATAGAAAAAATTATCCTATTAGATATTAAATACCATGTGATAAGAATAAAATTTAAGGAAAAAATATTTAATAATATTTTTAGTAATTACCTTTGTGATATCTCCCGAAAATCATTTTATATTATGAATATGAGGTGTTCTGGGTGTTATATGAGTAAAATAGGCTGAAGAATTTACAATATATTGAGAAAACTATTTTATCACCCATGAAATTACAAAAACAAATATTTCAATTTTAATCCATTATTGTGGTTTCAAGTTTAATACATATAGTATAGTTATTTGGTATATTATTTATAATTTACAAATATTTCATAAATTTTTCTTAATCTTTTGATAGAATGTTACAATAAATTTCTTCAAATTCAATAGTGAATGTAAGATAACATTAATTTAAGACTCATTCAAGTAATTGGGTGTTATAAAAGGACTCAACTCTACTGCCTCTCTCTAGATAAACTTAGGTAAATACAAATATCATTTTTTCTTCATTAATATAAGAATATCTAATACTAGATTTAATGAAATATT
Organism: Viscum album; assembly: GCA_963277665.1. Classification (NCBI taxonomy): domain Eukaryota; kingdom Viridiplantae; phylum Streptophyta; class Magnoliopsida; order Santalales; family Viscaceae; genus Viscum; species Viscum album. The sequence continues at coordinate 989,047,843 of OY728167.1, forward strand.
ATTTATTTACTATCTCTAGTTCTATGGGTTTAAATAGAAATTATAACTGATCAACCATATTTCCATGAAAATATGGTATAATAGGGAAATGTTCATATACTTATATATCACATATGTCATCAATATATAATAAATAATATGATATTTATTCATTTTATTGATAACTTATTTGTCAATAATTAGAGTATTCAATATTATTTCAAAAATTCATCGATTAAAATTATTTTATCACTTTCATGGTTATATGATATAAAAAATCTTTCATCACTATTAATAAATTCAAAGAGACTTCAGAATACAAATTGTCTTCAATAATAGATTTTATATATGTATATATATATATATTATGTACAAAAATTATAGTTTGTGGATATTGAACATGACTAGGTCAATTTTTTTAACTTGAATTATATAATTTTTTTTTGTAATATTAGTATATATCCCCCAAAATAGATGGATATTCATCATCAGTTTCTAATTATCAACCAAAATAATATCCCTCATATGATACAACTAAAATTCCATTAATATAACACATGAACACCAAAAACTATATTCATAGGTGTATATTTATCACTATAATAAATATAGTTTCATTTGTATGGTTATTATTAGTCTTCTTAAACATGGATATTTTCACCAAATATATTCTTTAGATTCTCTAACTTATTTATATTTCCCTGAAATTAGTTCATTAATCACATTTAGAGGTGAAAATTTCTTGACCTGGGAAATTTTATATTAAAATTTTCAATAATATATCACCTAATACATTCTTTATGAGGTTAAACATGAATTAAATTCATAAATATTACATCTTATTTTATGAATATTCATTAAAGGTCATTTAAATCAATGTCATAACCATAAAGGTTTAGCATCATTGAAAAATTGGGTACATAAAAAACATGAACATAAATGATCTATATCATCTCCCATTAAATAATTCACAACTAGAACCTATATTCATATTATGGGGAAGACTAAACATAATAAAAAAAGATATCAGATTCTTTGTAGGGGTAAACAAGGTAGATATAAATCAATAAGAATTATAATACTAAATAGGAGAAAAAAATTATTCAGACATGATCATAAAATTTGAAAATCATACCCAATAATTCATTGATCATAATCATGAGTCATGACACAAATCATGATAGTTCATAAGACATGAATAAAAAAGGAATTAATGAACATGATCAATGAGAGAATACATTAGAATAATATCGTGTCATAAATGTGTGGCATAAAGTGTGGAATAATTATAATCAAATAAATATTATGTCAAGGCTACCCACCAAGTCATTCATCACATGTTTGGCTTAGAATAACAACCCATATACCAACTTCGAGCTTGGGATAACATCCCATTTTGCCTCTTCTGGGATTGGGATAACCTTGCATTTACACTTCTTTGTTTTTGGTATAATCTATCATCTTCCCTTTGATATCAAAATACATTAATCATTACCTAAATCAATAGAGGACTATGATGGACATACCCATCCATAATAATAATATATTCATATGTATAACACATGATCATGAAAATATTTATTATGAAATCAATTCTCAACCCATGGAAAAGAAAATGTGTTTCATTTATATTTCATAATCATAATAACTAACCATCCAGAGTAATAATAAACATGAAAACTATAAAAATTTGTCCTTAAACATTACATATTCTAGTGTTTTTTGAACTAAAATTCACATTCGAGGATCATTTCACTTTAGATTTTTAAATAATTTGGACAAAACGAAAACCATACATTACAAGTGGACACCTATACTAGTGTTGTTTGAACAAAAACTCATACATTACAACTGGAAACTTATACTAAGTATCCACTTTTTTCACTAAAGAAAACATTCTCAAATAAAACATTTTTTATTTCTATAACATCACAATTCTCATCTTGTCCTCATACTTGTCCCTACACATCCTTTAACCCTGTGAAAAAAATTAAAACTTGGAATGATCAAAAATGATCAATAAGGCATATAAATGGAATAAAAACAATATTTTAGTGAAAATAAGAAAATTCCATTTATTTTTAATGGATAGAATGAAACAAAAATATTTCACATGAATAAAACACATACATTTTTCTTAGAGAAAATTATTAAAACCTATAGAAATAAATTTAAAACCCTTTATGGGACTTACAAAATCATATATATAAAACGCTTTTAAAACCATTTCAATTAAAATAACCATATTACCAAATTCCAATATTATTATTACCCAATGAATTATAGATCTATAATGGGGATCACCCTTTTTATAAGTTATACAGGGCTCACTCATGAGATATAATGGGGATCATCCTTTCATATAATCGATATCAGGCTCACCTATGAGATATAATGGGGAGCAACGCTTCATATAACCCATATTAGGCTCACCATTATTCTCTAATGGGGATCAACCCATCATATAAGGTGTACTAGGATCACCCGTTTCATATAATTATCAAGTACCATTTCTTGAATAAAACACATTCATCACAAAACCCTTTTGAAAGGATATTTTAATCCTATATTAAAAACACCTTTTTATAAAAACACAATATTATTTTAAAAACTCGTTTTCAATTCCAAAATAAACTAAAAAGAATATAAGGATTTTTATTTATGAAATAAATTAATATTATAATGTAATATAGTCATGGTGGTGGGAAAGTTGTTTTCCTCATGTATATTAAGAATATAACATTCCTTTTTTCATTTTTAAAAATATTCCCTATAAAACATGAATAAATATTCCATTTTAAAAAATTGAATGAATTTAAAAATATACATAAGATGATCGTTATAATCATTTTATATCCATATAAATAAATATGTAAAATAATATCAATAATATAGACATGGAGAAAAAGATGTGATAATTATATATTTAAACATTCAAGGTGTACTATACCACATTGAACATTTAAATCAAAATCCCCATAAAATAATAACAATTAAAAAACATTAAATAACATGATAATAAATAAATTAATGACATGAAACGTAAAAGGGAAAATATATACACCTAATAACATAAGGTGGGTGTATAATATCAAACTATGCCTCAATGAACGGAGATTGAGACGAAGTCCCTTACCTTCAAAATGACTCATCACATATGTTCTTTACATTCTAGAATAATGAACTTATGTTAATTGTTTACATTCATGAGAACATTTTTCAAGTTTATTATTTATTTTATGTCACTTAATATCATGTTATATCAATTACTTTTTTATTAATGTTCATGTATGACAGTCTGTCGATATTCAGTACATGAGTCCAAAATGAATTTGGTAAGATTTCAATAGTCAAAGTGGTCATTAGTCCCACATATCCAGAATAATATTCATGACATAATTATCACTTTTATATATCAATTATAACTTTAAATAAAACTATTTATGTATGGTTATGAAAAATGAACAATGTTATAATCATGGAGATGGTAGGACATATATATTCATGAGTAACGTTTCCATTGTTCAATGATCAATATAGAAATAAGTTATATATTATTTTATCATTCCATAATTATCATAATATAATTAATATCATATTAATAATTTAAATATACTTTTATATATTATTCACATGATGTTGTGATTAAATAATTTACTACTACAAAACACACTTATGCACATTTTCTTATTTTTTCAGAAAAGCATTTACTTTTATTTTAAAAAGGTGTTTACACTTATTAATAATTAATTTACACCAAATAATTAATGATATACACATGTGTAAACCATATTATCATAATTCAGTTAATACTATTCATTCCCGCCATTCTAACATCTATATTCTAATGGTAACATAATAAAATTTAATTTTTTAATTAAACATGATGTGGACAATTATATACACTATTGAACAAATTATTTCATTTTAAAAACTCGAGATATTACATTCTTCCCCCTTTAATAAATTTCATCTATATAATTTTAACTTCAGATAAAAAAACTAGGGTTTGTTACTTTTCAAAATATCATTACTGAAATCCCACATCGGAAAAAGGATTAATGAAATTTACACTTTAAAATAAAGAAAGGGAAGTATTAAGGTCACCTAATAAAATACATTGGATGGTTCCGTGTAGGAAAACATTTATATGTTAGAAAAAAAATAACTATCAAGTACTGATGGAGAGTTATAGAAAACATGGTTAAGAGAAATTTGACCATCACAAAACCATAAATCTATGATTGTTATAAGGTTATAAATTTAATGGTAAGAAAATTAAACAGATAACATTTTTTTCTAATATACTTTTCATTACGTTGAGAAATTATTTTACTTCCTATACTATGAACATAAGTATATATAATTACTTGACAAGTATAGTTTCATCCATTAATAAAATTCCACCAAAAAATCATCTTTTTTTCTAAATGATGAGTATTTAAGATGAGTTATTCATGATTTGAAGCAAAAAAATCATCTTCTAGGGAATCAGATAATCAAAACAAAATATTATCTATCTATTTATCTTATCATGAAAAATTAACCAAAACCAAAATGGTTAGTATAAGATAATAGAATTATCCAAAAATAATAAACCATTATATGATAAAAAAACTAATTTTAATCTCTAAATCTCAACGGTAACACCCAAAGTTCAAAAAAGACCATTCATCAAATTACTACCCATAAAATTATGAAAAAATAATCAAAACTGTGATTGAAACCCAAAATTTAGAATTATTTTATGACATAGTCCCTGATGATAAATTTTAACATTTATCCCCAAATAACAACAATCACTCTTAATGTCTCATAGAAAAAATTATAATTTTCTAAATCACATAATCTCAAAGATATGCTACTTATTTCTATAAATAACTCAAATCACCATAAGTCTACAATTAAATCATAGATTATTACAAAATATAATTCAACCTTTAATTCTCAAATACAATCCCATAGTATTCAATTTACCTTGATCATATTGGATTCCAAAAATATCTAACTTCTTTTGAAATAACATTCATCACTAAATTCCCATATCATTTTTCCACAATGATAAAAAATTTATTCCCAAAATCAAATGATTTTTCATCCATAGAATCTTTTAAATAAAGAAGATGAGTTTTTACTAATCAGGACTTTACATAGGCTAGTGGTAGGAAATACACCCTTATAACCCATTGATTGTGGGTTCGATTCTCGTGGCCTTGTCGGACGTGACAGGTAGTCACTATACTAATGGTTGTCCCTTTTCTGAAACTATATAATTATTATAAAATGCCTAAAATATTTTAAAGTCCAAGAAAATAACCATAACATGTCTTAACCTTAAATTTTATCTCATATCTTTCATTTTTCATCCCAAAAGGTAATAACACATAATGACCTCAAAAATTAATGTCTCCAAAAATACCATTAATCACCATAAATTTCATAAATTAAAGACTTAAATGGTTTATAAGACATTAAACTTATGATCAACCTAATAATTATAAACCCATGATGATATACATAACTCTTAATAAAACATACTAATCTCTAGTGTTTTTTAAACTATATTTGATACCAAATGTAAGGACTCATCCTTAGACATTACATTTTCTGGTACGGTTAGTTTATAGTTTTAGTGAAATAGGAAAAACTCATACAAGGTAAACCCATACATTACAAGTGGAAACTTATACTCAATATCCAATTTTTCACTAATTAAAACATTCTAAAATAAAACATTGTTTCTTTCTATATCATCTCAACTCTCATATTGTCCCCATCCTTGTTTCTATTTGTCCATTAACCCTATAAAAAAACATTTTAAAACTTGGGATGATAACAAAAGATCATTAAGTAATATAAAATGAATAATACCATTAGTTTAGTTAAAAACTTGAAAACCCATTTAATGTTCTTTGAGAAAACGAAACAAATAACTTTCACATAAATAACACACATACGTTTTTCTCTAAGAAAATCATTAAAACAAAAGAAAGTAATTAAATATCCTTTAGGTGACTTAGATAATAATATATATAACTTTTTAAAAACCCTTTTAATTAGAATAATAATATTTATTAATTCTAATATTATCATTACCCAACGAATTAGATATCCATAACAGAGATCACCCTTTGTATAAGCTATATCATGATCACTAGTGAGCTTTAATGGGGATCATCCCTTCGTATAAGCTATACTGGTCTCACTTATGAGATATAATGGGGCTCAAACCTTCATATCAGCTATATCATCCCCACCCTTTAGCTATAATGGGGATCAAACCTTTGTATAAGTAGTATCTGGATCACTTATTTCATATAATTCTCAAGAACCATTTCATGAATAAAATTCATTCATTAAAAAACCCTTTTGAAAAACTCTTTTAATCCCATATGAAAAACACCTTCATATATAAATACCATATTATTTTATTAACCCATTTTCAATTCCAAAATACCCTAAAAGAAAAAAATATATTTTCATTTAATAAATCATTTCATCTTTCAAAGGAAGATAGTCATGAAAATGGGAAAGTCATTGTCTCAGTGTATATTAAGAATATTACATTCGTTTGTTGAAATGTTCTATATAAAACACATAAAAATATTCCTTTTGAAAAAATTTAAATGAAATAAAAAATAGACATAATATGACCTTTATAATCATTTCATATCCATATAAATAAATATGTAAAATAATATCAAGAATATTGACATGGAGAAGAAGATTTTATAATTAAATATTTAAACATTCATCCCATGCCACATTTAACATTTAAATATAAATCCTCGTAAATGATTTTTTTTAAAACATTAAATAACTTGATAATAAATAAATTAATGACATCATAAGTAAAAGTGAATGTATATAAACATAAAAGAATAAGGTCGGTGTATAACATCAAACTCTGCCTCAAAAAATATAGATTGAGACAAAGTCCCTTACCTTCAGTCTGATTCATCATGCATGTCCCTTAATTCTATGAATAACAAAATTATGTTAATTATTTAATTTCTTTATAACCTATTTCAATTTTTTTATTCCTTTTATATAACTTAATATCATGTTTTAAAAATTACTTAATTATTAAAGTTTATGTCGGATGTTTTGTTGATATTCGGTAAATGAGTACAAAATGACTTTGGTGTGATGTTAATAGTCAAAGTGGTCATTAGTACACCATATATAGAATAAAATTCATGACATAATAATAAACTTTATACCTCAATTATAACTTTCTATAAAAATATTTATTAATTGTTATTAAAAATGAACAACCTTATAATCACAGAGATGGAAGGTCGTATATACACATGGGTAACATTTCCATTTTTCAATGATCATTATGGAAATAAGATATTTATTATTTTATCATTACAGAATGATTATTATATATTTAATATAATATTAATAAATTAAATATAATTATATATATTATTCATGTGTTGTGAATAATTAATTTACTAGTATAAAACAAACCTGTGCACATTTTATTAGTTTTTCAAAAAAAAACTTTTATTTTAAAAAGGGTTTTACATTCATTTGTAATTAATTTTTTTACAAAGTAATTAATTAAATATACATGTGTAAACCATATTTTCATAATTTTGTTAATATTGTTCATTCCCTTCATTCTAATTTCAAGGTTTTAATGGTAGATAATAATATTTATTCTCTTCCACCCGTTCTTATTAATCTCATCATTCTCAGGGTTGGATTTATGGTTTTGTCCACCTAGCATTAGTTCTTCCTCGGTTTTATATCTGATCAGATCCCAACATAGTGTATCATTTCCACCTCATAGCATACTGGGTTCTTTTTTTTTGATGTATCTTGGTTATGAGGGTAGATATTTCTTCTATAAGTAGAAATTCCCCAGCTTCTCATTCCTAGAGATGTTAGGATTAATGGATTTTTTTCTACACTTGGTCTGATGTTGGTGTGTAGGCATGTGGAGGAGGTATATCAATGCTGGTGCATTCTAGAAACAGTGTTATTTTTTGGTTATAAGGTCTTGTTTAGTGTTCCATCCTTGTCGATGATGTTTTTATTCTAGTTTTTTGTCTATCTCAGTGGCTTTTCAATCCCTCTCATATGTTTCTCCTTATTCGGTCCGATGGTATTCTTCCTCTTATTGATGGTTCTGAATAAATTGGTTTTTGGTTTAGTCAAAGGTCGACACTCCCTTATTATGCTTTCCATCTCCAAACTCTGCTCTTGCCTCCCATTCCTTCTCTATAATATAGGTCAACCTAGCGTAATGCTTCTTGGTGAGGTTTTGGGATGGTGTTGTTTGATCAGTGGTGGGATTTTCATGAGAAGTGATCTGGAAGATAGTGTTCATATCAGTCTTAGTTTGGTGATTCTGGTTGTCTCTTGTGATCTTGTTCAATGCCTTGTGTTCACGTTTCAAGATATAAGGGGTTCTCTGAGGTTGGTTTGTTTTCTGTCATGGTGTTGGTGGTTTCTAGTGGATTCTTTTTCAGTATGTTTATAGTTCTTTAAAGTGATTCCATCTACTTTACTGGGTCTTCACCGGTGATGGGGTAGGGATGATGATGATGGTTTCTAGTTCATAGGTTGTATTGATTAAGGGTCTCAAAGTCTATGATGATGATGATGTGTGTTGTTTTTGAAACTTTTTGAATTTGAATGTGTCTGGTATAAAATGTGATTTTTTGCGCCATTTAATTTTTTTATGGTGTAAGTCATTTTTGTATAGTTTAATTTGTGATGTACCCACTCAACCATAAAATTTGTTTTATTAATGAAATGAAAAAATAGATTTGGAGTGTATAATACTATTTTATTGTTTCATAAAACATGATGTGGCATATCATATATTCTATCAAACATAGTGTTTCATTTTAAAAACATGGGATGTTACAAAAAAATGGGTCATATTTCCATTAAATCAAAATAAACACCAAAGGATGTTGTTATAGATCAAAATACCCTTAAATGATCATTGTAAATTTTCTTAAAGAAAATACCCTTTTAATTTTTAAATCACTAATTTAAAATCAAAAAAAAATTCAAAATGAAAAGTGAAAAATTTTCCATGAAAATAAAAGGGTATCTTATATAGGAATCTTAAAATAAAAGAGTTTATATAATTTTAGAAAAAAATCATTCATTCTCTATGTGTTAAAAGAAATAATAATTTTAAATTTTTGGTAAAATATTAACAATGCATCATTTGGAAAATGAAAATACAATTAATTTTATATATTTTTATAGAAATTAAGTCATAGGTAAAAAATAATTTTATATAATCATTGTGGAATGGAAAAAAATTATTCTAAACATTAGGAATAAATAATGGATATGGAAGAAAATTATTCATGGCCCAAGAGAAAAACAAGGTCGGTTTTCCTTAAATTCAATCTTTAGAACTATTGAGAACTTAAAGAGTGGGAAATGAACGGAAAAAAAATAATCTCAATAAATAATTATAGTATCATAAAGGAAATAATATTATAGATATATAGATAATATGATTTCCTCATCATAAATTTAATCATAAACAATCCTAGTAAAAAGTGAGATTGTAACATTAAACCCTAACTGCATTGGAATCATTTTGAATAGTAAGTACCATGAAAGTAATAAAATAAAATTAAACACTAAATACCATTAATATAATGATATTTATGATAAAAAAATATAAATGGGTAAATATATAAACCTCATAAAATAATTTAGGTGTATAACATAGCAAATGCCCCAAACAAGACAATTTGAGATGATAACCCCTTACCACTTTGGTAATATTTTATTCAAAACCCCCTAAATGAAATAATTTTAATAGTATATTTAAATAGAACTAATTATAATGGATAAAAGTTAAAAATTATCAAATGATAAGTATGTACAACTCATAATAATAAATAGGTTCAAAGAATCAGACATGCCTCAAATAAATTTTTTTAAGACGGAGAAACCTTACCACATTTGTAACATTAGAATTTAATCCCATTGGATGAAATAATTTGAATTTTAAATAAAATAAATTTATAATTATAAATTACATAAAATTTCAAATTATCATTATATATACATCATAAATATAAATAGTTGCATAACATCAAACAAGTATTAATGAATCAATATTGAGATGAAGAACCCTGAACTTACACATGACTTGATTTATATGATATCTAACCTCCCTTATAATAAATTAATATTTTTTATAATCATATAAATAACCATCTATATGATTAAAATATCTTATATTATCCACTTTTAAATTTTAAGACTCTTATATTATTAATTATTTATTAAAATCCTCGTTTATGGGTGATAATTGTTACCTTTTTTCATGTATTGTTAGATTATATAGTATTGGTCCATGATCTTTGATCATAGTTACATAATCTACTGAATTTTAATAATTTAATAAGTATAATATTTAATCATTGCAATCAATTTTATAACCATTCATATAAATATATTATGAAAAATTAATTGCATCCCTTTGTGGACATGGTAGTCTGTACGTATGCATGGATGATGATTACACTTTTTGATGGATGGAATGAAAGTAAGGTAAATAATAATTTAACTTTAATGAGTAATTATTATATCATACATATAATATATATTCATTAAATATACCCTTATTATCATTAATTTAAGGAATAAATGAGAACAAAAATCAGATCACTTCGCGGAGGTGGAGTGCCCACATACACATGAGTGAAGTTATCATCTTCCAAAGGTTGGGATTGTAATAAGGTTGATAAGATATTATAATTAAATAATAATAATTATTTCATAAATATCATATATAAAAATTAAATTAATAATAATCATCATCAATGAAATATTTTTATGGAAAATGAATCATATTTCTAGGTAGGAGTGGTGGTCCACACATATGAACGAGCAATACTTTCATTTCCCATTTAATGAAGAAAATGTGGGAAATGGTTGTTCCATAATCATATTAATATATATATATATATATATTGATGATACTAGATTAATAATTTTTTATGTATAAAATATGTTTATAAGAGGTGGAAGAAGAAATAAAATAGAAAGATCTTTGTTAAGATTTATACCTCTTATTTGAGAGACATCGTTTGGCTTAGACCTTAAGCCTTGGAAGATTTGTCTTTGTAGAAGAAAAGAAGATATAAGATTAAGAGAAAGAATATGCAATTTTTTGTGTAAGTATCTATAGTATAAATATGACTTATACCAATTGGTTTGGCCAAACTGTTGGTATAGGGTGGACCTTTACCAACGGTTTGGCCAAAACCATTGGCATAACTCAAAAAATCAAATAACATATACCAACGGTTCTCAAAACCATTGGTATAAGTCTATAACAATGGTTTTGAGAACCGTTGGTATAGGTACAAACATTCTTTTATGGAATCTTTCGTTAAATAACATTAAATAAATTGAAAGTTAAAATACTTATGAATATACATATATATATATATATATATGAAATTATATTCACAAAATTCATGTTAGGTTAGTGGTCAGGTCTTTGGATTATAAAAGGGAGGTTTTGGGATCAATACCAAGCCAGTTTTTTTTAAATTATCTATACCAACACTTTTATGAAACTGTTGGTATAGGTTTTTCATATGACCTATACCAATGGTTTTCCCAGAACTATTGGTATAGACCTATCCCCACACTAAACTATCCAACAGTCCTCCAAAATGTTGGTATAACTTATCTTTCTATTAGTGTATTGTATGATCAAGAAGGTTAATATTGTGTGAATAAGGGAGGAGAATAGATTCAATTTATTAGGTGAGGAGAGGAATACACATGGAATTTTATTAATGATTTTAATAATATAAGGTCACTATCCTCAGAAAGTGGAAAAAATGGAAAATTATTTTAATAAAATATAATATAAGTGTTAAATATCTAAAATACTAATTATACATGTTTATATGGTAATATAACCCTTATATAAAATATTAACCCCCTATTAAACCCATGTTAACCTAAAATGTGGTAATAATATTTTACAGAGTTTACAATTTATGATGATCAAAAAGTAATTTCACCATATTAAATTATTTATTTATGATGATTAAAAATATTTAATACATTTTACCTAATCCAATTTCTATAATTGGTAGAGTTTAATTTTAATTAAACATACAAAACACAATGATCACCAATTTTTAGAAAAAAATCATTTTTAAGTATAATATTTAATTTACATTAATTTCTTGCCATGTAAAAACCATAAAATGAATATAAAAATATTTTATTGAATATATAATAAATATATACTCCATTAAAAAATTAATCAATATAAGTTAATTTAATTTATTAAGATAAAAACACTTTGCACACATAAAAAATAGTTTTTAAGAAAATAGGTTTTAAAGACACAAAATGATCTAATATTAAAATAATTCATAAAACTTATTACTATATAATAAATTAGAAAATTTATAAATAAATTAGGATTATGACTATTTAATATAAAATTACAAATATAATTTTACTTTAAAATTAATTTATTTAATGAAAATAAATGGTAGTTTTACAAAAAAAACGTTTTTTCACGATTCACTGAAAAATAAATATTTTTAGAAAAATCACAAAGCTTCACCATAAGATAATTTTGAACCACTTTTTTAAAATATCTATTAGTTTACTCAAAAAAAATTCAAAAATTATAGAAATTTGACACATAAAATGAAATAAAAATTATTTTTGAGGAAAACATATTTTTGAAGCATAAAATGACTTTATTGAAAATTTAGTACTTATTTATTATTAATTAGTCAATAAATTTTCATTCTGTAAAACATATACAAATATGTTTCATAATTTGGTTATTAAAATTCATACCAGCCAATTTAACAACTTGGTTATACCAGCCACATTTAAATAAATTATTTTTATTATATAACTTAGTTTTCTTAATGTTTGGTGTTGCATGTTAAGCAATATATTTATCATAGTATTCTTTTAAATAATTTTTTTGGGTGTTCAGTAATCAGGGGTCCAATAATTAAAAATTACTATTATTGAAATTCCATTTTGTAGAAAGGGATAATAAAAATTCCTTTGAAAAGATAATGCGATATACTTAAAGGTTACATGAAATAATAGATAATCAAGTCCCGATATAAGAAGAAAATTACTAGGAATTGAAAATATGGGAATATAAGGGAAATATGATTTCCAAATAATAATATAAAGTTATATAGAATATATTCTTGAAAATTTTAATGATAAAAAAACTATAAATCAGTGAGGGGTTAATAATACCCCCAATTCATCAGAAATGAATGTAAAAGAATAATATTGTTCTTTTTTTATCCCTTTCTTAGAGTTGATTTATTATTTTACTATCAAGAGAGACAATATGAGAAAATTCACTTTCTAATAACCATAATTTTATAATTTGGTTGTTATTCAATCGATTTCCACTTCTATCTCATCTCATACTCTAATAAATGAATATTCATGATGAATTTTTCATACCTAAATCAATAAAATTAACTTTTAAAATATAGTAATATCTATAAATGAATGATAATTAATTCCTTATATCTCATGATATTTACTAAAACTTATATGTGAAGCACAATTTACCTAATATGGATAAATCCTCATATTATGACATAATACATTAATCTCTAAAACCTCAATAATAACACCCAAATTTCAACATAAACCATTCCATAAATAATTAACCTTAAAATTTCTCCAAAATATTTCTGATGAAATTAAAAACATAAAAAAGATCTGAAATATTAAATCACATATTTTTCCAATATCAACATTAACATTTATCTTTAGACAACATAATTTTTATCATAATTCCACACACCAAACATATGAATACTATTCTCATATATTCACTTAAAACATTGTAATTCGTTCCCAAAATAACCTAAAACCCAATAAAAACTTAATGGAAAAATATATAATTATGAAAATTAAATCTACCATTGATCCTAAAATAATATCATCTACTATTTAACATATTCCATAAATCCAAAAAATTAAATAAACTTAATCAAAGATAACATAATCACTTTTTTATTAAATAACTAATTGATTTCAATGTAACTAATACTATTCAATTTTATTTATCAAAATCAATCAACTATATATCCTATATAAATATTATTATCACAATATTAGGCACATGGTAAGGGATATCAATCCCTTAGTCATGTATGTTTATTAAATACCTTACTAATAAATAACTTTTCTAGGTTATCAGTACACTTTAACATATCCTTGAAAATCCATAGATGTTTCGTGATTCTTATACATAGAATGTCATTAATAAAAATACCTCTATAATATAATTCTTGAATCCCAATATGTTAACACTTAACTCATTTCACTTCCTTATTAAAGAATTAACCGGACTTCATCATCGTATTACTTAATTCTGTGATCCAAAAATATAAAATATGAATCATTTCCTAAGATAAATCAATCATAATTTAATCATGTTTATTACTTATAATGTAATAAATATTTTTAAAATTTTTTATACCTTTCGTATGTCATTCATAGTTCTCCTTATTATCAATTATAAAACATTAACTCATATAACATTTTTGATCCTCTCTTCGAGCTTCCCCCTGGGACATTGATTTACATAATGCCTATAAAATACACATTTAAAAAATTCAACCATATATGATACCTTATGGAAAATATTATTTGTATCCATTAAATTAATCCAAATTTTCATTTTTTTTCTAAGTATTTAACCACTTTATGACTTTCTTTCCCACACATAAGACATATTATAGTTCCTTTGAGATATTTTATTAGGTGCATCATCCCAGTATCTCGACATATAGGAAGATAAATCTTATTTCCCCCATGATCATCATGAAACTTCACTTTTCAATTATTAGGTGTGTCAAGAAACCCACCATGTTTCAGGTTTTCAATTGTAAATATATATAGATAGTTAGGCATAACCATAATATTTTTCACTCCATATTCTATCTTAATTGATTTTTCATTCATACAATTAATGTAGGAACCATTTTGACCGTATTTTGGAAATTGAATAAAACCAAAATACCAAATATGAGGAATAATAATCATAGTGGTAAGTTATATAATCATTAAAATCATTTATATGATGTCAAAATCAAGAAACAATATTTTCAATCAATGGAATATTAGGTTTAACCTAGGATATCCATGGACGTTATCTTTTTAAATCCTTTATAATGGTTCATAAAGAAAATGTAAATTAACCTAAGAATATCCCCTATGAGTTTTTTGATAGGTGTGTAGTATTAGGACCACTCGTCATACACCAGTAATGATTGAGTTATTACTCAATCTATCCCATTTAGAGTTTTCACCCCTATTATAACGTTACCAAATCCATAAATCTCTCATGTGGGAAAAAATATTGGTTAGGAGACCTCAAGTGCACCACCCTATATACTATAGGATACCGATTAGTAGCGGGGGTTTGAAATACGTAGTGGGGAGACTATACCCTCTAGTATAAAGTGTCATAATAGAAAAAATAAAGCACATAAACAAAAGAAATAAAAGTATAGACATAGATTAAACTATTAAAAAGAGACAACTGAATAATCCAATACATAATGATGAAATAATGTAGTGTTGTGCTTGAATGTAACTAAATTTCATGACAAAAAATACAAGTAAAAAAATGAAAGACTCAAATAAAGACTCGAAATTTCCTAAATCATGAACCCCATATTGGTCCCACCTCCAAACTACAACCCATCTAGTAAGAAGAAAATAGACAATAAGGTCCTCTTCCCTTCTCCAAATCTGTATCCATGTAATCTGTTTGGGTATTAAATGGTGGCCCAAATAGCGTGTCAGTATTACTCAGTAAGTCAACACCACTGTGTATAAACAAACTGATCTGAAATGAGTATATTAAATAAAGCAATAAACATGTGTATTAATTAATTATACAATTAATAAAATACAATAACACACTTCGTCTTCATGGTTGAATATATCTGAGAATTTCTTACTACCATACCAACCACAACCATATAACCATGGTAAAATAACCTACTTTAGTACCATCCCAAAATATCTTGACGCACGTCTTATGACCATACCAAACACCACTATATAACCATTGTATAGTCACAATAATCCATGTCCAATCCCTATAAGCATTACAAAATATAGGTCAAATCCCTATAACCACTACAACATGGGACTGGGCAGATCCTGCTCACTATAAGCATTACAGCATGGGAATGGGATGAGCATTCTCAATATCAGCATTACAACATATAAGTGTGCATGTTTTAAGTCCAAGACCTATATATAAACATTTCATCATTTATCCAAGTCTTTTCATATAGCATGGATATCATAATATCAAATCATAAATATAAATGGTTAACTATCATAATTACCATTTATCTTTCATATAACACTATCAATTAAATCAAAATTGATTAACAGTCATAACAGTAACCAATAATCCACATCTTAGGCATTATATAACAATAAATCACCTAAGTTCTCATTTCATACTAAATGCACTTTAAAACATTAAATAATCCAATTGTATTTATGGTTTACTCACCCCATAGGTAAACATAATCTATGATATAAGAAAATTGAATAAAAAAGCCTCCAAGTAATGACCCCAATAATTAATTAATTGATTTGTGTACACATTATGTTTGTGAAATCACAATATTTACTAAACTTGTAAATTATCAAATAATAGAGTTAATATTTAGACCCCCTACCTTTAAATGATGATCCAACAACACTTCCAATGGTAAATTCCCATGATGAAGAATGTGAATATGATCACCATGAGAATCCAAGATCAAAAACTAATCAAGTTCCAAACCAACAACACACACAATAAAAGGTTTTCACTGAAACTTTTGGAGAACTAAGGAAGTTAAGGGAGAAACTGGACCAAAACAATTTATCAAGGATTAAAGGCATTATTGGAATGTACAGAAGGAAGGATAGTACTCCAAATTCTCTTTGAGGGTTTCTTAGGGTTGAGAGTAGAATGTTGAATTGAGTTATAATTAAAACTCAACCGCATAACATACATTAAAATTGCAGGTCGAGGAAATATAGATTGTCTAACGTAGTTACATGATGTGTAAATATTTTTAATGGGATGCATGGAAAAACCCATCACCTAGAATACTTTTATTAAAAACCCTAAACAACACATAACATGTAATACATTTATATTGTGTTTAATTTTTCTGTATATGTTTTTCAACCCATTTTTATTTAAACAACCTAAATCCCCTTTAAATATTCTCAACCAACAAAGAAACCATGAAATAATTAATCCATTTATACCCGAACTCCATTAATTAAAACAAACATACATCCCTAAACATTAATTCATTTTTTCCAAAAAAAATATCCATGTAGATCCTCTAAAATTTTCCCAATTTTGGTTTAAAGATGAGGCAAAAATTACCTAGAATAAATGTTTCTAAAAAACCTAAATATAGACATAGCTAGAAGAAGATGGGATCTTACAACCTTCCAACCATATAATAGTTTATCCTTGAGCTATCTAAGAATAAATTTGCGGTCTTAACGAACAATTCTATCCATTGTGTTTTCAAACCATAATCCATCTCCCTGGTCTCCTCTTGAACTCACCCATGATGCCACTTCACTCAAACTAGTTATATAGAGCTACCCCAAAGTTTTTTCTCACTACAACCCATAACTCGTAACATATTATACTCAAAGGAAGCATTAGCACAATGCTCAACATTTTCAATGTATATCACATGGTAAGGGTATAGATGATATATCTATACCTATGACACATGGAACATAGTGTTTATGTAACTGTAGTGTTGTTGAAGGGCTAAACAGTATACCACTAGACTTATCCTTACCACTATCTCAAAAAGATTGAAAAACTAGGGTGCTAGATTTCCCTATTTCCTGATGTGGTATTGCCCCATCCTAAGAAAAATATAAAGGAAAACATTATTAGTTGCATTAAATTCCAAAGGATATCTCTAATGGTCAACATATGATTTTTTTTCTCTATGTGGTCACTAACTAATGTTCGATCAATTGAACATGTTCAGATGTCTTCTACATAAGACTAGGCCCAATAAGTGTTGATTCACCAACCTTCAACCAACAAAGAGGAGAACAACATGGACTTCAATAAAAGGTCTCAAAGGTTCTATTTTTATTGATACCACAAATCTATTATTATATGAAAACTCTATGAGGGACATTTTTTTCTCCCATAAACCACTAAAATAGAAAACACAGGCTCATAACATACCCTACAAAACATGAATAGTCCATTTCAATTTTTCATCATTATGTAGATGATAGGATATGATCAAAAAAACCATGATCCAAGATCCTTCTAAATACCCTTTCAAAAAAGTGATGTGAAATGATTATTTTTTTATTAAATTATATTACTCATAACACCATGAAACTGAACCACCTCACACAAGTTAAGATGACCTCGATCACAAACTGTGAAGGTTTCCCTGATGAAAAATAAGTTTTATAACTTAGTCAGTCGATACACAATAATCCATACAACATCATTCTTATGGGTTTTCCTAGTAATCTTATCATAAAATCCATTATAAAATCATCCCATTTCCACTCAAGAAGGGGAAATGGTTGAAAAATCCCAAATGGCCTCTGATGCTCAACTTTCACCTTCTGACAACTAAATCATCTATTCATTAAGCATTACACATACTTATTAATTCCTGACGACCATTACTATCAATGTATATCATGATACACATTTTTTAAAATGGGATCTGACGCCCATCTAGATACATGAAACTCCCTCATCAGCTCCTCACATAATCCCATAGGAACCCATAATTAGCCATAAGAAAGAAGATAATTGAAAATGTTTAGAAAACATCCTGATGGTGTCCAATAATTTTTCTATCAGAACCGAGCTATCCATATTAGAAAACTACTCAGTCATAATCTAGTCCAAATGTATGGGTATAAATGATGTCAACGTAAGAGCTACCCATCCCTGAGACTCTTGAAAATCCCTATGCATGTATAAAAAGAGGGCTATTATCTACAACTCATCACAACACTCCAATAATACCTATGCCAGTTTCTTTCATCTAAAGTTGTTAGCAAAAAAATCACCTTTTTTAGTATATAAGCAAATTTAAAGTCAAAATATTGTAGATACTCAACCCTGTTACTCTACCGAAGGTTTAGGTCTCACTAAAAAAACATGTAACTGAGGATCTAGTGTTACATGTATAACACAAACCTCTCATACAAGAGATAAGGTCTACAACTTCTTAGGGAATGTACCAAAACTTCTAAATCAAGATCATTAGTAGAGTAATTCCTCTCATATGGTCTTAGCTACCTAGATCCATAAGAAACCACTCGATCCTCCTGCATTAGAAATACCCCGAGTCCAACTATAGATGCATCATAGTACAAAGTATATGATTCATGTATCAAAAGTTATGTGAAGATAGGTTCTATGGTCAGCCTACCTTTTAAATATTGAATATATCTCTCACAAGCATCAGACCAAACAAACATCACCTCTTTCTTTGTCAGAACAGACATCGATTCTTCCAAACAGAAGAAATATTGAATAAAGAACCAATAATAACCTATTAAACCTAGAAATTTTTGAATATCTAATATTTTATTAGGATGTTCATAATATATCATGGTTGTGAATTTCTCTAGGTCCACTAAAACGCCTTCCTATGAGATGACATAGCCCAAGAAGTTCACTTTATTAATATAGAAACTGCATTTGGGTAGCTTGTCATAAAGATAATGCCCTCTCAATATAATCCAGATGATTTTAAGATGTTTAAAATGATCGTCAGCTGACCGGAATTATACTAAGATATCATCAAAAAAACCACCATGAACTAGTCTATAAAAGGGTGAAAGATCCTATTTATTAAGCCTATGAATAATTCTAGTGCATTAGTCAACCCAAATGGAATTCATACAAAATCATACACACCATACTTGATCTTAAAATTTTTTCAAGTATGTTCGATAGTATCACCCTTAAATGGTGGTAACCTAATCTCAAATAAATCTTGTAGAATATATGATAACCTCTCAACAGATCGAAAAGATCATCAATGTGTGGAATAGGATACTGGTTTTTTACCATCATCCCATTCAATCTTTGATAGTCCACACATAAGCGCAAATATCAACCATCCTTCTTAGTGAATTGAACTAGAGAACCCCAAGAAGAATAACTAGGTCATATGAGGCCTTTATATTTTAGATCCTCCAGCTAAACATTCAACTTTGGAAGCCCTGCTGATTCCATTCTATAAGGTAGGAAAGAAACTGGCTCTGCTCCCAGCACCAACTCGATCATGAAATTGATCTCTTTCTCATGAAGTAAGCCATAGAATGTGATATGTAAACATACTAGAAAATTATACCAATGGAGGAAAAGAATCCTATTTCATTTCACCATCATCTAGATAAACACAGTATATATATGTTGTAATATAATTCAATCTACACTGAATTGGTCTAGAACAACCAGGATAAATATCTCACTCACCCTAATGACAATAAATGTCTTCTTCTAGAGATAGAAAGATAATTAGCCTCCTATAAAAATCCATATGATCACGTTATAGAACTAATAAATCCATAACAAGAATAAAGTTTAATCCATTCATTTACATAATTAATGGTTCCCAAAAGAAAAGGTAACCACCAATCTATAGAGATCATACCTTGCAACATTTCAGATTTTCTAACTGCACTCCCAACGATGTGTCAATGGTCAGAGAACCATCCAAGATTTCCACATACAAGACCAAACCATTTAAAAAATACTAGATATAAATTAATTTGATTCCCATATATGAAAACAATTCATGCTAAGGTAGATGATACAAGAATTGTTCTTTTGATGGTAGTTGGTCTAGAATCCACGATAGACAGAGTAGTCTGTATAAAGTGCATCTAACTTGTCCCTTTTCCTTGGAATTCAATATGAATACCCCAAACTACTTCACTTTATTAGTATAGATGATCTTGTATTGGGATACCACTTCCCCTACCTTGGCCTGAATGATAATATGAACTCTATCTATTATCCTGTTGGGGGTAGCTAAGCCCCTTCCCAACTCAGGTGTCTATATTAATCCCCTTCCACTTAGAAGTTGTTGAAATTTCATACAGAATGTCTGAAAATGACCTAGTTTTCCACAAATATGAATCACTACTACAAGTTAAGAACCCTAAAAGTGATTGTGGACAAACATTCCACATTGATAGTACAAGAATGGAATAAATTTCTGATATGGATGTCCACTACCCTGACTGGTCTACCCACTACTTCCTTGGAGTAAATTGACAAAGTGACACTTTTTTCCACAAAAAGAGGATCTCCCAAATCTCCCTACTAAAAGAGGCTGGATAATTATTAGGTTCTCTCTCAAATTCATTTCCATAGTGAGTTCCAAGTTCATTACATATTGAAAGCTTTTCAAATGGAAAATTTTTACCTATGACCTGATCTCATAGTGACGAACATCCTAAGAACTTCTCACCTTGGAGATATCATCAGCTTCTAAATATGGTGAAAATTGTTGTAGGTTAGTGAAATATTTAGCATAGATCAGTGCTTACATGCCCTCCCATGTTAAATGCATAAACTCACCATCTTTTTTAAACCTCAACATCTCATGAGAGAAATGGATTAGAAAATTCATCTCAAAGTCCTTACAAGATAGGTCATCCCGCTTCCCAACATCCTATAGAATATACCACCAATTATAGGATGGTCTGTGAAGCATATATGATTCTATATTAACCCTCATATCTATAGGTGTCTCAAGATGCTTGAATTTCATCTTGACTGACTCGATCCAGAACTCAACTGCCTAAGGTCCCCCTTCATCAGTCAACATTGGTGGATTCTACAACTAAAACTATCTTTCCAGCATAGACATCAAAGGAATATTTATAACAGTATACCTTTATACGAATCACATGACCCTCATGAAGCTCTCACGAAGCTGAAAATCCATCTAATCCTCAGGATCTATAGTAATCTCTAGTTCAGCTATATTAGGAGTGTAATGATTACCACTCTATTAATGCTCAAGTCGAAGATGATGAGGTGACATTTTCTCAACAATAAAAATGAAAACCTTATAGGACTGGATGGAAATAAGGTCAACCTTAATAGGAGACTATAACATATAATTGTTGAATACTTATATCCCTAAACATGGATTACAAGTGTTTTAGCATGGCACGTCAAATAATATAATTTATCCACTGAGATAAATATCTCATATCACATATCAACTGGTAAATATACATCACATGAAAAAATAGATATGCCCCTATCATGAACAATGCATGTCGATATATCCCTATATGCCAAATATAGTGAATGTATCCTCATTTCAATTCATAATGAGACATGAGTACAAATATCAAGAAACAATAACATTGTAAAACAATAACCTCACACAATATATGAATAACCCAAGGTGAAATAACATCAACTATGACAAGGAAACAACACAAATAACATTCTCGTCACAAGGCACTCAGATTTTCCCCCATACATGGGTTAGATACTTCCATGAACAAGCTTATTACCAATTCTTGGCACATCATAGTTTTCTTTATACCTTTCTAAAATAGTAAAGCTGAAGAAAATAAAACATGCTCCTCTAATACCACTTTGTAACATCCTGATATATGACACTCTATCACACATCCAAAAAAGGTTGGTTACAAGACCTAAAGCATGCCTCCCTATATACTAGAGGCTATCGACTAGAAGTTGGGTGTGAAATGTATAGTGGGTTGACTATACCCCCCAATATGAAGTGTCAAAGTAGAAGAAAGAAACCATAAAAAACAATGTATAAACATCAGAGAAACCAAAAATATTAGTCACTTTAATAATATAATAAATAATAAAGTAATATTTTAATTATGCTCTGGAATATAACTAAATTTCATGATAGAAACAATACAAGTAAAAAGTACTAGAAGATTCAAACAAAGACTCAAAAAAAACTAATTCCCAAACCCAACATTGGTCACACCTCCAAACTACCACCCATACATCAATAAAAAAGTCAACATCGTTGTCCTTTTACATTGTTCAAACCTGCATCCACATAATCTTCTCAGGTACCAAATGACAACTTGAATAGGGTGTGAGTATATCTTAGTAGGTCGACACAACCATGTATAAAAAAACTGGTCTGATAATAAGTGTATGCAATAAAGCGATAAACATGTGTATTAATTAATTCAATAATAAATACAATACAACCACAAAATTCTTTGAATCCTTCCCATAATATCTCTAAACATGTATTACAACTATTCCAACCAAAAAATTATAACCATGATAAAATAACTTGATTTGGTTCCATGGCATAATATCTTGTAGCATGTCTTATAATCATTCCAACCACCACCATATAACCATGTTATAGTCACAAAAATCCAGGTCAAAGCCCTATATGAATTACATTATCCATGTCAAATACCTATAAGCATTACAAAATAGGACTGGGTAGAGCTCGATCATTATAAGCATTACAACATAGGACTGGGTCAATCCTACTCAATATCAGCATTACAACATATAAGTGTGCATGTGCCAGGGTGCATACCAGTATATAATCATTTCAACATGAAACACAAGTACAGTCATAATGTATGGATAACACAATATCACATCATAAACCCCAATAGTTAATTATGAAAATTACCATTTATCTTTCATATACCACTTTCAAATAAATCAAAATGTATTAAAAGTCATAACAATAAAAAATATGCCACATCTTAGGAATTCTATATCAAGAAATCACATATCATATCTGTTGGAACCACTTTGTGTATAAGTTTGTATTTGTTGTCAATAGTTTCCAACGAATATCAAAATGAAGGAGATCAAGATGTAATCCAATTAAATGGAGGATTGGAAGATCAAAATGAAGGAGATCATGAAGTACTCCGCTGAAGTAGAGGAATGGTGATTCAGACGATTTTTGTATTGATCGTAAGTTCAAAGAACATGTTTCAAAGGTGATACATTGTTTACAAAAATGAAGAATGTGAGGTGTAATCCATATAAGGATGATTAAAGAAGAATGGGGTTTTTTGGATGAAGTCCATGCAATTCCTCCTTATTGCATGAGAACCATGGGTTTTGATGAAGACCATGCAATTACTCATGATTTCATGAGAACCATGCAAGAGACTTCTTGATGAATTGAATCACATGGTTTCCATGAAGTAGATCATGATGGTTGATGAAGAAGACAATGTGCTAATGATAGGAATTCTAAGAAGGCTGTGCAATTATTGGAATTCTTCCGGTTGATGAAGAAGACAATGTTCCAAGGATTGGAATTCTAAGAAGGTCGTGCAATGATTGGAATTATGTGATAGCCATACACGTCACATTGTCATAGAAGATGATGATGTTGAAGCTATGCCTTCAAATAATACATATCACAATAGTGGAGTTTGTGATAAAAGTAGAAGAGTTGCTGAAGGATACATATCACTAAGAAGAAGTGATGTTGAGGTGATTGTGCTTGTTGACAAAGCAAATAGATGACATACAAATTTGTTGACAAAGGAGATTCCATGGAGGCATGTCGAGTTCTAGGACTATGGATAATGATCCATGTTTTATTCAAGGAATATCTACAAAGGAATGGATGATCTGGAGGCGGACAAAAAGAGCAGATACAAGGTGGCGCCGTTTTCCAGTGTTTGCCAAATTTTTGGGGTCCAAAATTTGGGGGTTGGTGAGCATCGTGAAAAGTGTATTTTCATGAAGATCATAATTTAATATGGAAAAGGCATGAGTTTTGCGAATATGGGATGCATGGATTGGATTTCATGAAAACCAGAAGAATGGAGGTGGTGATTCTTCGCGATTACGTCAAGCTTCGCGAATGGTAGAGGCCAGAGAGCTTCGCGGTGATGAAGGGATTTGAAAGGGAGCTTCGCGGTGATGAAGGGATTTGCGAGGGAGCTTCGCAGTGGAGGTGCGAAGTAATTGACAGGATTCTCCGTGATTACGACGAGCTCCGCGACTGGAAAAGTTTCATAGTGCTTCGCGATTTGAGAGAATTCTGGCGGGAACTTCAGAGCTTCGCGATATGAGCCGACATGGCATTGACTTCGCGTGGAAATTTTGAGGGTCGGTGGAATTGCCTATAAATACAGGTCGACCCCCTCGAGAGAAATAGAGAGAGCTCTCAACAAAAATCCTTTGCTCTCGGTTCGCAAAGGTCACTCGCGAAGGCAGTGTGCTTCGCGAAAGAGGAGCTTCGTGGTGGCTATTCTAGCTCCGTGAAAGTCATGCGCCCCGCATTGGATCAGTGAGCTTCGTGAAGAGGCAGGTGCTTCGTGACAGCCAAGCATTGCAAAGGCTTGTGCATCGCAAGAGTGCTTCGCGATTGAGCTTCGCAAAAAGGCAGGGGCTCCGCGAAGACTTGTTTGAGCTTTCCAAAATTGGGAGCCTTGAGAAGTAGGGCACTTTACTAAGGCTCATTCCAAAGGTTTTTTGCCTAGTGGATAGGGGAAAAAGGGGTATTCATCAGTGGATGAAATTTGGACTTCAATAGATCATCATTTATTGAGCAATCACACAAGTGATTGTGATTCGGGCAAATGAAGACAAGGGGATCTAGTGCATTCAGTCATTGCACTAAAGAAGAAGGATTGAACTAAAAAGATCCTCAAATCTGAACTCTGATGCAAGAAAAGTCTCATGCTAAACAGGAGACAAAGACCTTCACGTCTATCTATTGAAGAGACCTTCATGTCTATAAACTGAGTGTGACTTCACCAACGGCAGTGAGCCAGGGGGAGTCAACGGGAGTGACCCGAGGGAAGCAGTGAGCTATCCCTGAACCTTTGTAAAGGCAGTGATCCTGGGACAGAGTGACTGTTCCCGAACCTCTATAATCCACAGCTAGTGAAGATTAGTGGAATTTGGTACGACCGGAAACTTTTCGGCGTATGCTCCTTGGAAGTAGCCCTTTGTGGTGAACCAAGTAAAATTGTTGTGTTATCTCTGTGCATGGGAATGTTCCATTGCTGATCATATCCATCATAAAGGTTTAAGTAGTTCCTACCAATGTGGGAACAAGATCTACAACTTTAAGAAGAAAAAGTTGACACCCTGATTCACCCCTCCCCTCTCAGGGTGTCCCAGGGTCATATAAGTGGTATCAGAGGGAAAGGTTGACGTATGTTGGATATTCTATAGTAATTATATTGAGAAGAGGATTTGAGTTTCTTTATTAAAGTCAACAATGAAGAGCAGTCCTGAAGAATATTCCATCCTTTCCGGGAAGAAGTCTACATCTAGCAAGACCATGACAAACAGGAAAAAGAAAGAGAAGAAGAAGCTAAAGAAGTCCCTCATATCCAAAGAAGATTCAGTGTCTTGTTCTCCATTCCATTACAATAATTAAGAAATATCAGGCTTGGAAAGTATCAAGAAGGAGGCTCAGAATTCTTCTAGAGTAAAGGATGACATCCCTAATTCAATCTTTCAGGAAAAACTCAAAACATATCTGCATGATATTCCTGAAGAAAGGGTTGCTATTATTTGTAGCCTATTCCAATCTATGCAGATTGAGATCACTCGATTAGAAAGGGAAACTGACAATATGGAAAAGGGGCAGGAAAGAAAATTTCTGGAAAGTATGAAGCTCACCAAACAGGTTAAAGTCTTTGAAGAAAAAGAGGCAGTCAATAAGACTCTAAAATAAAAGATCCATGCACTTGAAGCTGAGCTAAAGAATAGAAATGAAGTCACGACTTTTTGTTTGGAAGAAACTTCCATGAAATTTAGGGAACATGACTCTTTGTTACCAAATAAATTTAAGATGCATGAAGATGAGGTTGAAATATTGAAGAAGACTTGTGAAGAGAAGATGATCATGATTGAAGATCAAAAGATCATCCTCAATATTGAGAGTCAAAAATTGGAAGACCAGTTGACCAAGATTGAGAATACACATATTGAGACTTCACAAAAGGATGAAATGAGTGATGCTTGTACTCAATTTTTGTTGGCGGAATCCAAAGCTGAAATACCTCCAACATGTGACAAGAAGATTATGACAACTCTTGACTATCCACATCAAGAATCAGTTGCTGCTGGTACTCAATGCTCAATGGAGGATTCTATTTTCAAAATACCTCCAAAATGTGATAAGAAGATCATGCCTGCACTCATTGATCTATCACAAGAAACTAAGAAAGTGAAGGTACCATCCAAACCATCTTGTACTCATATTTCTAAATACATTCCCACAATCAGTGCAGGTTGGAAGAAAAATTCTAAACAAGTATGTATGAGGAAAGGTTAGGAGAAGAAACCTAACACCATGCCTATGGTGGATAGGAAGAAAAAATTGGAAGATGGTTCCCTAGATAGAGCAAAACACATTTAGAAGAAGGCCCAACTACCTTTTATAGAAGATAAAAAGAAGGCAAGGTTTGTGGGTCAATGTTGGTGCTGCAACAAATTTGGGCACTGTGCACTAGATTGTTTTTATAATCCCTTACATGGAAAAGCACAGGAAAAGCCTATATCAAAGGGAAGGAATACAGAGAAGAAGAAGCAACATCCGTGGGTCCAGAAGCATCTTTTTACTGCAAACAGATTTGGAATTCTTGATAACATCTGTGAAGTATGCAACGGCAGTAGTCACAAGGCAGGCACATGTCCATATCAACATGATTTCACTATTGATAAGAAAAGAAGACCTATGATGCTGGAAAAGCATGAAGAAAGTACCTTGGGAAGAAATCAAAAGAATTTTGTGAACACACATTTCCCCAAGAAGGTCTCAAGTAGGGAATATGAGGAGACCCATGATTTTAGATCCATGAAATTGATGGGTCATTCAACCAAAAGAAAAACAAAGTGGGATGATACTCAGATGAACCCATGTGGAAGATCCAAACTTGCCACAGAAGTTCCAAATGACATATTGGTCATTTGGCCAAAAGATTTGAAAAGAATGAGGAAACTTGAAGATGAAAGGTCCAAGGCTGGTGACAAAGGAAAAGGAAAACTTTCACATGATGAAGACATTGTGCATGAGAGATTACAAACAAAGAGAAACACACATGTCAAAGAAGTTCTGTGTGAGAGATGCAAGAAATATGGTCAGACTTCAAATGGTTGCCTAACCTTAATACCAGAGCAAGAAGTAGTCCTTAATAGGAGTAAGAATGTATCATTCATGATGGCTGTTAAGCAGAACAATTCCTTACATAATGTAAAAGAGAATGTGAAGAAAGCCATGCCACACCAACAGATGTCAAAACATATGTTCAAATGTGCAGGCATGAAGACTGGAGTGAACAGAGGAACTTGGTTGAGAAAAGAACCTCAACCATGCAGGTCTTGTTGATGAAGCAAGGAGGAAACACCTTATTCCCTTGTTCATTTGTGTATTGTATTTGTGCTAATAATGCATGGAATTGAAGGTGAAGCATGCTCTTAGGGGGAGAAACTGAGAAGTAGTGAATGTTGTCAACTCTTGATATCCAAGCTAAATAAGTTTCCATCCTTAGTAGATTATTAAATTGATATTCAAAGATTATGATGATGAAGGATCACTCTTGATGAAGATGGTGAGGAGTGTTTCCCTTGAGGGGGAGAAAAATTAAGAAGCTTCCATAATCACTGTGTTAATCAATATCAACTCCAGCTGGACTCAAAAGCAGTTACTCTGTGAATTTCTTGAAGAATATGTCAATGGAGAAGGTATGCCATTTCTCAATCTCTATCCCTTGGTTACTCAGATCAAAGATCATTCTACAAAGGGGGAGTAACTGAATTGATCAGTGGCATAAGAAGAATGGATGTGCCCCAAGGTCACTTATCCTGCAGATAGCACTTGAATGTTTTTGATCAGTTTGTTGATGTAAGTGCAGGAATTTCAGGTTGATCATTCCCTATCACATTTTATTTCTTATGCCTGAAATAAAAGTGGTAAACCCTTGAAGAAAAAATACATGAGTACTCATCTTATGTTGGTATCATGATCTATGAATAATGGACAGCCTTGTTGACTTAATCAAATCCTCTTGTTTTCTACATCGAGCATTGCTCAAGTAGACTTAGAGTGAAATGATTAATGAAACATTGCTTAAGTATGGATTGATACCCTCCCTACCATGCGTTTTGTATTTCTTTTCAATAAGGGGGAGAGAAAGTGAAATGAATGTTTGAAAAGAAAAGTTCATTGAAGAGATGATTCTCATTTTGATGTTGACAAATTCATTTCAGAAGATGTATAAGGTATTGACAACAAAATACAAAGGGGGAGATTGTTGGAACGACATTGTGTATAAGTTTGTATTTTTTGTCAATAGTTGTCAATGAAGATCAAAATGAAGGAGATCAAGAAGTAATCCAATGAAATGGAGGATTGGAAGATAAAAATGAAGGAGATCATGAAGTACTCCGCTGAAGTAGATGAGTGGTGATTCAGATGATTGTTGTACTGATCATAAGTTCAAAGAACATGTTTCAAAGGTGATACATTGTTTACAAAAATAAACAATGTGAGTTGTAATCCATCTGAGGATGATTAAAGAATAATGGGGTTTTTTGGATGAAGTCTATGAAATTCCTCATTATTGCATGAGAACCATGGGTTTTGATGAAGACCATGCAATTACTCATGATTGCATGAGAACCATGAAAGAGACTTCTTGATGAATAGAATCACATGGTTTGCATGAAGTAGATCATGACGGTTGATGAAGAAGACAATGTGCCAATGATTGGAATTCTAAGAAGGCTGTGAAATGATTGGAATTCTGCCGGTTGATGAAGAAGACAATGTGCCAATGATTGGAATTCTAAGAAGGTCGTTCAATGATTGGAATTCTGCGATAGCCATACACATCACATTGTCATAGAAGATGATGATGTTGAAGCTATGCCTTCAAAGAATACATATCACAATAGTGGAGTTTGCGATAAAAGCAGAAGAGTTGCTGAATGATACATATCACTAAGAAGAAGTGTTGTTGAGGTGATCGTGCTTGTTGACAAAGCAAACAGACGACATACAAATTTGTTGACAAAGGAGATTCCATGGTGGCATGTCGAGTTTGAGGACTATAGATAATGATCCATGTTTTATTCAAGGAATATCGACAACGGAATGGATGATCTGGAGGCGGACAAAAAGAGCAGATACAAGGTGGCGCCGTTTTCCAGTGTTTGCCAAATTTTTGGGGTCCAAAATTTGGGGGTTGGTGAGCATCGCGAAAAGTGGATTTTCATGAAGATCATAATTTAATATGGAAAAGGCATGAGTTTTGCGAAGATGGGATGCATGGATTGGATTTCACGAAGACCAGAAGAATGGAGGCAGTGATTCTTCACGATTACGTCAAGCTTCGCGAACGGCAGAGGCCGGAGAGCTTCGTGGTGATGAAGGGATTTGCAAGGGAGCTTTGCACCGATGAAGGGATTTGCGATGGAGCTTCGTAGATATGGTGTGAAGTAATTAACGGGATGCTCCGTGATTACGACGAGCTCCACGAATGGAAAATTTCCGTAGTGCTTCACAATTTTGAGAGAATTCCGATGGGAACTTCAGAGCTTCGCGATTTGAGCTCACATGGCATTGACTTCGCGCGGAAAGTTTGTGGGTCGGTGGAATTGCCTATAAATATAGGTCGACCCCCTCGAGAGAAAGAGAGAGAGCTCTCAACAAAAATCCTTTGCTCTCGGTTCGCAAAGGTCACTCGCGAAGGCAGTGTGCTTCGCAAAAGAGGAGCTTCGCGGCGGCTATTCTAGCTCCGCAAAAGTCGTGCACCCCGCGTTGGCTCAGTGAGCTTTGCGAAGAGGCAGGTGCTTCATGACAGCCAAGAATTTTGAAGGCTTGTGCATCGCGAGAGTGCTTCGCGATTGAGCTTCGTGATTGAGTTTCGTAAAAAGGCATGGGCTCCGCAAAGACTTGTTTGAGCTTTCCAAAATTGGGAGCCTTGCGAAGTAGGGCACTTTGCTAAGGATCTTTCCAAATGTTGTTCACCCAGTGGATAGAGGAAAAAGGGGTATTCATCAGTGGATAAAATTTGGACTTCAACAGAGCATCATTTATTGAGCAATCACACAAGTGATTGTGATTCAGGAAAATGAAGACAAGGGGATCTAGTGCATTCAGTCATTGCACTAAAGAAGAAGGATTGAAATAAAAAGAGCCTCAACTCTAAACTTTGATGAAAGCAAAGTCTCATGCTGAACAGGAGACAAAGACCTTCATGTCTATCTATTGAAGAGACCTTCACATCTATAAACTGAGTGTGACTTCACCAACGGCAGTGAGCCAGGGGGAGTCAACGGGAGTGACCTGAGGGAAGCAGTGAGCTATCCCTGAACCTTTGTAAAGGCAGTGAGCCTGGGACAGAGTGACTATGCCGGAACCTCTATAATCCATAGCTAGTGAAGATTAGTGGAATTTTGTACGACCGGCAACTTGTCGGTGTATGCTCCTTGGACGTAGCCCTTTGTGGTGAACCAAGTAAAATTGATGTGTTATCTCTGTGCATGTGAATGTTTCATTGCTGATCATATCCATCATACAGGTTTAAGTAGTTTCTACCAATGTGGAAACAAGATCCAAAACTTTAAGAAGAAAAAGTTGACACCCTGATTCACCCCTCCCCTCTCAGGGTGTCCCGGGGTCCTACAAGTTGTATCAGAGGGAAAGGTTGATTTATGTTGGATATTCTCGAGTAATTCTATTGAGAAGAGGATTTGAGTTTCTTTCCTAAAGTCAACAATGAAGAGCAGTCTTGATGAATATTCCATCATTTCCGAGCAGAAGTATACATCTAGCAAGACCATGACAAACTAGAAAAAGAAAGAGAAGAAGAAGCTAAATAAGTCCCTCATACCCAAAGAAGATTCAGTGTCTTGTTCTCCATGCCATTACAATAATGAAGAAATATCAGGCTTGGAATGTATCAAGCAGGTGGCTCAGAATTCTTCTAGAGGAACGGATGACATCCCTAATTCAAGCTTTCAGGAAAAACTCAAAACATATCTGCATGATATTCCTGAAGAAAGGGTTGCTATTATTTGTAGCCTATTCCAATCTATGTAGGTTGAGATCACTCGATTAGAAAGGAAAACTGACAATATGGAAAAGGGGCTGTAAAGAAAAGTTCTGGAAAGTATTAAGCTCACCAAACAGGTTAAAGTCTTTGAAGAAAACGAGGTAGTCAATAAGACTCTAGAAGAAAATATCCATGCACTTGAAGCTGAGCTGAAGAAGAGCAATAAAGTCACGACTTTTTGTTTGGAAGAAACTTCCATGAAATTCAGGGAACTTGACTCTTTGTTACAAAATAAAGTTAAGATGCATGAAGATGATGTTGAAAGATTGAAGAAGACTTGTGAAGAGAAGATGATCATGATTGAAGATCAAAAGATCGTCCTCAATATTGAGAGTCAAAAATTGGAAGCCCAATTGACCAAGATTGAGAATACACATATTGAGACTTCACAATAGAATGAAATGAGTGATGCTTGTACTCAATGTTCGTTGGAGGAATCCAAAGCTGAAATACCTCCAACATGTGACAAGAAGATTATGACAACTCTTGACTATCCACATCAAGAATCAGTTGTTGCTGGTACTCAATGCTCAATGGAGGATTCTATTGTCAAAATACCTCCAACATGTGATAAGAAGATCATGACTTCACTCATTGATCTATCACAAGAAACTAAGAAAGTGAAGGTACCATCCAAACCATCTTGTACTCATATTTCTAAATACATTCCCACAATCAGTGCAGGTTGGAAGAAAAATTCTAAACAAGTATGTATGAGGAAAGGTGAGGAGAAGAAACCTAACACCATGGATAGGGTGGATAGGAAGAAAAAATTGGAAGATTGTTCCCCAGATGGAGAAAAACACATCTGGAAGAAGTCCCAACTACCTTTTACAGAAGATAAAAAGAAGGCAAGGTTTGTGGGTCAATGTTGGTGCTGCAACAGATTTGGGAACTGTGCACTGGATTGTTTTTATAATCCCTTACATGGAAAAGCACATGGAAATCCTATATCAAAGGGATGGAATCCAGAGAAGAAGAAGCAACATCCGTGGGTCCAGAAGCATCTGTTTACCACAAACAGATTTGGAATTCTTCATAATATCTGTGATGTATGCAACGGCAGTAGTCACAAGGCAGGCACATGTCTATATCAACATGATTTCACTATTGATAAGAAAAGAAGACCTCTGATGCCGGCTAAGCATGAATAAAGTACCTTGGGAAGAAATCAGAAGAATTTTGTGAACACACATTTCCCCAAGAAGGTCTCAAGTAGGGAATCTAAGGAGACCCAGGATTTTAGATCCATGAATTTGATGGGTCATTCATCCAAAAGAAAAACAAAGTGGGATGATACTCATATGAACACATGTGGAAGATCCAAACCTTCCACAAAAGTTCCAAATGATATATTGGTCATCTGGCTAGAAGCTTTGAAAAGAATAAGGAAACTTGAAGATGAAAAGGCCAAGGCTGGTGACAAAGGAAAAGGAAAACTTTTACATGATGAAGACACAGTGCATGAGATATTGAAAACAAAGAGAAACACACATGTCAAAGAAGTTATGTGTGAGAGATGCAAGAAATCTGGTCACACTGTAAAAGGTTTCCTAACCTTAATACCAGAGCAAGAAGCAGTCCTTAAGAGGAGTAAGAATGTATCATTCATGATGGCTGTTAAGCAGAACAATTCCTCACACAATGTAAAAGAGAATGTGAAAAGAGCCATGTCAAACCAACAGATGTCAGAACATATGTTCAAATGTGCAGGCATGAAGACTGGAGTGAACAGAGGAACTTGGTTGAGAAAAGAACCTCAACCATACAGGTCTTGTTGATGAAGCAAGGAGGAACCACTTTATTCCCTTATTCATTTGTGTATTGTATTTGTGCTAATAATGTAAGGAATTGAAGCTGAAGCATGCTCTCAGGGGGAGAACCTGAGAATTAGTGAATGCTGTCAACTCTTGATAGCCAAGATAAAGAAGTTTCCATCCTTATTAGATTCTTCAATTTATATTCAAAGATTATGATGATGAAGGATCACTCTTGATGAAGATGATGAGGAGTGTTTCCCTTGAGGGGGAGAAAAATAAAGAAGCTTCCATAATCACTGTGTCAATCAATATCAACTCTAGCTGGACTCAAAAGCAGTTACTCTGTGAATTTCTTGAAGAATATGTCAATGGAGAAGGTATGTCATTTCTCAATCTCTATACCTTGGTTACTCAGATCAAAGATCATTCTACAAAGGGGGAGTAACTGAATTGATCAGTGACATAAGAAGAATGGATGTGCCCCATGGTCACTTATCCTGCAGATAGCACTAGAAAGTTTTTGATCAGTTTGCTAATGTAAGTGCAGGAATTTCAGTTTGATCATTCCATATCACATTTTATTTCTTATGCCTGAAATAAAACTGGTAAACCCATGAATACAAAATACATGAGTTCTCATCTCATGTGGGTATCATGATCTGTGAATAATGGACAGCCTTGTTGACTTAATCAAATCCTCTTGTTTTCTACATCGAGCATTGCTCAAGTAGACTTAGAGTGAAATGATTAATGAAACATTGATTAAGTATGTATTGATACCCTCCCCACCATGAGTTTTGTATTTCATGTCAATAAGGGGGAGAGAAATTGAAATGAATGTTTGAAAAGAAAAGTTCATTGAAGAGAAGATTCTCATTTTGATGTTGACAAATTCATTTCAGAAGATGTATAAGGTATTGACAACAAAATACAAAGGGGGAGATTGTTGGAACCACTTTGTGTATAAGTTTGTATTTGTTGTCAATATTTGTCAATGAAGATCAAAATTAAGGAGATCAAGAAGTACTCCAATTAAATGGAGGATTGGAAGATCAAAATGAAGGAGATCATGAAGTACTCCGCTAAAGTAGAGGAATGGTGATTTAGACGATTGTTGTACTGATCGTAAGTTCAAAGAACATGTGTCAAAGGTGATACATTATTTACAATAATGAAGAATGTGAGGTGTAATCCATCTGATTATGATTAAAGAAGAATGGTGTTTTTTGGATGAAGTCCATGAAATTACTCCTTATTGCATGAGAACCATGGGTTTTGATGAAGACCATGCAATTACTCATGATTGCATGAGAACCATGCCAGAGACTTCTTGATGAATAGAATCACATGGTTTTCATGAAGTAGATCATGATGGTTGATTAAGAAGACAATGTTCCAATGATTAGAATTCTAAGAAGGTCATGAAATGATTGGAATTCTTCCGGTTGATGAAGAAGACAATGTTCCAATGATTGGAATTCTAAGAAGGTCGTGCAATGATTGGAATTCTGCGATAGCCATACACGTCACATTGTCATAGAAGATGATGATGCTAAAGGTATTCCTTCAAAGAATACATATCACAATAGTGGAGTTTGTGATAAAAGTATAAGAGTTGTTAAAGGATACATATCACTAAGAAGAAGTGTTGTTGAGGTGATCGTGCTTGTTGACAAAGCAAAACATATGACATACAAATTTGTTGACAAAGGAGATTCCATGGTGGCATGTCGAGTTCGAGGACTGTGGATAATGATCCATGTTTTATTCAAGTAACATCGACAAAGGAATGGATGATCTGGAGGCGGACAAAAAGAGAAGATACAAGGTGGCGCCGTTTTCCAGTGTTTGACAAATTTTTGGGGTCCAAAATTTGGGGGTTGGTGAGCATCGCGAAAAGTGGATTTTTCATGAAGATTATAATTTAATATGGAAAAGGAATGAGTTTCGCAAAGATGGGATGCATGGATTGGATTTCACGAAGACCAGAAGAATGGAGGCGGTGATTCTTCGCGATTACGTCAAGCTTCGCGAATGGCAGAGGCCGGAGAGCCTCGCGGCGATGAAGGGCTTTGCAAGGGAGCTTCACGGCGATGAAGGGCTTTGCGAGGGAGCTTCACGGCGAAGGTGTGAAGTAATTGAAGGGATGCTCCACGATTAAGATGAGATCAGCGAATGGAAAATTTCCGTAGTGCTTCGTGATTTTGAGGGAATTCCGGCGGGAACTTCAGAGCTTCACGATTTGAGCTGACGTGGCATTGACTTCGCATGGAAAGTTCGAGGGTCTGTGGAATTGCCTATAAATACAGGTCGATCCCCTCGAGAGAAAGAGAGAGATCTCTCAACAAAAATCCTTTGCTCTCAGTTCGAAAAGGTCACTCACGAAGGCAGTGTGCTTCGAGAAAGAGGAGCTTCGCGGCGGTTATTCTAGCTTCGCAAAAGTCGTGCACCCCGCGTTGGCTCAATGAGCTTTGCGAAGAGGTAGGTGCTTCGTGACAGTCAAGCATTGAAAAGTCTTGTGCATCGCGAGAGTGCTTCGCGATTGAGCTTCGCGATTGAGCTTCGAGAAAAGGCAGGGGCTCCGCGAAGACTTGTTTGAGCTTTCCAAAATTGGGATCCTTGAGAAGTAGGGCACTTTGCTAAGGCTCTTTCCAAAAATTGTTCGCCCAGTGGACAGGGGAAAAAGGGGTATTCATCAGTGGATGAAATTTGTACTTCAACATAGCATCATTTATTGATCAATCACACAAGTGATTGTGATTCAGGTAAACGAAGACAAGGGGATCTAGTGCATTCAGTCATTGCACTAAAGAAGAAGGATTGAACTAAAAAGAGCCTCAACTCTGAACTCTGATGCAAGCAAAGTCTCATGATGAATAGGAGACAAAGACCTTCATGTCTATCTATTGAAGAAACCTTCACGTCTATAAACTGAGTGTGACTTCACCAACGGCAGTAAGCCAGGGGGAGTCAATGGGAGTGACCCGAGGGAAGCAGTGAGCTATCCCTGAACCTTTGTAAAGGCAGTGAGCCTGGGACAGAGTGACTATGCCCGAACCTCTATAATCCACATCTAGTGAATATTAGTGGAATTTGGTACGACCAGCAACTTGTCGGCATATGCTCCTTGGACGTAGCCCTTTGTGGTGAACCAAGTAAAATTGATGTGTTATCTCTGTGCATGTGAATGTTTAATTGCTAATCATATCCATAATACAGGTTTAAGTAGTTCCTACCAACGTGGGAACAATATCCACAACTTTAAGAAGAAAAAGTTGACATCCTGATTCACCCCTCCCCTCTCAGGGTGTCCCGGGGTCCTACAATATTATTTCATTCTAAAAATAGTTTTAACTATTATTCAATTCAATCATATTCATGGTTCAGTCACCCCATGGGTATCCATAATCCATTTTAGAATCCAATTGAAAAAAAATCACTCCACAAAATTATCCCATTAATTATTTAATTGATTTTTGTGGAAGTTACATTACTGTATT
The DNA here is from genome assembly GCA_963277665.1 of Viscum album. NCBI lineage: Eukaryota > Viridiplantae > Streptophyta > Magnoliopsida > Santalales > Viscaceae > Viscum > Viscum album. The sequence goes on from OY728167.1 coordinate 989,085,245, forward strand.
CACAATATTGCATAAAATTGGAAATTATCAAACCATAGAGTTAATATTTAAACCCATACCTTTAACGGATGATCCAAAAACTATTAAAATGGTAAACACCCATGAGGAAGAAGGTATAGATGACCACTAATAGAATCCTAGATCAAAAATGATCATGATCAAAACCATCAATGCACATGGTCAATGGATTTAAAAAAACAGTTGGAGAACCAAGGAAGAGAAAGGAGAAACTGAACCAAAACAACTTACCAAGGATCGAAGGAATTATTGGGATGTTCAGAAGGAAGGTTGGAACTCTAAAATCACATGTAAGGTTCCCTAGGATCAATAGGATAAGGTTGCAAAAAGTTATAATGAAACCTCACCCACACAACATACATTAAAATAGAAGGTCAGGGTATTACACAGTGTAAATTTTTTAAATGGGATACATTGAAAAACCCATCATCTTAGATTATTTTATTAAAAAACTTGAACATTACACGATGTGTAAATGTTTTGAAAATGGGTTTTTATTCCATTTTTTCATTAAACAACCTGTACCCACTTTAAATATTCTTAACTTGCCAACAAACCATGAAACACTTAACCCATGTATACATGAACACCATTAATTCAAAAAAAATATCCCTGATAATTAAGTCATTTTCCACAATAAATCTGTCCACATGGATCCTCCCTAGTTTCCCCAACTTTGGCATAAATATGATGCAAAACTTACTCGAAAGAAAAGTTAACAAAAAACTCAGTGAGAGACATACTTGAAAAAAGTTGGGATCTTACACCTATGTTCTTATGTGACACAGTCCCATACACTTACTTGTATCTGGATAGGGATGTATGTTATAGTAAAACCACATTCCTTTATTTACCATAACCAGAGATTTTATTTTATATTTTGTCTTATCCTAAGGGTTATCACTAATTTTTTTCATCTATGTTTCTAAAAATAACTAAACCTTACTCTAATACCAACTGTGGTGACTCAAGCATTACATACAAAATATTACATCTTATTATATGAATATTTATTATATATCATTACAATTTCTGAAAAACCCCTAAAGTATTTGTGTATTTGAAATCCTGTATACATAAAAAAACTGGTAAATAGAAGATCTACATTATCTCCAATTATGTTCTTCAAAACTATCACCCTTTGTAGACATATCATACTTAAAACCTTTCTTCATATCCATGGGAAAAGAAAATATAAAAAGCAGTAAACTTGGATTCTTAGTAAGGGTTATAATGGGATATATTAATCAATAATAATTTTTAAGTGCAACATGAGACTAAGGGTGTGATAAAATGAGCTTAAAATTTGAAAATCATACACAAAAATTCATATAATATAACAAAAATTCATTTCATAATTATTGAAAGTTTAAAAGACATGAATCATAGAAGAATTGAATAATATGATCTATGAAAGAATAACATTGGGAAAAGATCATATGATAAAAGAGTGGAATAAAGTGTTCCAAAATCATAATCATAGAAATACTATTCCGAGGTTACCCACCAAGAACTTTATCACATGTTAGGCTTGGGATAAACAACAGTGTACCTACTATAGGATTAGGATAACCTCCATGTGTACCCACTTCTAGGCTTCATATAACCTTATGTGTACCCTATTTTGGTCTTTGAATAAATTTCTGTATACCCTATGAGCTCAAAAAATATTAATATTTATCAAATATGTTAGAGTTCTATAACATACCCAAACATCAAATAATCAAAATCTATTTATATATATACCACAAGATCATGAAATCATTTATCATTACATCAATGATAAACCCATGGAAAAGAAAATGAGTTTCATAAATATTTCTCCATCATAATCATAAGTCATCTAGATAAAGAATATATATGTTAACATTGGATCATATTCACAATAAAGCCCTAAAACATCAAGGATGTTGTCATAGGTGAGAATACCATTAAAATACCACTTAAATATTTCTTGAGGAAAATACTCATTTATTTTTAAATAACTTATTTAAAATATATAAATTTTAAAAATATTAAGAAGATAATTTTCATCTAAAAAACATTTGAAATTTTAACTGAATAGTCAAAGTAAAGAGTAGTCATGATGGTGTGAAAATCATTTAATGTGGTGTATGTTAAAATAAACATTCCATATGCATTTCTAGTAAAAATTTCAAAGTACCCCATTATGAAATGAAAAGAATATATTTTTTAAACATTTTATTTAATTTCAAATATGGGTATAAATTTACTATATAAATTCATTGGTTAATGGTAAAAAAATATTGAAAACGTTTGAAATAAAATTTGGATATGGAAAAAAAATATTCTTAGTCTAGGAGAAAAAACATGTCAGTTTTCCTTAAAAACAATATTGTGGTATCATGTGTACATAAAGGGTGTAAAATGAAAAAAAATGTAATATCTTGAAATAACCATGAGATAAGAAAATAAAAATAAATTTAGAGATATATATATATAATTTTACCATTATAAATTCACTCATAATAAATCTCGATAAAAAGTCAGATTATGATGTAAAACACATACATATTTTGTAAACTATTGTGTTATAATTTTCATAAAATTAATAGCTTTAGATAATATATTAAATAACATGAATAAATTATTTTAATGATACAGAATATAAAAGGGTTAGTAAATAATTCTTTTAAAAAAGATAGATGTATAAAAGAACATATGTCACAATGAAGAAAATTTGAGATGATATATAATGGTATATGCCCTCCTGGTCAGTTACTTTTCTGGTTTTGAGTGTTGGAGGTGTTTTTGGGAGGTTCCATGATTTTTATGAGGATTCTAGAGGTGAATCATAGTTTCTGTAGGAATTAGAAACTTTTTAAGTTAATTAAGCGATGTGAAAGCTGGTTTCCTTGATTTTTTAGGGACAGTTCATGACGTGTAGATTTCAGGGTTAAATAAAGAAAGGGATAAAAGTTTTTTAGAGGAACCTTGAATCCAAAGATTATATGACATGAAAGAGGATTACATTTCATGTAATTATTTGATGTTGTACAATTATAAAGGTTTCAGATGCTTGGGTTTTCTAAAACCCTATGCTCTCTCTCATTTCAGGTGGTCAACACCCCCCCCCCCCTTCAGGCAGTTTTTTATTCCTTTCTATGGTGAGTGATTCTCAAAATCCCTTCTTTAATCCATTGTGAGTCCTCCTCTCATTATCATCAGTTTCCTTCCATTCCTCTTTGAGATTTCACTACATTTGTGTGGTTTAGTTTGTGTTCTGAGTTTGGGATGCGTTTTAATGATATTTTTGGTGCGATATAGATTGATCCATTTTTTCTCATGGTGTAGTTGTGGTTTTTGGGTGTTTTTCATTTCCCTGCAGTGCATAGCGAGTTGAAAAGATTCTTTGAGATAGTAATTTCTCTCATTACTCCTTAATGTGTATCGTGAGAGAGGGGTTAAATTTTTTTACCTATAGATAATGGTTGTTCCATCTTAATAAAAGACAAATAATTGGATAATTGAAATTGAATGGGGGTGGATTAATTCGCATGATTTTACAGCTTGATATTAGCTGTGATATTGTGGATTGTTCTGGCTTGATGCACCACTAAAAAATGTGGTTATTTGGGGGGGGTTGTTTTGGATATATTTAGTGTGACTATTGTGACTGTTGTGATTGTGGTGGTATCACCCTAAAAATAAATTTGTTAATTACTTATATTTGGATAATGAAATGTTTTCCCTAGGATTTTTGATTTTGTGATAATGTGCATAAAATAAAGTCAAATGTGATGAAAGAACCTTTGTAAAATTTTGAAATCCTCTGGATGTATTGTGATGTGTGGTCGTGCTTATGGGATGGTGATGTGTGGTTGGGGTGTGTGGGGCAGATTGTTTGTGCACAATGATTTTTGGGAGGTGAGGTGGTAGTTTGTGGAATGTGATTTTGGGGCAGTAAGGTGATAGTTTTTGGTTCATGATTTTAGGGTGGCAAGGTGATGAAATGATGATCTATTTGAGAAATTTGGTTTCTTTTTTCTAGATTCCCAAGTAGTGATAGGATAAATGAATTTTTAATAATGTTTTAAATGGAATTGGTTGGTTGGGATAATGGTATGGAAATTTGTTAATGAAAAATTAAATGATGGTTTGTGTGATTAAATATGGTTGTTTCTAAATAATAAAATGAATCAGTGTCAAATGTTGGGTAAATGTGAAGCTGCATTAGATTATTAGGGATCTTTACTTTTGAAATGACTATTGTAGATACTAGTAAATGAATTTAGAGGTGGCATCAAGGGTGATAGTAGTGTGAGTTGGTTAGTTTGTTTGAGAACCCATAGGTTGGTCTTGAGAGTTTGATAATATATATATATATATATACTTTTATTTTCTAGGTGATTTATATATACACCCCTCCCATGTTGAGAAATGTGTGTTGAATACCCACATAGTCACACATGGGGTGACTTTGCCAACATCCTAGTAGGAGGATGGATGGATGGCCACCTGCTCTACCCAACGCCCTCTTCTAGGCGATGATAGACCAAACTTATTGGGTAAAGTTGTGATGTGTTGTCCCAGGTGTCTTCGGGGTGATATGTGATGTGATGTGATATTATGTGACAGGATGTGTTGTGAGGCTCAGGTGTGTGCAGTAGGGGGCATGTTTTGAAGCACAGGTGTGTACAAGTGGGATGTGTTGTGAGGCTCAGGTGTGTACGGGGAGGATGTGTTGTGAGGCTCAAGTGTGTGAGGGTGGGATGTGATGTAGTATATTCAGAAGAGATGGGAGTTCCAGGATATCTTCTATTGGGGTTTGATATCAGCTAATCAGTGAAAAAGTGGTGTGGGGTACCCTATCATCGATGTGATTTACTTTATATCATATTAATGAATTTCATTATTTAGTGATTGGGCCTTGTTAAGGTTGAGATGGTTAGTATAAATGTTTAGGTGTTTTTTGGTTTTGCAGTTTTCTCATAGGTGCATTAGTATTCTTCTTTCACATGTGCACCAGATACATTGGTTTTCCTATTGAGTATACAAGTATGCTCACCCAATGTATATAAAAACTATGTTTAGGTTTATAGGAGGATTATATAGACCATTCTTGGCATTACTAGCTCGGTAATTTGGATAGTTTTTGTGTTGTTACCTTAGATTTTCTTTTGGGTATATACAATAAAGGCTTTTATTGTATTTATTTATTAATGTATGTGGGATGGTTTTTGATTTATTTTATATTATGTCTTGGAGTTTTTTGTGGATGATTCATCTTATCTCTCAATCCTATATTATTATATTGGGTAATTCCTCCCATACATGAAATTTTTATACCCTTGCTGATAGTTTCCAACCTGGGGCCTACTCGATATGGGAATAGGGGGTCATTATTTCTCTTCCCTCATTACGGTATCTTTGGAGGGAGGGGTCATGAAATAGTGGTACCAAAGGTGATGGTTGAGATATAGGATGAGGTTTTGAGTTAGGTAATATGAGGTTTTCATGGGTTGGTATGGAAAATTTTCTAGTTGACCTTAGTAAATGACATAGGCTAGGGAGACTAGCTAGGAAATAGGATTTTAGGGCCCCCTATGATCCAATGCACGGAATCTGATCTTTTCAAGTAGTCAAATGAGAGAGACATGCATGCATGGTAGAGACCTAGGAGAGGAATATAAATCATAATGAATTTTTTTCCTGTTTGAATTGGGTTGTTTTGGGAAGGTTAAAATGGATGAAATAAATAAAATTAATTAAAATGAACCTTAATAAAACTCTACACTACTGGGCTTATGAAATATTTTTTTCCTTTTACCTATGGATTCTATTCATCCTACACATTTGGATTAGGCAGTTTAGGTTTAGCAGGATGATCTGGTTAATTTTCATAGGGTTGATCTGGTTGAGGAGGATGATCAGTGGTAGAGGATGTTATGGGCTTTATTGTAGAAGGCTTTGGGAATGTATGAGGGTAGTTATTTAAATATGGAGACAAAGAGTTTGATAGAGGATCTTGAGATCTCTTTTAGTTTTATCTGAGTGCTTAAAGAGTCATGGGTCCCTTTGGTAGTTAGTTAGATGTGAGGCGTTGAGCATCAGTGGTGGACGCTGTATTCAGGAGAGTGAAAGGAGGCTGTTTTTTTATCAGTCGACTTCCATAAGGTCTTATAAGAGTTCCTTTCATTTAAAATGAAGGAAATAAAGAGGAAGAAAATTATTTCTCTTCAGTAGGGGAGCATTTCAATTTTGTATACTGAAATAAATTTTAAGGATCTTCTTCATTTTCCCCGTATCTTTTTCCATATGAGGAGTCTCATGCGAGATGTCTTAAAGAGGAACTTTGTTCTTATATCTCATATACAGTTCATCCTTATAAATTTCTCACATATCTGGAGGTTCAAAAGAAGGCATAGTTGATCGATAATATTCAATAATAAGGATGTTTTTTCTAGTATGGGAACCATTAGGGTTCTTCTATGGGTAGAGTTTTTAGTGGTAGGTCTCGAACGCCAGGACCTTAGAGGTTTTGACCAATATAGATTTGACCATGGTAGCTTCCCCTTCGACCTTATGGTTTCTATTCATTTACTATGGGGTTGGGGCCAATGTTCTTCTTCAATGGGTTTCACATCCATCTTCAGAACCAGTTCTTAATGTTTACTTGAGATCAATTTTGTAGAGGTGGATAGATTCAGTGCTAGCCTCGACATTAGTTTTCAATGAGGTTGTTTCAGTAGTAGGGGAAGTAGGATTATTCTCTATTGAGGGGAGATGAAGTGGGTATAGGATAACCTCAATATTTTCCTAGTTTTCAAGGACCTTGAACTGAGCATGTTTGTAGATTTTTTCATCAATAGAGAGTCAGGGGATTTGGGCATGGTCAGTAGCACGTAGTGGAAAAAGTAGTTCTAGAGGGTCAAGAGATCATCATAGGTATGATCATTTTGTTTAGTAATCTTGTTTGTGAATTGGTTTATTTTGTATCTTTTCACTCCTTGTTACAAAGACTATATCTCATGCTCTGGGAATAGACATAGAGATGCTTCTCATGCCCCTAGTGTTGACTACTCAAGTTAGATCCCATACTATCTAGTTTGATGTGTGTTAGGGGTGTAGACTGATGATGGGGCTGCATCAGTCCTGTGAGAAAATTTTCTTGCTACAGATGTAGTCATTCTATGTCATGCTTGGAATCAACTTATTGTATTCCATAGGTTCTATTATCAATTGCTTCTAGAGGAGAATAATTTTTTTGGATTTGGATGGTTAGTGTGTTTTTCGCTTTGGTGAGATGAGTTTTCATATGGGAAGTCAGCATGTGGAGTCCTTTCTTCCCTTGTTTGATGAGTTATCAGTGGAATCAGTAGACGAAGGTATGGTAGAGGATCCTAGGGTCATTGGAGAGTTCCTGGATGATTTTCTTGAGGAATTTGTGATGATACCACTTTGATACAATGTTGACTTAGGGATAGACATTTAGTCTGGTGCTTCTCTGATTTAGATGGATCCTTATCAGATGGAACCTTCTAAGTTGTGGGAGTTAAGTATTTATATAGATTTTATGATGCAGAATGGTTTTATCTAGACTAGTGTTCCACCATGGGGTGCTCCAATATCATTCACCAAGAAGGCAGATAGTAGTATGAGGTTTTGTATAGACTACTGGAGGTTGAATTAGTTAATAGTCAAGAGACGTTACCCTCTTACAATAATAGAAGTTCTTTTAAAACAACTTAGAAGGGTGTGTTAGTTTTCTAAGATCTATATGTGGTCTGGATATCACTAGTTGAGGGTGAAGAAGGGTGATATCCCAAAGACTACCTTCAGATTCAGGTATGAGCACTTCAAGTTTGTATCCATGAAATTCAATGTTATGAACACACTAGTTTTGTTCATGGGGATTATGAAATTTTTGTTCCATGGGTTCCTTAACTTGTTCATAATTGTATTCATCGATGATATCTTGATCTACTTGAAGTCATAGGAGGAACATGTTGAGAATCTCAGAACATTCTTTCATGTTCATTTATTCCACCAGCATTATATAAACTTTTCCAAGTGTACATTCTGGACATAAGAAGTTAAATTCCTTAGGTATGTCGTGTCTGATTTGGGTGAGGTGGTTGACTTGTTGAAAGTTGAAGCAGTTGTTTCTTGGGTAGCACCCAAGAACGTGGTATAGGTTCGCAGTCTTCTTGGTATTATAGGATATTAATTGAGGTTTTTTACAATTTCTCTCAATATTTATCCTAATTTAAATCTTTCACCATGAAAGGCCAATATTTTTTGTGGAGTGATCAGTGTCCAGAAGCATTCAGTTACCTAAATTAAAAGTTCATTTGTTCTCTAGTGATCTGGTTTCCCAAGGAAGGGGTGATGTTTAAGGTGTTTTTTAACACTTCCCATTCGGGGTTGAGATACATGCTGATGTATTGGTGTTAAGTTATATCGTATGGGTCTTGAAAGTTACATCCCCATGAGTGTAACTATGCTACCCCCAATCTAGAGATAGAAATATTTATGTTTGTGCTGAAGTTGTGGTAGTATTACCTCCTTGAAGAGCGCATTGTGGTCTTCACAAATCATAAGAGTTTGAGGTACATATTTTCTCAGTGTGATCTGAACTTATGGATTTGAAGGTGTTTGGAGTTTCTTCAGGATTATGATTTTGCGATCTCTTACACATCAGTAAAGGGGATTGTTTTGGCTAATGCTTTGAGAAGGAAGTCATCAAAGGGTGTTGTTCGAGTGTCTTAGGATGCTTGGAGATCAATGGAGGATTTGACATCCTTAAAATTAGTTTCCAAAGTCAATGGTGGTATAGGCTATTTGTTTTAAATGATGGTGAAATATTATCTAATGTAGAATGTGGAAGAGTCTCAATGGGGAGACATAGAGGTATAGGTGATGCACGATCATGTTAAACATGATGATGCTCTAGAGGGATGGTCGGAGGATAGTTAGAACCAGTTTTTGTTTAGAGGAAAGTTGTTTGTTCTGTTAGCAATGCATAACGGAGATATTTTTGAGTTTCATAGATCACCTTTGGAGGTACTCTCAAGAATTTATATGATGTACCATGGATTGAGACAATAGTTTTGGTGGCCTGAGTTGAAAGAGAAAGTGGCAGAGTTTGTGGAGAAGTGTGTGGTTTTCCAGTAAGTAAATGCCCATAATTGTGTTCTTTGTAGTTTTTTGAATCCCTTGAATGTCCCTAAGTGTAAATGAGATGAAATATCAATGCATTTTTTCACATGATTACCCATAACTCATGGAATCTATTATTATATATGGGAGATAATTGATCAGTTGATTAAATCATCCCACTTCTTAGTGATCAAGGAGTTGGATACAATGGATGCTTTGGCTAAGAGGTATGTGGATGAGGTGGTATGGTTTCATGGAGTTTTGAGGTCCATTGTATCATATTGGTATGAAATATTTACCTCACGAGTAGGGAAGGGATTATAGAATTCTTTTGGAACTTAGTTATGCCTCAGCACTACTTTCCACCCACAGAAAGATGAGTTGATGGAACAGACTATCCAGACATTGGAGGATATATTGCAGGCCTGCGTCTTGGACTTTGGTAGGTCTTGGTTATGGGGCCTGTATTTGGTATAGTTTTCATAAAATAATACATATCAATATTTCATTGGAATTCCCCCATTTGAATCTTTTTATGGACGACCATGTCATTCCCTGATGTGCTTAATAGAGGTTGGGGAGAAAACTATTCTTAGCCCCGATGTGGTGTAATAATGATAGAGAAAGTTTCCCTTGTTCGTGAGGGGATGAAAGCAGCGCCTGATTGGAATAAGTCTTATGCCGATTGTAGGAGGAGGCCCCTAAAGTTCAAGGTTAGAGACCATGTGTTCATGAAGGTTTTCACTCGATATGGGAAGTAGATGTTTGGTAGAGGAAGTAAGCTTTGTCCTAGGTTTTTTGGGATCTTTTAGGTGTTGGGGTCAGCTAGATAGGTGGAATACTAGTTGGTGTTTCCACTATAGTTGGATAGGATCCATGATTCCTTCCACGTCTCTCAGCTTCTTCAGTATCTTCATGACGACTCTATGTCCTTGACAAGGGATAGTTGGATATTGATAATGATGAGACATTCATGGATCATCTAGAAGAGATCCAAGACCATCAAGAGAAGTTATTGTGAGGATAGACCATTCCCTTGGTTCGTGTGTTGTAGAGGCATGGTATCCTAGTGGAGAGTACAGAGTTAAAGACATAGATGCATGCCCAGTACCGGAAGTTTTTTTGAGTTTTATTGTTATGTTTTTCTTTTTTATGTGATTTTGGGATCCTTTTATTTAATGAGATGAGATATTTTCCTTGGTTTGAGATGTGTTTGGTTCTATGTGTTCTAAATTACTCACATATAAAAAGTTGAGGACCTGATTCCTAATCGATACGCATTAACTGTAATGCAATTAATCTCATGTGATCGAGTTAGTGCCTCCAAGAGCGGATAGTATCTTGACATGTAAGAAGTAATTATCAGATTCATGTGTTCAAAGAAGTGTAGTTCATTAGTTATATCAGTTTTTGGTTTGGGTTGCATGGAGGTTAAGAGGTCGTTTAGTGTGTTTTGTAGCCATTTGGGTTGGCATGTTTGGATAGTGGTACCATTTTAGGTGTGAAGAGACTCTTGAGAGATAACTCATAGGGTTTTTTTTCAGACCCCTCTTCCTTCTAGGCTTGGTTTTCTATTCTCGAAGGAGGTAATCATTTTATAGGTATCTAATGTAACTACTTATGCCCTACTGGTCTATTACTTTTCTAGTTTTGAGTGTTGTAGGTGTTTCGGGGGGTTCTGGGAGTTTTCAGGGGTAGCTGGAGGTGCAACAGAGTTACTACAATAAATACACATCGTTTAAGTGAATTACATGATGTTAAAGTTGGTTTCACATATTTTCTGGGGACATTTAATAATGTGTAGATTTTTTGGTTAAATAATAAAAAGGTTGATGCATTATTCAAAGAAACCCGGACTCCCAGGAATACATGACGAGAAAGAGGATTACACATCATATAATTCCCCAATGCTGTACAGTTTTAAGGGATTCATCTGCTTGGGTTTTCTCAAAACCTATTATCTCTCTTGTTTTGGGCAGCCAACATCTCCCCTTTTAGGTGTTTTGAGATTCATTTCAGTAGGGATTCGTTCTTTTCTTCTCATCTTTGATTTGTGGTGATTTCTCCTCTCGTTCTCATCCAATTACTTATGTTCTTATTCTGGGTTTCACTATGGTGGTGCAATTTAGTTTGGGTTCTGTTTTTGGGCTACATTTTGGTGATCTTTTGTTATGATATAGGTTGATCCATATTTTCTCATGGGGTGGTTGTGGTTTTTGGGTGTTTTTCTCTTCCCAATAGTGCACATCAAGTTAAAAAGATTCTTTATGGTAGGAATTTGCCTTGTTTATCCTTATTTTGTATCATGATGGAGGGGTTTACTTTTTTAGCTATGGATTATGGTTGTGTCGGATTAATAAATGATAAATAATTGGCTAATTGAAATTGAAATGGGAGAATGGGTTTGTTTCAAATGCTTTTATGGTTGATATTATTTTTGATATTTTGGATTGTTCGGGCTTGATGCCTAGCTAAAAATTGTGGTTGTTGGGGTGCTGTTTGTATTGGATATATGTATTGTGAATATTGTAATTGTTGTGATATCACCCTAAATGGAAATTGGGTAATTACTTATATGTGTCTAATGAAATTGTTTCCACCAGATTTTGGATTATGTGACAATGCCCTAAAATGAATTAGAATGTGATAAAATACCCTTTGTAATTTTGAGAAATGATCCTGATGTCTTGTGATGTGTGTTTATGCTTTTGGGACAACGATGTGTAATTGTTACATGTGGGTTTAATGGTTTTTGTGGTGTAATTTTGGGGTGTCAAGGTGATAGTTTTTGGGATGTGCTTTTGGTGTGATGAGGTGATAGTTTATGGGCCATGATTTTAGGGAGGAGAGGTGATGGAATGATGAGATATTTGAGAAATGTGGTTTCCTTCTGTTAGTTGCTCGAGTAGTGATGAAATAAATGAATGTTTAATAATGTTTGAAATGTAATTGGTTGGTTTTGTTAATGGGATGAAAAAATTTTAATGGAAAAATTATATTATGGGTTGTGTGATTAAATGTGGTTGATGATAAATAATGAAATTAATGAGGGTTAAACATGGGGGAAATGTGAATCCTCATTATATTATTAGGGATCTTTACTTGTGAGATGAAATCTATAGATACTAATAAATTCATTTAGAGGTGGAAAAAAAGGTTATAGTGTTGTGAGTTGGTTAGATTATTTGAGAACCCATATGTTGGTCTTGAGTGTTTAATACTATATATATACATGTATTTTTCTTATGATTTATATACCCACCCCACCCATGTTTAGAAATATGTTCCGAACACCTACACAGTCACACGGTGGGTGTATTTCCCAAAATCCTAGTGGGAGAATGGATGGATGGACACCCACTCTTCCATACTCCCTCTTCCAAGCGATCGTGTCCCAAGATTCTTCAGGCGAGTTGTGATGTGGTGCCCTAGGTATATTCAGGATGAGTTATGAAGTGGTTTCCTATGTGTCTTTGGGATGATTTGTGATGTGGTGTCCCAGGTGTCTTCAAGATGAGATGTTATGTGATGTGTTGTCCCAAGTGTCTTCAGGATGAGATGTTATGTGATGTGATTGAATTTTGCTGGATGTGTAGTGAGGTTAGGGTGTGTGTGGGTAAGACATGTTGTGATTCTATGGTGTGTGTGGGTGGGATGTGTTGTGAGGCCCAGGTGTGTGCGGGCGGGATGTGCTATGAGGATTAGGTGTGTGCAGAAGGGATGTTATATAGTATATTCGGAAGAGTTGGGAGTGCTAGGACGTTTTCTATTGGGGGTGTGAGAGCGGCTAATTAGTGGGAAAGTGGTGCAAGGGTACCCTATCATCGATGAGATTTACTTTATATTATATTACATGGCTTGTATTATTTGGTGAGGTTGGGATGTTTAGTATACATATTTAGGTGTTGTTTGGTTCTTATGTTTTCTCACATGTGAATTAGTATTATTCTTTCACATGTTCATTATAGAATTTTGTTTCCCAACTGACTTTACCTATATACTCACCCTACATATATAAAAACTATTTTTAGGTATCTAGGACGATTACATGTACTGTGTTTGGCATTATAAGCTCAAGACATTGGAAAAATTTGATTTCACTACCTTATCTTTTCTTTTGTGTATATACTTTGGAGACTTTTATTATATCTATATCATTTATACATACATGTGGTATTGTTTTGGATTTACCTTATATTATGTCCTGGGGTTATTTGTTGATGATTCATCTTATATCTGGATCCTATATTATTATAGAGGGTAATGGATCCTATACATGAGATTTTTATACCCTCAGTTATAGTCACCAACATGGGGCCTACTAAAGGTAGGACTCGGGGGGTCATTATCTCTCTCCCATCATTATGGTATCTTTGGAGGGAGAGAGTCATGACATGATAAAACATTACCACTTCAATAAAATTGAAATAAAAACACCTTGGATTAAATAATTTTAATTTTAAATTTAAATACCATTAATAAATATGCGTACATGATATAAAATGTCAATGTTGTAGTATATACATCTCATAAATGTAAACATGATCATAGAAAAAAAATGTATCAGTGAAATAATATTGAGATGAAGAACTCTAACCACTTTGGAAAATTTCAAATAAAATAACCTTGGATAAAATAATTTGAATTTTAAATTTAAATACCATGAATTGTTAAGTATTAATTATATAAAATTTCATAGGATAATTATACACACCTAATAAACATAAATATGTGCATAACATAAAACATGTCTCAACAAAACAATGATGAGTTGAAAACCCCTTTCCTTTTGACTGACTTGATTCAAAATCACTCTGACATCATATAAAATATGTTTATATTGATTATAATTATATAAAAAATCATATTCATATTTATAAAATCATATATGATCCAATTATAACATTCAAACACAAGTTTATTAATTATTATTTATTAAAATCTTCATTTAGGGGTGATAATTGTTTTGTTTTTCATGTATGTTTTGATTCTACAGTTTTGGTCGTTGAAATTTGATCATGGTTCAATAATCTTAATAATGTTAATCGTGTCATAATTATCATATTTAATCTTTATATACATAATTCACTCCTACATTCAGGTGTGGAAAAATAATTTTTTTATTTCCTAAGTATATCATAGTGGTTAGCTCTTAGGTTGTCTCTGAAGGAGGAGAGCACAGAAAACAAGGTTGTCACTTTTTAATGGTTTTTTGGAAAATTGGATCTAATTAATTTTTCGAGAGTTATCATAGGAATAAGTTTGATTTAATTTTTTAAAAATAATTCAGAATATGGGGTCTAAAGAGGGTTTAGATAGACCTAGTTCTCTGCTATATTGGTTTTGAAATTTTACTCTCTTTTTTCTGCTATTTGATAATATAGATATTAATCTACTGAGTTCTCTCACCCCCTTGGACATATGGTTTTAATGAGAGTATTCTTATCTGAAACCTTAGGTTGGTATACCATCTATCATGTGTGTGTGGAGTTGCAGCAGGTTATATTAATTAATTAGGGTGATCCTTGACCAAGAATTGTTGTTCCCTAATAAATCAAAATTACCAAGTTACAATTTTATATATGTTCTGAAAACCATCGAGCAGTCATCACCCAACCTTAATTTTTTCCACTATATATAGAAAAGAGAAGTGTTGAGGGATAAATGAATCATCAAACAAGGTAATTAAAATTAATAGAATCAAAATCTAACACAAATGAATTCATAATTTTAATATGATATTAATAATTTAAACCATATACAGATTTAAGAAAGTATATTATTTAATTGAATGAAAAAAAATCAATAAAATCACAAAGGTACAACCTCCCACTTTCCTGATCACTCATAGAAACTACCCCTCTATAGATGGGGTATAATTTGATATAACCTAGCTATTATTTTAGAAGTTATGAATATTATTAACTATCTTATGAATATTTTTGGTTTATAAAAATATAAAATGAATATATTGGTTACCAATTAATGAGAAGCGAAAATAAGAACCAATTGGATTTAAAAAGAAATATTATTATTTTTATGCTTCCAAAGGAGTTTTATCTTAATAAAAATAATTAATTTCAATTGGTTACTGATTTTAATGAATATATATATATGTTATATTTTCAATAAAATATTTTTTATATTCATCCATTAGTTTTGATATGCATAAGATAATAACAAACCATATTTTACGCATAAAACCTATATTTTTATAAAGGCAATTTTATCGCCTTTTAATGGAGAAAATGTCATAAATCTAAATGTTGATAGTTTAATTTATTTAATATCTTAAAATAAAATATATATTTGAAATATAAACAAAAAAAATTAGGTTATGGTGATTTTTTTATATTTTTTGGAAACATATCATTTTTAATGAATAGTTAAAAATACTGAATTCTAGTTCAAAACTGCTATTTCATCTCATTTATTTATTTGTTTAAATTATAATTTAATATTATTTAAAAAAAATTAGTTAATATTTTGATCAATTAATCTAATATATTTTATTTTAATCAATTTCACCTTGAAATTGATTATAAAAACATAGAAATCTTTCAAAAGTTTTTACTTTAAAAACCAACATTGTCGCCCCACCTGTGGGATGAATTTTAAATTAATTTCATCCAATTCTATTATTGGAATTTGAAATTTTTGATTCCGTATTTTAAATTAGTAAAATATATATTTTTAATAATAATAACTATGATTTTGGATAGAAATATTAGTGAAATAAATTAAAATTAACTACAACAATTGAGGCTAAATTAAGCTTAATATAGGACTAAACTTTAACCTTAAGGGAAAAAAATACCTATAAACTTGTATAAGAGATATTTTAGGGAAATATATATACCCTATACTCTCTTTTATAGAATTTGGTCCATTATTTTTTCCACTTTCAACATGAAAAACATGGGAATAATTCCTTTGTCAAAATATTATAAGAGTGTCACTCCTCCTCCACTATAAAAGGACACCACTTCTCCCCATTCCTCACACCTATAAACCAACTTAGGTTTGGAAAATATCTACCCAAATATATTACCATAATCCTTTAATATTACTATGAATCCTACCATTGGGAAAAAATCCTTCCAAGGAATCCCTTTGGTATAAACTAAAAGGAGTTACCTGATTTTTAAGGTAACACTTTCAAATGATCTCTTTCATTTCATTTACTTTTCCTTCACTCCAAATATTATTCATACATGTTAATATAATATACTAATATGTTTTTAAGTTAAGTTTTTTACCTATACTTACATACACTTCCATATAATAGGTAACATAAATATTATTTCTATGTACGACAAACTACTACCTCACGAAACAGTGATTGTTCATTTTTCCTTTACCACATCTCATAGAGGCCATTATAATGGGAAATATTTATATATATATATATATATATATTATATATGATATTTATTATGTATTTAATCTTATTTAATCCTTTTATATCACATACACTTATACTTTCCTTTTTGTGTAAATATGATAACATCGTTTGTGGAAGTGCGGACTGCCTCCCCCTCAAAGCTATGTGATTCATTCAAACAATACATGGAATGTATAAATTATGGTTTTCAATAAAAATATGTGACATAAAAAACCTATATATGATATTCATGAAATAATGAAATTTCTTTAAATGTAATATATATCATTTTTTTATTACCCTTTCACACACTTAAAAATCGATAACATCGTTCTTGTACATGTGGACAACCGCCTCCTCGACATGATGTGATTCCTTTTACATAAAATAATTATATATAATTATATATGATTAAATAATATGGTATTTATTATGTAATTATAATTATTAAAAGATATATTGTCACTTACCTTCTTTTCATAACAGTCATTGAAAAATTAGAACGTTACTCATGCATACGTACAACCTACTGTCTCGAAGATTGTAACGATGGATCATTTTTCATAACCATATTTAATTATTGATTTAAAAATTATAATTGATGTATTAACATTATTATTATTTAATTATTATTATTATTCAGATGTTATATAATGAACCCTTTGACCATAGTTAATCAACCCAAGTTTTTTTGACACATAAAACAACTGACGTAAACGTAATTGTTTAAGTAGTTGTATATAACATAGTAAAAAGTATAGTAAAATTAATGATAAAATTGAATAAAGTTCTCAAAAAAGTAAATAGTTAACAGAATTTTTTTATTCAGGAATATAAAGACACACGAGAAAATTCAGATTCAAGGTAAGGTATTTTCATGTCACTTTTTAATTTTGTGAAATAAATGACATTTTCACCAATTAATTATTTTTTGTGGTGTACCTACTACCCATTTTTATATATTATATTATGAATTCATTTATCTTCAAGTTATTTAAAACATTAATTTAATATTATTCCTTCATGAGGTTTATTATTTAAAAAATTTCAAAGTGGCATGGGACAAGTTCAAATGTTTAAAGATTATTTTCCTCAATAATAACTTTAATGATCTTTCAATGGTATTTACATTTGAGGAAATTATATAACCATTTTTGAATAAAAAATTTAATTTCACTATACTCTATTGATGAATGACCTATTTCAAGTATTAGTTCCATTTTCCACTCTTTGTTACTAAAAATGTTTTATAAAATGTTTTTAAGAAAACCCGACATTATTTATCTCTTTAGTTAGAGAACCTGTTATCTTCTAAAAACCATGTTTTATTAAAATGCTACCAAAATTCTTTTAAAATGATTTGGTAAAGGAAGTTTTACCCTTTTTTTATTTTACCAATGTCTTCAAAGGAATATTCCTGTCTCTTCTAAGAAAAATCATTTTTCATACAATTTTACTGTGAAAAGGGAATGTTTTTTACCTTGAACGATTTGTAAGGATTTACCCTCAATCATTTCATTAAAGCTTCATTTTCAAGTTTAAAAGGTTAACTTTTAAATAAAATGTTTTCGAATGTCATTTTCAAAGAAAATTATTTCCAAAAGTATTATAAAAAAGGTATATTTTCCTCAATAATGTTTTTAAAAGATATTTTTATAGAATTTGAATTCATTAAGAACAACAACCCTTTTTTTACTCAAATTTGGATGTGTTGTATTGATAACATCCTTATTCTTCCTCTAGATTGTTTATTATTGATCTGTAAAAGGATAGTATTCACATTCACTTCCTTAATTCATTTTTTAGCCTCCTTGAAATATTTAATCTCCTATGATCATCGAATACTGAATTTACCCTAATTATCTATATCATTTTTTAAGGGATATTAATATTTCCTAAACTGTATACCATTTTACATAAGGTGTCTACTTTGAAATTATTTTCTTATTTGGGGAAATATTTATAATTATATATTCTTTATTCAATATGAATATTTCATAAGAAATGTTTTTTAATAATTAAATATATTTCTTGATATGAAGAATTCTTTGGTCATGTAATGATGGGTGGAGGTCAAACTTTGTATTTATCCTTGATGCATCGATTGGTTCTCATGAGACAAATAAGTTTCACAAATTAAAAGGGTTTTTATCCCTAGTTTTAAACTATCTAGAGAATGGATCTTGATAGTAAATGTTTTTATTTTCCTGAGACATGATGACCAATAATTAAGCATTTCCATAATTTTGATTAATTTTTTATTTTATTTGATATTTTAACATAATAAAATATGTGGTTGCATTTCATTCTCATTTTATTGATTAAATGGAATATCTTTTCAGTTTCTTACCTTTCTATATTTATTTTTCCTTATCTAGTTATTTGAATGGAATGGGTTTCCATTTATTACCTTACCATATTATTTAAGCACTTCCTTATCATTTTGTTGATTACATGGCATGTTTGTTTAGATATTTACCATTCTATATTTATTATTATCATAGATTCATTATTAATTTCATTATACTTTACCCTTACTAATAATTTGAGCTCACCCTTATTTTGTTTCCTTTCCCTATGAATCCAAGAAGCATACTATGAAAGGTATGTTGGGATATACTATATGGAATAAAGTTATTATCGAAGTTATTTATTTATAAAGAAGAAGAAAATTATGTTGTAATTAGTGTATTCATTTGTAATACAAGACTCATTTATGTATTTGGTTTACAAAGACTAAAAAACTTTTAGTCCTTTGTTATTTGATTCCTTGTAATCATGCTAATGTAATTGATACCAGACACAGACACCGGGCTATCTAGGGTCGGGTCGCTACAGTTAGTATCAGAGAAATTTTAGTAGAAACTTTGAGAGATAGATTTAGGAAAACATAGGTTAGAGAACATATCCCTAAGGTAGAATTTTAGGATAAGTATAGAATAAAATCCTAAAATTTTGTTTAGATAAATATTATGTAGTTTTCTTAGCAATACATCTCTTTATAGATACTAAAAGTGGACATGGTTCTAGAACAGTTATACCTAGGAGTAATAACTTCATCAAGGTGTTCTGAGCCTGACTCAGGTAACCTAGTACATGAAAATGGGCCTTACTGTGCAACTAGTTTGACACTCCTTGCGGATATGATTAGGAAAATTCCCATTTTCTTTAAAAAAACACTATGATGGATTTTTACAATGAATAAACTAGGATAAACCTAAGGTGTAATGGCCTGGGGTTTTGGGGTCCATTACATGGTGAAAATCTGATGTTTGGGGTGTTCTGGGTGGTCTGGAAGGCCATCCCATCTTCTCGGTGAAGCTTAAGACTCTTAACGGTAGCCTCGGCCTACCGGTGGCCTCATCCTACTGGTAGCCTCGGCCTACTGGTAGCTCGGCCTAATGGTGGCCTTGGAATACTGGTATCTCGGCCTACGAGTGGCCTCGGCCTACCGGTGGCCTCGGCCTATCGGTGGCCTCAGCCTACCGGTAGCCTCGGCCTACCGGTGGCCTCGGCCTACTAGCTCGACCTACCGGTGGAGGTCGCCTCGGCCTACCGGTAGCCCCAGCCTACCGGTGGCCCCAGCCTACCGGTAGCCTTGGTTAACCGGTAGCTTGGTCTACTGGTATCCCTCGCCTACCGGTGACCTTGGGGTATCGGTAGCTCTCCACGGGTTTTCCAGTAGCACCTCTTTATACACAAATTGGTTTTTAAACCGTGTTTTGACCCCTTTAAGCCTATTTTAAAGCCCATTAATGGAGTTTAATTAAATTATTGTTAAGGTACCCTCCTTAAATGAAAAACCATGCGTTTTGGTTATGCCTTTAACCGCGTTTTCAGAAACGACTCTACCGCATCATGTGAGCAGTCCTTCCTTGGTTAAGGATTTGTGTGTCGGTTTTAATCGCCCCAAAGGGAGGGGACCTTTTAAGTTGGATGTGTGGGGTGGCCCAGCTGCGTGGTCAACCCGCGATCCTGCTTTTTCTGCAGTTTCGAGTTTTTCTCCATATCTTAACCGTCCCAGGGATGCAGTATCTCAGCCTTTATAACCTAAAGCTTCTCTTCTCTCTAGGATCCTTTTTTCTCTATCACCCTATGCTCGGAATACCCTTCCTCCGGACAAGTTGTACCCCCATGAATTTTTCCTTGATCGCGTTACGTGGAGTTCCTTCTACCCCTGATTTCCAGTTTCAACGCTGGGACTTAACGTCGATCCTTGATCAATCAAGTAAGGATTTTCTTCTTCATATCTCCTTTCTGTGCATCATGCGGGGTGGGTATGCTTTTGTCTCTGTGGAAATTGATGAAACCAAACTTAATGAAAATAATTAATGAACCTCTAAAAAAGGAAGGGGGGTGTGATCGATGTTATGTTGTACTCTTTTATGTTGACATGTGTTGGGAATTATATGGGCATATGCTCACTAAAAATCATGGTCGTTGGTGGTCTTTCTCTGTGCACTAATGAACCTCGGTGCTCCTGGATGTTTAAATAAACGTAACATGGATTTTGGTTAATTAATTATACTCGGTTAAATAAATTGAAAGCACCAGGATCAACCCTTTTCTGTGATAACTTCGATTAAAGCCCAGTGGATTTGAAACCATAGATTGTGTTAAATCTTTTAAATCTAAAAATACCTACAAGGGCATGCATTGTGTTGGTGGTAGTGGTTTTTTTTTTATTTCACGGGCCGTTTGCGGGTGAATTTATGGTTTTTTTGGATGGGGGATTAGATTGCTGGGGCGATATGGGTGGGGATGGGATTCCCTGTTGTTATACTTTCTCTGGTTGTGAATCTGAGGTTGTATGGTTGCTCTGATGTGACACGAATTCGGGTGGGATCCTCTTTTGTTGAGAAACCATTAGCTCCTAGATTTTGGGGACATGGGGCTGTGTCTCGGGGTTTATTTTGTTTCCAGTACTTTGAGGGATCTCACTTGATCCCTAGTTGTTGTGACTTTACAAGAGAACCAGGTGTGAATGCTTAAATTTTTCCTAACATTTTTCTTTCCTACTTTAATTTTTGTTTCATCTATGAATGTGCATGTTAGCTGCCTAGTAGTGAATGGATTAACTCATACTGAACTATTATGAAATGATAACTTGAATAGGGAAATGGGGAATTGTTTGTTGTGTGCCCGTTTTCTGAGGCAGCAGTGCTTGGGCACCTTCATGTATCTATTGAGGAGCCATAGGTTGGGCTATGTGTTGGTATATATATGTTTAACTGTATGTTTTGTGTTTAGTCTCACCCCACCCATGTTGGAAACTTAGTGTCGGACACCCCATCTCATGGGGAAGGGTGTTTCCCCCTAGTTACTCTCATTCATGCTCCCTCTTCCCTAGGTTGTGATGGTTGGAGGTGACCTTACACCCAAGGCTCTTTGGGTAGGTTTTATTTGGGGTGTTGTGAGCCCAGGACTCTTAGGGCAGGTTTGTTTTCCCAGGTGTCTTCGGGATGAGTCCCAGGTGTGTGCGGGTAGGGATGGATGGTTGTGAGGCCCAAGTGTGTACGGGCATGGATGTGGATGGTTTTGAGGCCCAGGTGTGTGCGGGCAGGAAGAGCGTGGTAGCGTCAGGACGTTTGCCGTTAGGGATGAGCAGCTAGCTAGTGGGGGAAGTGGTGGTGTGGGGTACCTAAATGTTTTGTTCTCACTATTACCTTACTGCTTGTGTTATTTGGTGAGAGTGGCCAGTGAGGTGGTATGGATGTATTCCTTGATAGATGATGTTTCTTCTGCTTCTCACGAGACTTTAGGACGTCTCCCCACTTTTTCACGAGAGATTTAGGTTTTCCTACTAAGTATACTTTGTATACTCACCCTACATTTACTTTTAGGTTTCCATGAGGGATTCAGAGGCCGTGTGGAACCTTACTAGTTTGGACGTTGGAGTTGTTGTTGGTTGCTATGGGATTCTACTTAGCCTTTTTCCTTTCTTGTTGGGTATTTTACTTTGGATTCCTTGTACTTTGTTCAGTTTTATTATTAAACATTCATGTAGTTTGGTTTTCTTTGTTTACCTTGAGTTTTCTATACTTGTTGGTGTTTGGTGTTGACTCATTCTTTCTCCAAATCTTAGTTAACTAAAAAGTGTAACGCCTCCCATATTGTGAAAATGTTATACCCTTGGTGCTAGTCGCCACTTCGAGGCCTACTGGAGGTGGGACTCGGGGGGTCATTATCTCTCCTCAAACTTAAAGAAGAAAGGTCTTGGAAATCTGATGTCCCTTCCCTCCTTTCGGTGAAGGCGGGTCGTGACATAAGGTGTTTTATATTGAAGATAAGGAGTTATAATTTAGAAATCCTAGAAATGATGTTATGGTTAAACCTTAGACTAAGGAAGGACCAATTTTGATGGAGTATTTTTGGGATTCAATACTTAAATTGTAGAAGTATTTTACCAGTGGTATTTTGGATATAAGAATCATAAAACATCTAAGTAATATTCTTGATTTTAGAATAATATTTTTTAGTAGAAAAATGTTACTTGAGGAATAGTGCCATTACATTCATATAGACATAATTTTAAAGGTATTTATAAAAATTAGGTTTCATGTGATCAATAATTATATCGTACTAATAGTCAAATAAGATTATTATACTTTATAAAAAAATGGTTGTATTGAGGAACTTAGTTGAGAGTCAATTTAATGACTAAATTTCAAAGATTTACATTATATTTATTTGGGAAATTATATTAATATTATTTTATAAAAGGTAAATCTATATGATGGGTGTAAACCTATCAAGTATGGTAAGGATGTGGGTCTTGAACCCATTACCGAATGATGATAATGGTTTCAAACCAACCAGTGACTTACACAGTGTTCTAGTTAAAGTTTCATTGGTTTTAGTTAAAATTTTGATGAATAAATGTTAATAACAAACCAATAGTATCTCTTTTGAGTTATATAGATTAATATATTTACCATATTGGTTTTGGAAGATAGTTAAGGAAAAATAGTTTTACTTGTCACTCTTTCATAGGCCATACG
Source organism: Viscum album (assembly GCA_963277665.1). Lineage (NCBI taxonomy): Eukaryota > Viridiplantae > Streptophyta > Magnoliopsida > Santalales > Viscaceae > Viscum > Viscum album. The sequence continues at coordinate 989,108,771 of OY728167.1, forward strand.
ATCCTTTAAAGGTATCTTTTAGTGCTCTAATAATAAAAGAATTCATTATTGGTAATTAATTTCTATGAGAAAATGGATGAATTATAATTTGATCAAAGCATAACCAAAAGATAGGATTGTTCATATGAAATTGAAATCTATCAAATAATAATATTTCTTTATATTCTTGATCTGTAAAATAATTATCCAACATTAGAAAAATGTCTTCTAAATATAATGTTATCCTAATACCTTATTTTTTTTATGAACAAATGGTCTATTAAATCATCAAATATTTGCGGCTTTGAGGCCCTAAACTCTCCATTGATATTTCAATTTTTTAAGATTGATGACCTAATTCACTCATTATAGATATTTACACTTTTACTCAAAGTGCATATTTTCACTTTCCACTACTGTTCTTCTACATAGAGTCCTAATTACATGGTAGTAAATGTAACCTTTGTACTACCCATTCTTTCCTTTCTAGAACATGTTTTATGAACCCTTCTTATGATGTGGGATTTCAATGTAGTAACTATAAATCAATATATTACCAAGATGAAGTTTAAATTGCGAGTACACAATTTAACTAATGTGGGGAGAATGTGATACCCCAAAATTATAAAGTACAACTTTGTATTCAATAGCATGTATGACACGCAACATCAAGTGTAAAAAAGGAATATATTAACTTGATACATTAAAATATATTTACTCTCTTAAATAAATATAATATATTCCATATATTGTATTGAACACAACATTGAGTTAGCTTGTGTTAAACGCAATAACAACCTTCCTCGATATCTTGTGTTACACATAAGACTGAGTTTCACCAAATAACAATGTATTATTAACATATTATTATTTAATATAACATGATATAACGTAGATGTTATATTAGAGGTTATGAATAGTATTACATTACATATAAAAATTTATGGTTTATAAAAATATAAAATGAATTTATTGGTTACCAATTAATGGGAAACGAAAATAAGAACCAATTAGATATAAAAAGAAATATTATTATTTGTATACTTCCAAAGGAATTTTTTCTTAATAAACATAATTAATTTCAATTAGTTAATAATTTTAATGAAATATATATGTTATATATTCAATAAAATATTTTTTATATTCATATATTAGGTTTTATATGCATAAGATAAAAACAAACTCTATTTTACACATAAAAAACTATATTTTTATAAAGGCAATTTTACCACCTTTTAATGGAGAACCCGTTATAATTATAAATTTTGACACTTTAATTGAATTAATATGTCAAAATATACTATATATTTTAAATATGAAAATAAAAATTATATTATGGTGAATTGTTTATATTTTTCATAAACATATTATTTTTTAATGAATAGTTAAAAATACTGAATTTTTGCTCAAAACTGTTTTTTTATCTAATTTATTTATATGGTTAAATTATAATTTTAATTGATTTTAAAGTTTAATTAGATAATATATTAATAAATTAATAAAATTTATGTTATTTTAATCCATTTCACTTTGAAATTTGTTATAAAAACAATGAGAACTTTTAGACATTTTTACTTTAAAAACCCACATTGTCGTCCCGCCTGCAAGATGAATTTTAAATTAATTTATATCACTTAAATGATTTTAATTTTTAAAAATGGATTAAATTTTATGTAATAGTAATAATTTATAATTTTTAACAATAAAAACATTGTTTTTGACCATAATGATAAGTGAAAGTAATTAAAATTAATTACAACGAATAAGGTTAAATTAAGTTTAATAAGGGAATAAACCTTGACCTTAATGCCCAAAAATACCTATAAACTTGTCCAAGAAATATTGGATGGAAATATATCGACCCTATGCTATTTTTTATATAATTGGGTCCAATATTGTATCCCATTGAAACATGAAAAATGTGGGAAGAATTCTTTTTTCAAAATATTACAAGAGTGTCACTTCTCCTCCACTATAAAAGGCCACCACTTCTCCCCATTCCTCACACCTCTAAAACCAATTTGGTTCATAAAATATCTAAAAAAATAGATTCCCAACATCTCTACCCACCATCATGAATCCTACTCTTTGGAAAAAATCCTTCCAAGGAATCCCTTTGGTATAAACCAAAAGGAGTTACCCGGTTTTTAAGGTAACACTTTCGAACATTCTCTTTTCATTCATTTAATTTTCCAACACATCAAATATTCTTATTCCATGTTAATATATTAACAAAATTATCCTCAAAATACTTCTATATTGTTATATTGAGGTTTTTTCCTACACTTACACACACTTCTATCTAATGGGTTACGAACATACTATTTCTGTGTACGGCGAACTACTACCTCACAAAATGATGATAGTTCATTTTTTTCTATTACCACCTATCATGATAGATATTATGATGGAAAATATATTTATATATGTTATATATGGTATTTATTATTTCTTTAATATTATTTAATTATATTAAAAAAATACCTTTATACTTTCCCTTTTTTGTAAATATAATAACATCGTTTGTGGAAGTGTGGACTACCACCACCTCAAAGTGATGTGATTCATTCACATGATACATGGAATGTATAAAGTGTTTTTTTTAATAAAAATATGTGAAATAAATATATATACATATATATATGATATTGATGACATAATTACCTTTCTGGAAATATAATATATTTCATTTTCTTGATTACCGTTTCACACACTTAAAAAGTGGTAACATCTTTTGTGAACATGTGAACTACCGCATGCTCTACATGATGTGATTTATTTTACATCAATATAATTATATATATAATATATATGATTAAATAATATGGTATATATTATATAATTATCATTATACAAAGATATAATGTTACTTACCTTATTTCTATAATGATCATTGAAAATGATAATGTTACTCATACGTACGTAGGGCCTACCATCTTTATGATTGTAATATTGGATCATTTTTCATAACCATATTTAATGATTTATTTCAAAAGTGTAATTTATGTATAAATATGATAATTATTTCATGATTTTTATTCTGTAGATTTTATATAATGACCCCTTTGACCATAGTTGACCCACCAAAGTTGATTTTGACACATAATCCAAATTTGGTCAAAACAACCAATGTAAACATAATTGTTCAAATAGTTGTATAAAACACTATAAAAGTAACATAAAGTAATCATACAATTGAAAAAAATTCTCAAAAAATTATATAATTAACATATGTTTGTTAGTCAAGAATATAAATACACATGAGACAAGTCAGACACAAGGTAAGTGATTTTTATCTCACTTTTTTCTTTTGTGAGATAAATTCCATTTTCACAAATTAATTATTTTGTGTGGTGTAACTACTGCACATTTTTATATATTATATCATGAATTTATTTATCTTCATGGTATTTAAAACATTCATTTAATATTATTCCTTCGTGAGATTTATGATTTAAAATGCTTCAAAGTGGTATGGGACACTTTGGAATGTTTAAGGAATATTTTCCTCAATAATAACTATGATGATCTTTCAATGGTCTTTATGTTAGAGGAAATCATGTGATAATTTGTCAATAAAAACATTAATTTTCCTATCTTCTCATTATTTATGACCACTTTCAAGTATTAATACAATTTTTTCAATCTTAGGTACTCAAAATTTTTTAGGAAATGTTTTTCAGAAAACTGACTTTATTTATCTCTTTAGACGGAGAACCTATTTTCTTCTAAAAAACCATGTTTTATTAAAAAGAATAAAAAATTATTTTAACATGGTTTGGTAAATAAATTTTAAACATTTTTTTCTTTTACCAATGTTTTAAAAGGAATCTTCTTATCTCTTTTCTGACAAGGAATTTTTTATACCTTTTTACCATAAAAAAGGAACATTTTTGTACATCTTACACCTTATACAAATTTACCATCCATAATTTCTTTGAACATTCCTTTGAATGTTAAAATGTTACTTTATAAGGATTTTGTTTCAAACGTAATTTTCAAAGAAAAATTTTTTCAACATTTTTTTCAAAATAAAAGGATATTTCCTCAAAAAAAAGATCTTTTTATAGTATTTTTATTCATCAATAACAAAAAACATTTATTCCTTAATCCAATTAATATTTTTTGTATTTATACCTTTCTTATTCTTCCTATAGATGGTTTATTATTGATTTTTTCAAGGATAGTATTCACATTCACTTCCTTAATTCATTTTTTAGTCTTTTTGAAATATTCAATCCCCCATGATCATTGAACATTGAATTTCCCCTGATTATCAATATCATTTTCATGGATATTACTATTTCCTATAATATATATGATTTAACATATGGTTTCTACTTTGAAATTATTTGACTATTTGGGAAAATATTGAAAATTTCATATTATTTATTCATTATGGATATTTGATAATGCATATTGTTTATTTATTAAATCGATTTCTTGATATGAAAAATGATTTCGATATGAAATGATGAGTGGTTACCAGAATTTATATAGCTCCTCGATGCATCTCTTATTCTCATGTGATAAATAAGTTGTACAAATTAAGCATTTTTCTATATGATGTTTTAAACTGTCTAGAGGATGGATCCTAATAGTTGAGGCTTTCATGGTCCTGATACATGACGTCCAATAATTAATCATTGACTTAATTTTGATACATTATTTATTATCCATGAGATTTTCACATTATAAAATCTATGGATTCATTTCATTATCATTTTATTGATTAAATGGCATGTGTTTTTAGTTTATTACCTTTCCATATTTATTTTTTTTATCTAGTTATTTGAATAGAATGAGTTTCCATTAATTACCTTGATATATTATTTAAGAACTTCCTTCTATGTTTGTCGACTACATGGTATGTGTGTTCAATTATTTATCATTACATAATTATTATTCTCATTGATTCATTATTTCTTCCTCTATACTTTAACCTTACTGAGAATTTTATCTCACCCTTATTTTTTTCCTTTCCCCAAGAATCCAAGAAGCATACTAGGAAAGATATATAGGGATATACAAGATTGAATAAAGTTATTATTGAAGATATTTATTTAGAAATGGGAAAATATGTTGTAATTAGTGTATTAATTTTTAATAAAAGAATCATTTATGTATATGTTTTACTAGTAATACTAAACACTTGGTCCTTCAGGATTTGATTCCTTGTAATAATGAAAATATAATTGATAGCTGAAACTGGCTCTTTGCTATCTAGGGTCGGGTCGCTACAACCTACCTATAAATCTTGGTTCTATTATATAATGTTATATTATCTTAACAAATCATTGAAATTTTTTGAATTAACATATTCTTGTAATATTAAATTGGCAATCTCAAGACTTTGGGTATTAGTATATTTATTTGAAAAGTGCTCTCATAATGCTAATAATTCACAAATCATGCCTAAATACTCAATTGGAATTATTCTTTCTTCATAGGAGAATACATAAATTGAGTGACTAATGAAAGGATAATTCATCACATCATGATAGTTGAAATGTTAATACTATCACCAAGTTCTATTATGAGTGTTTCTTAATGAAAATTGATGTTGGTATTTGTTTTCTTTATGAACGGTCCCCTAGGATAATGGGAGAGTATCATAGTCTCTATATTATTCCATGCTAATAACAAAAAAGTCTATAGGAAATATTAATCCTATAACTCCTATGTGTACATATTCTACAACCCCATCAGGAAAAATGGTGGATATGTTTTCTAAATCTACCACCACTTGAGTATAATTTATTTTTCTAATTCGCAATGATGAAAATTATGAGTGAGGCATAACACTTATTGAATCTCCCAAATTATATTATTCATTAGTAAAATTTAAAGATTCAATAGTACAGGTAATAGAGAATTTCCTTGTATATTGACATTTTTATGGTATTGGAGGTGTGATAAGTGCTAATATATTTCTCCCTAAGATTATTATATCATTTCCATCTAATAACCATATTTTTGTGCACATTTCATTGATAAAATTTTCATACTTAAATATTTTTCAGATAAACTCTTGTAATAAGATGTTGATCTCAACATTATAGAAGGTATCTTGAATTTCCTGTTGAATTATCTACTCTTAACCCTTCTTTAAATCAATTAATATAAAAGGGAATGATCCTTGAATATACTTTTTCTCCCTTTGTTGATTTAGAAAATGTGTTTTTGTCCTTTCTATCCAGAACATGGTTTTGGTTCATTCTTTTCTCTAGATAGGTGAATCTTTTACATTCTTCTTAGAATCATCCACCTTATGTTGTTCAGGTGGCTCAAGATCTTTTCCATTTTGTGTTGTAATAAAACTTATTCTTTCCTTTAGATTCATAACTATCTATATAAGGAGTTATATGAGATTATCGATCATAAATTCCAACATAGTTCTTAACCTATTGGATAAATTTTTAACATTTCCCTTTAACCCCAAAACATCATACTATAGTTTTTTGGTTATTATTTGATGGTGCACTAGTTGATGGATTCTCAAAAGTATTATTCTGGAAAGGTGGGGGTTGAAAGGTTTTTTGAAAGGGAGGTGGGTTTTATTATTTATGTTTCTAGAAAGGAGGATGTGTAGGGTATTGGTTTTTTTAAAAGGGATTCATATAATTCTGGCCATATCCTGGTCAATTATAGGGTTGACATAGATAATTTGGATCAAATTTCCTTGGCTAATATTCTAGAATTCAACAATATATATCCTTTACTTAAAGACACTATTCAGTTTAATGATAATTAGAAGAGTATAAACCACATACCTATGTTAGGCCTTGTTTTTCTTGCACTTAGTTCATAAAAAAAATTTGTTCTAACCAGGTGATTTCACAAATTTTGTTTTCTAATTAAATATTTTGGATCATATGTTCTAACCTAATGGATTCCCATCATTACTATACCTATAATTCAAAAAAATTATGAGTTTTGATTAATTTTCTCAAGAATACCTCAAGATTATACTGGTGACATGTCAATCAGGGATTATATAGATGAGGTATTGAGTATATTGTGATCATTGTCAAGAATACCTTGATATAAGATAACAAGTAAGTGGTGTTACTCCATAGTATAATATGTAAAGCTAGCATAGAGCTTCTTGAATCACTCTATACACTCAAAAAGATTATATTAATTTGATTGGTGAATAACATAAATATTCATTTAGATAGTTGTTCTCCTGGATGTGAGAAATAATATTTTCAGGAATTATCTTTATAGTTCTTTCTAGTCTTGGACCTCTCCTAGTTAATGATTGTAAAATGATTCCTTTACCACTTTCTCCAATGAGATGGGGAATTCCATCCAATTTACCTATTCTTATATGACTCCTTGAGGCCTATAATAGGAGAACACATTTGTGAATTCATGAATATGTCTATTCAATTATTATTCTTTAAGAACATGGAATTTAGGTAGAATTTGAATCATGTTAATGTTCGATTCAAAATCATTTTCTAGGGTATGGATAGCTAGTTGATTTTTTTGATTAGATAATTGGGGTTCCTAGAGATCACACAGAGTTTGGTTGGGATTACTTTTAATTTTTAAATATTTAGAGTGATAACCAAAAGTGTCACTTGAATCTATAAGGTGTATTTCCAAAAAAAATCTTTTTTCAATTTGTTTCTCAATTGGGTTTGTTTTGGTTCAATTTAAAGATTAAATTCAATTAAATGGTTTGTTGAACTATGGGTTGTTTATTTTTTTTATTTTTTGGTTTTCTGAGGCACTTCCTCCCTAGTAACAGTTCTATATTTAATTCATGCCAATCATTTTCCATGAAAAAAAATTATTATTTCGTATGTATAGTCTAGTGGTTATCCGTTAGGTTATCTCTAAATGAGGAGATCACAAAAAACATGGTTGCCACTTTTTATTGGTTTTATGAAATTTTGGTTTTAATTAATTATCAGAAAGTGAGAGAAGGAAGCAGTTTGATTAAATTGATTTTAAAAAAAATTAAGAAAGATAATGACCTGAGAAGATTTAGAAATACTTAGTGGTGTTCTATCATGGTTTCTAAAATTTACCCCTTCGCTGATAGAGGATAAGTTAAATATTCATCTACAGAGTTCTCTCTTTCCCTTGGCTAGATGGTTATGATGAGAGTGTTCTTAGTCAAACCTCATGTTTCTCTACCTTACTTTTTATGTGAATTTAATTTTTTAGTATATCTTGATTAATTAGGTAAATCCTAGACCAATAATTGATGTTCCCTAATAAATAAAAAATCCCAAGTTATAATTTTACACACGTGCTAATGACTGTTGAGAAGTAACTAGACAACACTAATTTATTGTATTATATACAGAAATAAATTGGGTGGAGGTAAAAATTGATTATAGACCAAGTTAACTAACATTAATAGAAGAAAAAACTTAACATAATGGAATTTGTAATTTAATTACAGAATAAATAATTTAAACAACATGAAGAAAAATAAATGATATTATTTAATTGAATCACAAAAAATCAAGCAAAGAACATAGGTCTAGCCTCCCCCTTACCCAATCACTCCCAGAAACTAACCCTCTATATATGGGGTATTCGAGGTTTTTCTAGATAGGGGAGAAAACATAGAATGATAAAAAGAAAAGAAACAAAATACTGGGAAATAAAATTGTAGCTAATCTTCATCCAGAGTTCCTCAGTGATCAATATTCTTTCAATACACCCTAGCCTATTATTCAAAGTCTTTAATCAATCTCTAAGACTTCATAAATGAAACATGATAGTTTTCCTATTCATAATGGGTCATCCCAATTCAAAAATAGGGTCTTCCTTCATTATTCTCCTCAAATCATCCAAATTCGAGGCTATCAGACATTTTCACGTCATGTAATTGATTCACGATGTGTAATTTGTGGGGAAGAACTTATAATGACATTTTATTTTTTTCAATCATTTTCACATCATGAATAGTTTTCACAACGTGCATGTTATGGGGTTGAATTTCTCAAGGCATGTATTCTTCCTTGTATTCAGGCCCTGTATTCCTTCTTGTTACACATCATGAATGAAATTCACATAGTTTAATGTAGAATTCCTGTAGATTTTTCCTATTTTCCTCCATATTATTAACTTTAAAGCCTTAAACATTTTCCTTAACCTTATGGTAGCTTCAAAATATATTCAAAACTCCAGTGTCATGCCACTCTGCTTTGTGGTGCTACATGAAGTGGTATCAACTCACTAAATGCGTCTGTTTTTTCTTCCTTTTTGATCAAACTCCATATACATGCACAAAACATAAAAACTATTAAATATTGAAAAGTTTAAAAATTTAATATATTAAAATGGGAAATTTCATATAAAAAATAAATTCTTAAAGTTTTTCTATCAATACACTTTTATAACAATTCATATAATGTGGTGATGAAAAATTACTTACATCATTGTGTGGAGATGATACTTTGTACGTATGCATGAGTGATGTTTCCACTTTTCGATGCATGGAATGAATGTGATTTAATAATAATTAAACATTAAATAATTATAATTACATCATATATATCATATATATCTAGTAAATATATGCTTATTATAATCCATGTTAATAGGAAATGAAAAACAAATCACATCGGTTCATGGAGGTGCTAGTACACATATACCCATGAGTGAGGCTACTATTCTCAAATAGATTGGTGGGTAATATGGTAGATAAGATATTAAAATTACATATAAATAATTATGTATTAAATATAATATATAAAAATTAAATAAATAATCACATCTAAGAATTAAATATGGGGATGGAAATTAATCATATCGCTACATAGTGGCGGTAGTCTAAACGTACGCATGAGTGACACTTTAATTTCCCATTTGATGGATAAGAGGTGAGAAATGACTATTCTATTATAATATTAAATTATTATTATATTTATGATTCTATCATAAACATGTTTTTATATAAAATATAGGTTTAGATTGGGTGGAAGAAGAAATTAAATTGAAAGATCGTGGTTAAGATTTATACATCTTCTTTGAGAAGCCTCCTTTGATGTACAACTTAATCATTGAAATATTTGTCTTAAGAGAATAAAAAAAGATCTAGGATGAAGGGAATGAATCTAGATTTTTTTTAGTATGTAATTTTGGACCTTGAAGGTAAAAATATTGTGAATAATGGAGGAGAATAGGTTCTATTTTATAGGTGAGGGAAGGGACACTCACGGAATTACATAAAGTATTTAAATAAGATAAGTTAAATTTGAAGAGAAGCTGGAAGAAAATAGAAAATTATTTGAAGACAAAATAATCTAAGTTTAAAATATCTTATAAAACAATAATTAAAAAAGTTTATTTGGCAATACTAACCTTATCTCTTAGTTTATTTTCATAGTAAACATATTGTAAACTCCACCATGGTAACAAAATTTTACTATTATTACTACTTATTATGAAAAAAATAAGTGAAACATATTAATTCATAATATATATAATTATTAAAAATATTTAATATATTTTTCCCGATTTAATTTGAATTATTTTTCAAATTTAATTTTAAATAAGCACAGAAAATTCAAAAAAGACCCATTTTTAGAAAAATGCATTTTTAACCATTAAACTAAACTTACTTCCATTCATTTACTTATAAAAAATAAAATTAATGTTAAAATATATTAGTTACTATATAATCTATAAATTTAATTAAAACCTTTAATAAATAGATATTAATTTCATTTATTAAGATAAAAAAACATTTAATGCATAAAAACACTTTTTATAAAAATGTGTTTCAAAGCCAGAAAATGAACTCCTACAAAAATAAAGTATAATAAAGATTCATATATTGTTAATTAGATTATTTATAATTAAATGATGATTATTTTAATTCAATATCATTTTTAATATATAATGAGACTTTTAAATTATATTACTTAATGAAAATAAATTTCGGCTTTATAAAAATCAATATTTTACATTATTCACTCAAAAAGTAATGTTTTTAGAAAAATTCCAAAATATCACTCTATGGTAATATAGAAATTTTGATTTCAAAAATTATAATCATTACCAAAGATAATGTTTCCACAAATAGTAAAAATTAATTATAATATCTGAATAAAAAATGTAATGAAAAATGATTTTTGAAGAAGACATATTTTGAAAGATAAAATGTCTTTATAGGAAATTGAGTAATTATTTATTATTAATTAGTTAATAAATTTTAATAATGTAAAATATTTTCTCATATTTTTAAATTTTTATATTAATATTTATACCTTCAAATTTAATTGGTAGGTTATAATGAGAATAATGAAATAATATTATTTTTATTTTATATTCTTGTTGTCTAAAATCTTGATGTAGCTTGTTTAGAAAGACGTTGAGCATAATATTCTCTTCAATAAATTTTCAGGGTGATATGCTTTAAGGGTTCCATACCACTGCTATTTTCTAATGGATCATATGATTATGTATTATCCCAAACAATATATCTGATAAAGACTCAAATTGATCTATTAATAATTTCTCTATCATTACTCTTGAAAGAAATTTTTTATATGGTCAATTAATTACATTGTAAGTATGTTTACATATCACTTACATATTCCAAATTATAAATATAATGAAAATAATATTTTTTTCCACAACTATATAGATAAAAAATAATGATTCCAAATTTTGTGAGGTTTTAAATTCTCTATTCATTTAAAATACTATGTATTGAATTTGTTTCTAGAATTTTATTATAATTATCAAATTAAATACAATTATATTTATTTATATAATTTTTTATATAAAAAAAATTAATGGTTATTCAATTTTTATATTAGTTTTTCTAATAGAGAAAATTTTAGTGTAGTTCTCTAACTCAGTATTATAAGGTAAAACCACCAATTTTGTTCATTTTTTAAGATAGATAAATAATTTTTTCATCTAGATTTTACTTTATTAGTTTCTTATTTTTATGGATATATAAAATATTTTTATAAAACTCTTAGATTTAAATATGTAATTCATCATTAAATAAAACTATATTCAATATCCTACATTACATGCCACACTAAAGCAAAATGAGTTGTGACATATTACAATAAAAATTTAGTAAATAGATATATATTAATAAATTATGATACTTATGTTGTATTTTTTTTACAGAATAAATTTTCATGATTAGAAAATAAATAATTATTGTGATATGGTTAAAACCATTCAATGTTAAGAAATAATAATTTTAAAAGAACTATTTTTAATGGGTTTATTTTAATAAGTTAATTATTTTTAAATTTACTCATTTATAAACATTTATTTTAATCGTTAATAAAAATTAAGTTTATATGATATAAGATAAAGAACACTTCGTGTTTAAAAAGGTTACTTTTCTATAAAATATATTTATATTTATATTTAATAATTTCATTTAAAAGTATAAATTTATATAGTTTTTAATTTGAATTTAATTAAATAAAATTCTTGTATGAGTTCATGATGTCAAAATTATATTAGTGTGAATTTTTTTTAGTTTTCTAAAAAGGTTGATTTTTAGGTGAATAGAGTGTTAGGTCAGATAGGGTAATGGAAAATGGTCTAAAGGGGGGGTGAATAGACTAGATTAAAAATTTTAATCAAATTAATTGATTAATTAAATTAATTATCAAAGTTAATTATTAAGGTTAATTAGCAGAAGAAAAAGGAAACAACGCAAGGATTTTTTTATTGTAGTTTGATCCAAAGTGGGCCTACTATAATCTTATACCTCTCTACTCGGCAAGAGATATGTGTGCACTAAAAATGATTTTTAAAGGGGAATCATAACCCAATTACAAAATCCTTTTCTAGTGGAGGTAAAACCACGACACTGACTTTTGTGTGGGCATTCACAACCCTTACAACCTGAATTTAGATACTAGGAGTCACAACCCAAACATTCTTGAATTTAGATACAGGGATTCAAAACCCTAAGATCCTGAATTTAGAATGCGGGAGTCACAACCCGAGGAAAAAAGAATAACAAATAATGCTTTTGTGTGCAAAAGCATAAACAGAAAAATAGAGTGCGTGTGAGAGATGGGAAGTAGTGTTACAGACTCAGAACCAGATAAAAGAGAAGATAAAAATTAAATCATAGGTACTGGTTCTTGAGGTTTAGATCATCACGTCTCATCAATGCAATTTTAGTCGAAGTAGAGTTAATTCAGCACTTGAGAGAATGAGTAGGTGGTGAATCAGAGTGTCACCGGACGTTGCAAATGCACATCAGGTTCAAAGTTCACAACACTTTCTTATTATATTTTAATTTTATATACTTTACCTACAAGATATAATGGTATATATAGAGAATATATAATAGGTGTAGCAGCTCCACTTCCTTTGGATGTTCAAAATTAATTGAGTCAAGAGATCCCATAAATATCTCTATGAAAATAGCAGCACCGTTGCTTTTTTTTATTCCTGTAGAACAAATATCTAATAAAGGAATTTAAAATATTTTGAATAAGTCTTCCAATAAAATCTCTAGAATAATAAATGCATTGAATGATTTAAAACAGAATTTTAAATCCATTTAAAATGATTTAAATGTAGTCAAAACAGTTCCTGAAAACTAGCAGCAGATTCTGAAATTAATGAGAATTTCACAAAAAAATGAGAATTTTTTACAAAAAAATGAGAATATTTCACAAAAATTCAATGAGAATTTTTCAAAAAAAAATAATCCTTATATTTAATGAGAATTTTTCACAAAAAAAAAATCATTAAAAAATAATCCATATATTTGCAGAAAATAAATTTTTAAAAAAATGCACAGAATGAACAGTAACTTCAGAGTGAACAGTAACTTCGGAATGAACAGTAACTTCAGAGTGAACAGTAACTTCGTAGTGAACAGTAACCTCACAGTGAACAATAACTTCGGAGTGAACAGTAACGTAACATAAGGTATGAATAGTAAAGTAATGTAGGGTATGAATAGTAAAGTAACGTAGGGTATGAACAGTAAAGTAACGTAAGGTATGAACAATATAGTAACACAGGGATGATGAACATTAAAGTAATATAGGGATGAACAGTAAACCATACTTTCATGAGATAAATAGTAAACCATACTTTTGTGAGATAAATAGTAAACCATACTTTTGTGAGATAAAAAATAAACCATACTTTTGTGAGATAAACAATAAACCATACTTTTGTAAGATAAATAATAAACCATACTTTTATAAGATAAAAAATAAACCATACTTTTTTAAGATAAACAATAAACCATAATTTTGTAAGATAAACAATAAACCATACTTTTTTAAGATAAATAATAAATCATACTTTTGTGAAAAATATTGACAGAATATTTTAACAAACTTCAACAAATTTTTAAGGGCTCTTAATAACAGATTCAGACTTTGGTCAAAACTAAATATTTGTAGAAAAACCTATTATCTTTACAAATAAAAAATAATCAATTAAAACCAATATCTACAGATCCCAAAATCATTAAAAAATAGAAGAAAAACAATTCTGGAAAAACTGCAACTACAAAACAGCATAGCATAACTTTAAGTAATTAAAAGTCCATTTAAAATATATTTTTAGACTTTGATGTAAACTAATGAAATCAAGATAAACATTTTATACTTCCATAGAATTATGTTCCGTACATCAGATAAATATATAAGTTTTAGTAAAATAAATAAAAAAAATGTTTTAAAACAGTTAAATGTAGAGTTTCTAAAACCATAGTAGCAACTTCATTGAATTTTTTGAGAAATAGATAAGAATTTTCAAACTTCCTCATTAACTAATAAAATATATATAAATATATTATATTTAAAACATGATAAGAATCACAAAAATTAAAATAACATAAATTAATATATAATCAAAATACAAAGGAAAAGTAATCAAACAAAATCATATGAAATCAAATTAAAGGAAATATACACATGCACAAACAATCTCCCTCTTTTTTTTTTGATTACAAGACCAAAACATTTAAACCATAATTTAATTTTTAAAATGAATAAAACCAAATTATTTCTCCCCAAAACTTCTCTCCAAAACTTCTCCCCCTTTTTGTCAATAAAAAAAAGTGAAAACATGCTCCCCCTAAACATGCAGTAAATAAAATTTAAAATTCCAACATACCAAGAGAAAATTTAATTTTCTCAAACTAAGCAGATTCTAAAGGCTTTGTAAAAATATATTCAAGATTATTTTCAGAACGGATAAATTATAAAACAATATCACCCTTATTCCCATGATCTCGAATAAAATGAAATCTAAGATCAATATGTTTTGATATAGAATGTTGTAAGGGGTTTTTAGAAATAGAAATTGCAGATGTATTATCACAATAAATATGTAGTTTATCAACATAAACACAAAAATCACATAAAGTTTTCTTAATATATAAACTTTGATCACAACTACTAGAAGCAGAGATATACTCATCTTCTGCAGTAGATAAGGCAACAGATAATTGTTTCTTAGATGACCAGAAAATTAAACATTTTCCCAAAAAATGACACATACCTGATGTGCTTTTTCGGTCAATTCTACAGCCTCTAAAATCAGAATCAGAATAAGATGTTAAATCAAAACAGTTATATTTTGGATAAAATAAACCAAAATCAGTAGTTCCTTTAACATATCTAATTATTCTTTTTATAGCTTTAATATGACTTTCTTTAGGATCGTCTTGAAATCTAGCACATAAACAAACACTAAAAATGATATCATATCTAGATGCAGTTAAATATATCAAGCTACCTATCATACCTCTATAAACTGTAAAATCAACTGATTTACCAGATTCATCACTATCTAATTTACAATTTGTACCCATTGGTTTTTTCATGGATTTAGAGAAATCAAGACCAAATAGTTTAACTAAATCTTTAGCATACTTATATTGATTAAGAAAAATTCCATCTTTCCTCTGAGAAATTTGAAGTCCAAGAAAGAATTTTAATTCTCCCATTAAACTCATGTCAAATACAGAAAACATCAATAAATAGAAATTATTACAAAGTATTTCACTATATAATCAAAAAAATATATCATCAACATAGATTTGAACAATTAAAATATCACTAGAAGATCTTTTAATAAAAAGAGTGGGATCAACATTTCCTTTCTTGAAACCATTTTTTAATTATAATAAAGAAAGTCTTTTATACCAAGAATGTGGTGCTTGTTTGAGACCATATAAAGCTTTTGATAATTTAAAAACATGGTTGAGAAAGTTTTTATTTTCAAAACCAGGGGGTTGAGAAACATAAACTTATTCAGTAATAAAACCATTTAAGAAATTTCTTTTTTACATCCATTTGATATAATTTAAAACATTGAAAACATGAAAAAGCTAACAAAATTCTAATTACCTCTAACCTGGAAATAGGTGAAAATGAATCTTCAAATTCTATACCTACTTCTTGAGAGTATCCTTGAGCAACAAGTCTGGCTTTGTTTTGGACAATCTGTCCAGATTCATCCAGCTTGTTTCTAAAGATCCACTTAGTACCAATTACCTTTTTATCTTCAGGCAATTCTACTAAAGTCCAAACATTATTTCTAAAAAACTTATTTAATTCATCTTGTATAATAAAAATCCAGCTCACAACTTTTAAAGAATCATTAATATTAACAGGAAAAAAATCATAAATAAAAAGCAGAATTGGCACAATAATTTAAAATAGAATTTCTGGTTTTGACACCAGAATCAACATTTCCAATTACATTTTCAACAGGATAATCTATGTGAATCTTCCATGATCTTGGATCAGGTTGAGAAGGATTATGCTCCCCCTTAATTAATTTATTCTTATCTTGAGGAATATCTTCACCAAAATTAAAATCTCTAAACTCATCATCAATAACATTAGAATCCGAATTTATTTTAACATTATTTTCATCAAACATAACATGAACAGATTCTTCAATAACCATCATTCTTTTATTATAAACTCTATAAGCTTTAATATTATCAGAATAACCAAGAAAAATATCTTCATCACTTTTAGCATCAAATTTATCTAAATTATCCTTTGAATTTAAAATAAAAACTTTGCATCCAAAAACTCTAAAATAACCAACTTTAGGCTTTTTATTTTTGAATAATTCATAAGGATTTTTCTTTCACAAAGGTCTAAAAATAATTCTATTTGAAATATAACATGAATTAAAAACAGCCTCTACCCAAAAATATCTAGGCATATTATATTCACTTAACATAGTTCGAGCCATTTCAATAAGAGTTCTATTTTTTCGTTCTACAGCACCATTTTTTTGTGGTGTTCTAGGAGCAGAGAAATTATGAAAATATCCATTATTTTCACAGAATTTTTCAAAATCTAAATTATGAAATTCACCTCCTTTCTTACTATGAATATAAATAATCATACAACCTTTTTAATCTTGAACTAATTTACAGAAATCAATTAATTTAGATAAAGTATCATTTTTATGAGCTAGAAAATATACCCAAGTAAATATACTATAATCATCAACAAAAACTAAAGTATATTTCCTTCCACCAAGGCTAGAAATTTGAGTTAGAACAAATAAATCATGATATACTAACTGTAAAGGCTTAATAGTACTTATCTGATTGATAGGTCTAAAAGAAATTTTGTGTTGCTTCCCTTTCATGCATACATCACAAACATGAAGTTATTCTTTCTTCAAAGAAGGAAGCTGTAAAACATTATCATACTTTGAGAGCTTATGAAACATTCTAAAATTAACATGTCCTAAATATCGGTGCCAAGGGATGCAGTCATTCAGTATAGCATTCGAACACTTTATATGTTGAATGGTTAGTTCAACAAAATCAATAGTATAAATATTATCTTTTCGATTAGCATAAAATAATAAAGAATAATCTTTAAAAACTAAACATTTATCATTTTGAAATTTAACTTCCATTCCATTATCACATAATTGTGATATACTAATTAAATTATGTTTTAAACATTAAACATATAAAAATTTTGAAATAAATGTAGAATTTGAAATACCAACTTTACCAAAAAAAATTACTTTGCATTTGGAATTGTCTCCAAAAGTAACAGTGCCTCCATCACATGTGTTGTATGAGGTAAAATTTGATGGTTCTCTGATCATATTCCTAGAGCATCTACTGTCCATGTACCATATGTCGTTCTTGAGACATCCAAGGAATTTTTTCTACAAAAATCAATTAATTGACATTTTTGGTACCCAAGCTACTTTAGGTCCAATATGATTAGTAATAAAATTTTTAGGTACCCATATAGAATTTAAACATGTATTGTAAGGTACTCTCGATAACAAGGATTTTGAAATATTAGTTTTTGTAAATCCCAAAGATTTTTTAAATCTAAGTGAGCATTCATTGGCATAGTGACCATTCATGCCACATTTAAAACAAGTAATAGTTGAAGTACAACCATTTTCACTTTTAACAAAATAGGTTTTATACATTTGAGGTAATATTTTATCATAACCAAAACCATATTTATTTTTATCATTTTTAGTCAAAGACATTATCTCATGATATTTTTCATGACTTTGAATAAAATCAGATAAATTTTGTTTAAGACATTCAACATCTTTTTTAAATTTCTCATTTAAATCTTGAGCAGTTTTCAAATTATCATAAACTATTGAATGAGAATCAGAAGCAGTGTTTGTTAACTTCTTATTTTCTTGAAAAATTAATTTATTTTCAGAAATAAGTTTTTCATTATCTTCTTTAAGTTTATTATATAAATCATCATCTTTGAAAATATCTTTTCTTACTCTTTCAATTTCTTTATTTAATTCAAAAACATTGGGATTTTCAGATTCATATTCAGAATCAGAACATTTATAATAATAACTAGAATTACAAACCATATCCAGTGAGGCCATGAAACACAAATTAACAGATTCCTTGTCATTTCAAGATTGTTCACTAGAATCAGATTCTTCAGTACAACTCCAGCTAGTTTTCAATGCCTTTCTATCCTTCTTTTTGTATTTGTATTTATTCTTTAGTTTAGGGTAATCGGGTTTGATATGACCTTTCTTCCTGCACTCATAACAAGTTACATCTGAAGAATTGTAATATGTATCACCTTTATTATCTCCCTTATATTTTTCCTTTTGAGGGTTTATTCTAAACTGGTTTTTGAATCCTTTCTTTTTCATTCTTTTGTAGACTCCAGTTACAATCTAAGCCATGTCTTCCTTTTCAATATCTTGTATATCAGAATCAGAATAATTATTAGAAATAACATTTACAGACTTAAAATCTAGAACTTTTCTTTTTTTTTTGTATCCTTATCAGCTATTTTTTTCAGTTCTAGTTCATATTAGAGTAGTTATCCAATAAATTCATCAAGTGTGTACTCTTTGAAGTTCTTGCTTTCATAAATGGCAACCTTCTTTGCATTTGATTTCTTTGGTATTGATCGTAGTACTCTTTAAACAAGTATAGGATTTTCCAGAGCTTCTCCAAGTAAATTAATTCCATTCACAATACTTGTGAATCTATGGAACATTTGGTTTATAGTTTCATCTTCACCCATCTTGAAGTCTTGATACTCAGTATGAAGCATTCCAAGCTTGGTTCGAATTAATTTTTCAAATCCAAGGTGAGTATCTTTCAAAATCTTCCGAATCTCATGAGTTGTCTTGCATGTAGACACATGACTAAAAACACTTTTGTTAATAACACAATATAAAATATTAACGACTTTGTAATTTAAGACATAAACTATGGCATCAATTCCTGTAAGAGTATCTGGATCAGCTTCAGGCAGTGTGTATTATTTTGACATGATATACCAGTGCTCAATGCTCAATTGTTTGAGGTATGGCTCCATTCAGGATCTCCAGTATCCATAATCATTACCATAAAAATGTAGTGGCTTCTGAGGAATCCAAGCATCATTCGGGTTTAATCCTACCATCTTATAAGATCTTTATCCTTAGACTGTGAGGTCTAGGAATAGGTTATCACAATAAAATATAAAATCAAACTCAAAAAAATTGTTAGATAAATTCCTTAAGGAACAACCAATGGTACAGATCTTTGGTATAATGAAATATAAAGATAGAGAAAAACTATTCTTAAGAAGGTTTCCCTCTGATACCAATTGTTAGGTCGGATGAGGTAATGGAAGATGGTCTAGAGGGGGGGTGAATAGAGTAGATTGAAAATTTTAATGAAATGAATTGATTAATTAAATTAATTATCAAAGTTAATTATTAAGGTGAATTAGCAACGGAAAAAGGAAATAATGCAAGGATGTTTTTTATAGTAGTTCGGTCCAAAGTGAGCCTTATCTACTCTTATACCTCTCTACTTTGAGATATATACGCGTGCACTAAAAATAATTTTTAAAGGGTAATCATAACCCAATTACCAAATCCTTTTCTAGTGGAGGGATAACCACGACACTGACTTTTTTGTGGGGAGTCGCAACCCTTACAACCTGACTTTAGATACTGGGAGTCACAACCCAAACAGTATGGACTTTAGATACAGGGAGTCACAACCCTAAGATCCGGACTTTATAATTCGGGAGTCACAACCTGAGGAAAAAGAATAACAAATAATGATTTTTTGTGCAAAAGCATAAATAGAAAAATAGAGTGCTTGTAAGATATGGGAAGCAGTGTTATAGACTCAGAACCAGATTAAAGAGAAGATAAAAATTAAATCACAGGTACTAGTTCTTGAGGTTTAGATCAGCACATCTCTTCAATGCAATTTTATTCAAAGCAAAGTTAATTCATCACTTGAGAGAATGAGCAGGTGGTGAAGTAGAGTGTCACCGGACGTTGCAAATGCACAGCAGGTTCAAAGTTCACATCACTTTCTATTTGTATTTCAATTGTTTATACTTTACCTGCAAGAGAGAATGGTATATATAGGGAATATATAATAGATACATCATCTCTACTTCCTTTGGATATTCAAAATTAATTAAGTCAAGAGATCCCATAAATATCTCCATGAAAATAGCAGCACCGTTACTTTTTTTTTATTTCTGTAGAATAAATATCTAATAAAGGAATTCAAAATATTTTGAATAAGTCTTCCAATAAAATATCCAGAATAATAAATGCATTGAATGATTTAAAACATAATTTTAAATCCATTTAAAATGATTTAAACCTAGTCAAAATAGTTCATGAAAACTAGCAGTAGATTCTGAAATTAAAATCAAACATTTGAATTTAAACAATCTTAAAACGTCAAAATTTATTTGTAAAAGACATTGAAAAAATTTATTAATTTTTTCTCTAAATATAGCACCAA
Organism: Viscum album; assembly: GCA_963277665.1. Taxonomy (NCBI): domain Eukaryota; kingdom Viridiplantae; phylum Streptophyta; class Magnoliopsida; order Santalales; family Viscaceae; genus Viscum; species Viscum album. The sequence continues at coordinate 989,129,997 of OY728167.1, forward strand.
AAATATTAAAAAAAAATTATAATCCTTATATTTAATGAGAATTTTTCACAAAAAAATCATTAAAAAATAATCCATATATTTGCAGAAAATCAATTTTTAAAAAATTTCATGGAATGAACAGTAACTTTGGAATGAATAGTAACTTTGGAGTGAACAGTAACTTCGGATTGAACAGTAACTTCGTAGTGACCAGTGACTTTGGATTGAATAGTAACTTCCTAGTGAACAGTAACTTCGTAGTGAATAATAACTTTGGAGTGAACAGTAACGTAACTTAAGGTATGAACAGTAAAGTAATGTAGGGTATGAACAGTAAAGTAACATAGGTTGTGAACAGTAAAGTAACGCAGGGATGATGAATATTAAAGTAAGGTAGGGATGAACAGTAAACCATACTTTCATGAGAAAAACAGTAAACCATACTTTTGTGATATACACAGTAAACTATACTATTGTTAGATAAACAATAAACCAAACTTTTGTGAGATAAAAAGTAAACCATACTTTTGTAAGATAAAAAATAAACCATAATTTTGTAAGATAAACAATAAACCAAAAATTTTTAAGATAAACAATAAACCATAATTTTTTAAGATAAACAATAAATAATACTTTTGTAAGATAAACAATAAACCATACTTTTGTGAAAAATCTGGACAGAATATTTTGACGAACTTCAACGAATTTTTAAGGGATCTTAACAGTAGATTCAGACTTTGGTCAAAACTAATTATTTGTAGAAAAACTTATTATATTACCAAAAAAAATAATCAATTAAAATTGACATCTACAGATCCCGAAATCATTAAAAAATAGAAGCAAAACAATTCTGGAAAAACTGCTACTACAAAATAGCATAACATAACTTCAAGTAATTAAAAGTCTATTCAAAAGATATTTTTAGAATTTGATGTAAACTAATGAAATCAAGATAAAAATTTTATCTTTCCATAGAATCAGTTTTCATGTAAATCAGATAACTTTAGAAGTTGTAGTAAAATAAATACAGAAATGTTTTAAAACAGTGAAAGGTAGAGTTTCTAAAACCATAGTAGCAACTTCATTGAATTTTTTGAGAAATAGATAAGCATTTTTAAACTTCCTCATTAACTAATAAAATATAGATAAATATATTATATTTTCAACATGATAATAATAAAAAAAATTAAAATAACATAAATTAAGATATTATCAGAATACAGAGGAAAAGTAATCAAACAAAATCACATGAAATCAAATTAAAGGAAATATGAACATGCAAAAACATAGTGAAAAATACCATTTTTAAAAATACTATAATTTTAGGAAATCATTATAGTGTAATAATGACTTAAAAATTTATAGGAAATAAATTTTAAAGAACAAATATTTATTTAATAATTAAAAAAAATAATTCAAAAAATATAATGTAGAATTTAGAAATAGATGATTGAAATTTTAAAACATAAGTGAAATTTTATTCTAATAAAAGAACTAATTTGATAATTTTCTTTAATTAAGTAATTACAAAGTTACATTATGTTTTTAATTGGTTTTAAAGACACATAAATTTAACCTTCATATTTAAAAACTTATAAATATCATAAGATTTACTTTTATATGTGATTTTGGTATAAATTCATTATTATTCTTAAGAATAAATTTTTCAAAAACAATTTCATTAGGTTTTGCATACTTATATTAAAATTATATTTTACAACCTATTATAATTGAATAATTTAAAATTTATATCATATTTTTAATAATAATATTCAAATTATATATTAATTCACATCTCATTTTTTACCATAATTAATAGTTACTTTTGTAAAACAATTTTTCTCTATTCTAAGGGTTATAATGGTTAATGAGGGGGTTATACTAAGAGATAAGTCTTCAAATATTACCAAAAATATTTCTAAATTTTAATTTTTCTATATATTTCATCATTAAGATATCCTATATTTGAAAAAATTTCCATTTCATTCCAAATTCTCATGAAAATAATGATATATTATTTTAAAGTTATGGGTATTTACAATGGTTCCACTCCCCTCTCTTATAAAAGGGAACCTCATATCCTCACTCATATACATAGAAATCCCCCCTAACTATACTAAGATCTATCCAAATACCTTTCAAAAACCATTATCCATTACCTATTGGTTTCTAGACTTCCCAAAATAACCATACATGAATCCTTAAGATGTTTTTCAAAGGTGACTATCCAAGGAAGAGGTATATGTTGTTACCATGATCTTTTATATTTATTTCTTATTAAACCTAATAAAAATATTCAATCAAATTACTAAATTAATGAAATAAATATATTTAAAATAATAAATTTTTTATTTTAAGGTCACAACCATTTTCTATCTACATTCCATCCAATTTAAAATAAAAACACCGCTAATGCATACGTGCGGACTACCACCTTCATGAAGTGATGTATTTTATTTTTCATCACTACCTCTCATAGATGTTTATATACATGGATTTAATGAATATATATGATATTTATGACATAATAAGTATTCTATAATGATAATATATTATATAATTTCCTTCCCTTCCATCTGTCGGAAAATGGAAATGTCGCTTGTGTGTACGTGAAGACTATTTCCTCCAAGAAGTGATGTAACTCATTTTTCCTCAATGTCTCAAATGGGTGATTTTGTAGATAGAATTAATAATTAAATATAATAAATAATAAATAATTATAATTCTATAAATATTAATCTTTATATACCTTATTTTCCTTCAATCCGTTGAAAAATGAAAATGGTAACCATGTATACATGCCAACTACCACCTCAACGAATGACATATTTGATTTCTCACAACCTACTTATATGGATGGTTATAAAAGTTTATTTAATTTATAAATATGATATATATTACATAATTATAATTATGGAGGTGAATAAATCGTGACCAAGGTGTTAGTACTGAAATCACTGAATTGAAAAATGAATGGGAAACGGGAGTGTTAACTAAAAAATTTTGATTTTAACAATGAATTATTTGTATGTGGGTAATAATAAATTATAATTTTATATTATATAGTAAGGAATAATAAAAATACAAGGTTTATATAAATTTATAATAAATATAAAATAATTATATAGTAGTTTATACCATGTGATTATAAGTAGGAATCCAAGTTAAGGGTTTGTTCTTCTCAATATTTCCTTATTTGGGACAAATTTCATATCATTTACCAATTTTGATTTATATGGTCTAAGTAAAACCCCATTAAAACATTATTTCATGATTAACTCTTTATTAATCTTATATAATGATTTATTTTATTTTTTCTCTTTAAATATGTTTTGATTTAAAAGTTATCAAAGTTGCAAGGGTTTATTTTATAATATTAGTTTTTATCAGGATAGTTTATGTTTTAATTTGAATTAGTGGAATTATAGGTCATTTATCTCTAAAAACCCATATATATTTTTATGTTGTGGTAATATTTTTGGGTTTCATTCATTATTTCCATTTCCTTTGGTACTAAAATTAACTAAAGGAATAAGAAATGATGACCTAATTTCTCCATTTTGGGTCGGGAATATTTATCTACCATACACATATTCTTTATTTTTTTCAAGAATACTTGAATTAATAATTCAATTATTTCTTGAGGTTAATTTTTTTCAACATTAATTTTTAACAAAAAAGTTTAATGGAATATTTTTAGAGTTTTCAAAATAATTAATATATGACTTTTTGAATAAAAGTGTGTAAAGAATCAATTTTTAAACATTTTCTACATGAATGGATCTTCTTACATTCATGAAAATTAATATATATATATATATATATATATATATATATATATTACATCTAAATGTTTTTATGGGTTTACAAACTAATATAAAAATCAATTATTTTATGAACTCATAAAAAGAAAATGATATTATTTTCATAAGTATTTTGAAAAAGAGATTTCATTATACTTATGAATTATTTTATCTTTCACTCCACACATTTTATATAATTATATTTTTATTCAAGAATTCATTATTAAATTTTTTTTAAATATCTTCTTAAAATATCATGAAAATTATTTTCAATGTGTCTTTAAATTTAATTTTTTTTGTAATGTTTTACAATTTTTATAGGAAAAAATCTTTTTAGAAGCTTAATATTTACTTTATTCTATTTTATAAAGGAATTTTATTTAATACAATGAATTAATTAGTAATTAATTGATGGTATCCTTTATGTCCATGTTTTCTTATCATGGATGTATTATACGTATGTTCTATTGTTGAATTAGTCATATACCCATGACTTTTTATGTTATAAAAAACCTATTTGACCTAAATTGGATTGGGGGTGTTTACCAAGAAAGATATATCATTTATTAACTGATAAAAAATTTAATGTTTGTATAATTTTTAGTTCTATACAAATTATTATTGACTGTTAAGTCGGTTTTATTATAGATTAGGGAAATATCAAAATTTTATATGCTAGTTTTCTAATACAAATGTTTAATTATATGGAATATTGATTATGTGTTGTAATGATATTTATTTGTTTCATATTATAAAATTATTTGACTTAGTAAGTGATGGGTGGGACCTGATATTAGAGATCCCCTTGATACATCAGTTTGTCTAGTGAGACAAACTATCTTGGGTATTCCGTGTATTCCTTCCCAATTATTTATGATGGCTTGGCTGAAGCATTGATGATATATATGATGTCTGGGTTATAAAATTGATGGTAAGATTATGATGTATGGAGTTATGAATTCCATAACCATGAAATCAGCCATTGATTTCCATTTGATTATTTATTTTTTTCCATGGATATATTTCAAGCTTATATGATTAATTATATCTAATTTTTTCATTATAATTTATGATTCTTATATTATATAGGTCTTGATTATTATATGATAGATTTCTCTATTTGTTTTCCCTTAAAAATAATATAATATCACTTTTATTATGTTTTCGATCCCCCAGGTTATAAAGATGATTAATACATATTATAAATCAATAAGTTTATAATGTGTTGTATAATAACCCAAGATTTTTATATTTAAATATTAAATCATTTTAGATGAATATTCAATTCATTTCACAATAATAAAATCTCATAAAGCATAAAGGGTTAGTGCATTTGAAGACTAGATATATAAAGATATTATTTAAGTATAATATTCATCATCTCAAACAAATTTGTTGGTCAGAGTGGAAACTCAAGAGGGGGTTAATTGAGTTCCTACTTAAAATTCCTGTTAAAAATTTTATGATAAAGATCCCCCAATTTTGAAATAGACCTGTTAATTAAGGTAGTAGAGATATAAATGTTTAGTTGGTCAACAGGTTTCTCAAAGGGTGATTAGTCCTCAATTGAATCAGTGTAAAAAACTTATAACTTTTTAAATAGGTTTACTGAATTAAACATATACACCCACTAAACAGAACTAACTATCAAATTCAATGTAAAACAGTTTTCTATTTTTGAAATTATAAGCAGTGGAGAATAGATAAAACCGAGTATTACTAAATATAGAACACTGTAGAGTTAAACAAGAGTTTTATTCTCAAGTCGAGACTTAATACTCTCCACTTGATGATCACCTACCACCAAGTAGTTTATATTAATAATAAACTTGATACACAGCCTGTATCAGGATTTACAATAGTTTTCACAAACTGTCTAGGAATCACACCCTCTACCACTATTCTTTGTGTGATAAACACACAATCAGGCCACACATGGCCTCTTCCACAATTATACGTGGGAAACAAAAAAATAAAGGATGATTGATGTGAGGATTTTCAGTATCCTCCAGTTCAAGCACAGGAGACAGTGTGTGTAACATACAAACATACACTTCTCATAAATGTAAAAAATAAAAGAACACAATAGAGAAAATATTATAATATTGAGTTTAGAAATCCCTATGTGTTTGTAGTTCAGCTCTTGACTTCTTAGAGTAAAGAAATTTAAGTTCGAGTCTTTCTTTAGAAGTTGTCCTCAAAACAGAGTATCGCAAATTTAGGTTCTAGCTTCCAAGTACTAAGGTGTTCTTCTTCTTCATTGGACAAGGATTTAAAGAAGCACAGAAGGCAGACATGAATTTTTTCCAAAATGATCTTCATGATGCTCTTAGGTTCACAATGTAAGTGATAGATGGTTCTTCCTTATTCTCTTTGATCTAGAAAGTAATCTCTATCTCATGACATCCATGCTCTTCACACATCTTTTCTTCCTCGGTCTTCTCTTTTATATTTGAGGTTAGACAATAGAAATAAGTAAACCACATGCAGTCCTCATCGTACCTCATACTGTCTCCAAATATGGTCTCTTGATATGTCTATAATCAGCATTAATTAATGTTAAAAGCATTAAATTTACCAAATAAGACTATTAGAATAATATTACGAATTTGAAAAAGTATAAAGTAGAAAAGGGAGCATCGTTAGACTAGTAGCAGTAGCCTTCTCAACCGTAGGCTTCAAAAATTGGCTTCATCGGTAGACTACATTTGTAGCCTTCAACGGTAACCTTCTATCGGTGACCTTCATCTGTGACCTTCTATCGGTGACCTTAATTGGAGACCTTTCATCAGTGACCTTCATCGGTGACCTTCATCAGTGACCTTTCATCGGTGACCTTTCATCAGTGACCTTTCATCGGTGACCTTTCATCGGTGACCTTTAATCAGTAACCTTTCATCGGTGTCCTTTCATCGGTGACCTTTCATCGGTGGCCTTTCATTGGTGACCTTCTATCAGTGACCTTCATCAGTGACCTTCATCGGTCACCTTTCATCGGTGACCTTCCATCGGTGACCTTCCATCGGTGACCTTCATCGGTGAACTTCTATACTTAGAGAATTTTTTCACTGTAATCTTAAACAAGAGAGCAGTGATATTAAAAGTACATAGTTATTACTTGATAGAAACTAAGAATATTAATGAAACTTTATTATCATAGAACATAAACATGATTTGGGATTATCAAAATAGGTGAGTCCAATAAAATTTCATCACATAAGGTACACTTCTAGGATCATCACACCCAGAACCATACATCAAAAAATGGGGAAGGAAAATATAATAAAGGGTGTGCTAAGATTCTTAGTAATGGTAAACATGGGAGATATCAATCATTATATAATAGGATAATCATAAGGGTATGAAAAAAATTTCATTTTTATATTCTCAATGTAAGATATTTATACGTAAAAACTCTTATATCATATGGTCCATAACCTATTCATATTTAGATACATAGTCAATAAGAGTGCCATTGTAGTAATCATCATTCAATAATAATAAAATAGGAATGTAGAGTGATAAAAGTAATAAATAATAATATTGTAATCATATCTAAATAAAATCATTTCCATGAATAATATTATGATTATAGCTAGAAATTTATCATACTCACATATCAAAATGTGATGAATTCTATTTTCAATAATTTCCTTGAAAATTCCTATGAGCATAACTAGAATAAATCACATTCATGAATTAATATATGAATATAGGTATTCTAAATAATGTCCACTCTTATCACTAACATGTCATCAGATATCATTATCACTTTAGAAAATTCATTAGAGGGATATAAAGGACCCTTCTATTACATAATCATAATACAATAATATAAATTTCATAAGATCGTAAGACATTCTTCATAGCATTAACCAAGGAAAATAAATGAGTTTCATAAATATATCATCCCCATAATCATAAAACATCTAGGGAAAGAATAAGGATGGTATTATTGGATCATATTACTGGTAATGAAAAATTAACATCAGGGATGCTATCATAGATTAAAATTTTCTTTAAACAACTTTTGGAATAATTTTTGAGTGAAAATAGAATTTTTGTTTTGGAATCACTTATTTAAAATATAAAAATTCTCTAATATATTATGGAAAAAATATATTTGAAAATATACATGGAAATTTTATAGGATGTTTCAAAACATTGAGAGAATATGATGGTGGGAAATTCTATTCATTCTGTGTACTTAAAAAAATTCCTTCCATAGTTTCTATAAAAAGTCCAAAAAATCCTTATTTGGAAAATGATATGGAGATTTAGATGTTCCAAGGTATGAATAAAAAAAATAAGAAGGGGGGAAGGTGGGTTGAATCAGTTGTTAACTTTCTATAAGTTTTAAAACTTTTAGAAACTTAACCCTTGCAACCTATTAAGATTTATATCCATATCAAATTTTAGTAAATACTCATGCATGGAAAAGTAGGTATGAATGAAAAACACACAATATTTATAAGTTTTGAGCTTAGTGTGATAACCTACATCCTTTCCATTTCCATTTCTGTAGTTTTATGGAAATCCACTATTATGAAGAAGTGAATACAACTTGTTCCAAATTACGTTAGAATCATTCTATCTCCTGATATAAATGATTATAGTGACTACTATCAGTTTATAATGATTTATTTTAAAAATATTGAGCCAATCAAAAGAATAAAAACTCTGTTGAAACTTCTCCACAAATGATCAGTCTGAAACCTCAATGTAATATGGTTAGATAGGATTCTCTCAAATTTGATGATATTGGATCTGATTTTTTGAATACAAATATGCTATATTCGGGATCCAATTTTTGAAGAATGTTGGTGCTGAATTTTGTATAATTCTAGATCCAATTTTCTCATAATGATTCTGTCATTTTTTTTTGATTTATGGATACGATTTTTACAGAATGTTGGTGCTGATTTTTGTTAAATTCTAGATTCGATTTTCATATAATGGTGGTGCTGATTTTTCTCTAAACAAACTATAAAACTCAAACTCTGATAGAATGATCAATACAATTCTTCTTCAATTATATGGAAACTTCCACTTTGATTTCTTCATTGCTCCTTATTTTACGCGTATATAGAAAGTTTAAAATGAATAAGTGATATGAGAATTTATTTATAAGTAAATCTGAAACCAATAGTGGGAAATATGAAAAAATTCATCACTTCCTAAAATCTCAAAACTTTGAAAATATCTTACATTTAAAATTCATCTTCGATTTCATCAAACCTCCTTAGATTTCTCTGAGATTTATGAAAAACTGAATGTCAAGTTTGACCACTTTAATTCTTCTTCATAATTGGCTCATTGTGAATTCTTTATCAATGAAAAAATGATGGATCCTTTTTTTGTAGAATTATGGTGCTAATTTTCTCAGAATTTTGGATATTATTTTTGTAGAATCTTGGTGTCGATTTTCTTAGAATGCTGGATATTATTTTAGAAACATTCTAGTGCTGGTTTATTGGATCTGATAGTTTTATTATTATTTTATGTAGAATCAGAATTGTACAGTAAATCAGATCCATCTCTTTATCTCATTTCGAATCCTTTATCAATGCAAGATTTGGGTGTCGATTTTTTGGATCCTATTTTTACAAGATTTTGGGTGCCTATCAGTCTCAATACAATTTAAATCCAATAACGATGAAATTATCATTAAGATAGAAATCCTAATTTATTTAAACCTCTCCCTCATTTCTTCAAAGGCATTTATCATGAAGGTTTTCATGATTTGTGAGAACTTTTTGATTAGAAATGCATCGTCTGATTTTGTTTTAGATAGTATAAAAACATTATAACTCTTGAATTCACATAATTCTTTAAAAAAAATTTAGAAACTTCATTCTTTATAAAATTATAGAAGAGATAGACTCTTAGAAAAATATAAATTCTACCTCTGATTCTATTGGATCTGAAGAACTGAATACAATAGATATGGATCTAATTCCTTGAATACAAAACATTCTAATACAAAAAGGTTATTTTACAATAAATGAAAAAACATTGTTAAAACAATTTATCACAAAGGTACTTCAATCCCCCCCTTGGATTTTTTGAGAACCCTAATTAATAACTTTTCAAAATCTTAGAAAATTTTTCACAAATAAACTTTTTTATTATATCAAAACATAGCCTTTCTCAAAATAGAATGTCCTGACACAATGCTACTGGATAAAGTGATGTTTTTGAAGGAATTACATCCATCAATGGTAAGAAAATTTTTTGGCCATCAAAAGATAAAGACTCCTCACTTTTCTTTTTATAATTTCTTTTTCTCTCCCATAGTATTTCTTTTCTCACTTTATTTTTATTTCTATCCCTCATTATATGATAACCACGACTTTAGATTCATAAAAAATGATAAGTAAATACTTATTATAAAGTACAAAGTTATTTAATTCCTTTTATCGATTGTAGATATAATCCAAACCATAGTGGGGGTCATTCCTTATGAGATTTAGGAAGTTATAGGAGGAGTATAAACATGAAGTTATAGCCTCAATTCAACAAACATTTCTTTCATCATTTCTTTTGTAAATATATAAACAATCTGATACATTTTTGAAATTTATTATAGAAAAACATATCCACTAGAAACATTCACTTTTATAAAACAAAACTTTATATCAATGTTTTTTGATCTTCAATGTTAGATAGGATTATTAGTAAGATAAATTGCACTTTGATTATCACAAAGTATTTTTAATGGTTTAGAAACTTTCTCTTTCAAATCTTCTAGCTAAAATTTCATCCACAACATCTGAGTATAATCTTGAGTGGCTACAATATATTATAATTCAGTTGTTATCAATGTTACTAAACTTTTTTTCCTACTATACCAACTCACAAAACATTCACCCAATAAAAATGTTCCTCAAAAGGTTGATTTTATATCTTTACAATCTCCACTACAATCAGCATTAGTATAACTATGAAACTTCATCTCGTTATTTCTTTTTTATAATAAATCATGTGGTGTTTTTAATTTTACATATCTTAGAATTCATTTTTCTACCAACATATGTGATTCCTTTTGATAAATTTGATTCCTGGCACACAAAGTCACATCATAAACAATATCAGGCCTTGATGTTGTAAGGTAAATAATACTTCTTATCGACTTTTGAATTTCTTTTTGATTCACACTTATTCTGAATTCATCTTTTCTCAACCTTGAGCTCAATAAAATTGGAGTTGAAACTTCTTTAGATTCAGCCATCCCAATCTTCTTTAACAATTCCCTGGAATATTTTTCTTGATAAAAGAAAATTTATTTTCCCTTTTGTAGAAATTTTAATCCAAGGAAGAAATTTAATTCTACCAACATTGACATTTCAAAATTCTTATTAATTTCTTCATAAATCTCTTTAAAAACCTTTTATTCATCCCCAAAAAATATATATCATCCACATAAAAAATTACAATTAATGTTTCGGAGTCAAAATCTTTGACATACAAGTTGCTATGAAATTTTACTTTAGAAAAGTTCACTATTCTCAAATAATTTTCAAGCTTTGAAAACCAAGCACGTGGATCTTGTTTCAGCCCATACAAAGATTTCTTAAATTTACAAACTTTTTTTTCATCTTCATCAAGTATAAACCCACAATGTTTCTCAATGTAAAATTCTTCCTCAATTTCACCATTTAAGAAAGTTGTCTTTACATCCATTTGATAAACTCTGTAATTCCGATGTGAAACCATTGAATGAAACAAGCTAATAGTTTCCAATATTGCAACTAAGGAAAAAGTTTCCTAAAAATCCACACCTTCCACCTATGAATATTTTTTAAAAATAAGTATTTGCTTTTTTCTTGAAACTTCTCCATGCTTGTTCAATTTTTTTCTATAAACCCACTTAGTTCTGATAACATTTTATTTATTGGCCTTAGAAGAAGTCCCCATGTTTCATTTTTCTTATTCTGATTAAACTCTTCATTCATAGTATCCACCCATTAATTATGTTGAATATACACTTAAATTGATTCTTGTCCAACATTTGAGATAAGTAAAGTTTGATTTTATAATCTCAAATCTCTTCTAGTATGAACTGGATCCTTCTAATTCCCAATAATGGTTTCAGATTCAACATATTTTCATAAAGTAGGAAATATCAAATTTTCTTTCTCGTTTGGAATTTCCTCATCACATGATTCTTCTAAATCTTGATAAGAGTGTTTTGAATTACTATCACTATTGTTGGAAATCTTCAATTTATGCTCCTCAGCATTCTCAACAAACTTTGTTAAGGAACTTTTATTTTCAATTACCTTAACATTATATGATTCCACCAACTTTTTTAAATGTTTATTACAAAAATTTTAACTTCTTTAATTTGTTAAATAACCCAGGAATGTTCCTTCCTCATCTTTCTCATCAAAATTTACCAAATCTGGATTTTTGATTTTGATAAAACATTAAATTCCAAAAACATTTAAGTATTTCAATAAAGTATTTTATTTATTCCACATTTCATAAGAATTTATGTCAGTTTCCAGTCTCAACAATCATATATTTTGAACATGTATCGTAGTACTAACATCTTTTCTCCAATATAACTTTAAAAATTTGTATTTTGAAGACATACTTCATACCATTTCAACCAATCTTCAATTATTTCTTTCTGGTACTCAATTTTGTTATGGATTATAGGGAGCACTATATTGATACTTGATACCATTATTTCTCAGATAAGTTTAAAATTTATTATTTGTGAATTTGGTACTGTTATTTATTCTCAACTTCTTGATAGAACCCCCAAATTTTTTCTCAACATATTTTCTAATGAATTTTAACATTTAAATAGCCTATGAATTTTGATTCATTAACATGATATTCTGTCATCTAAGCGAAATCATCAATCAATGTGATGAAGTATAAATCTCATTTTGTTGATTGATGTATCATTAAACCACATAGATCAAAATGAATAATCTCAAGTGGTATACTAGATTGAATCTCAATTCTCTTATGACTTTTGTTAGTCATCTTTCCTTTCTATTAAGAAATACAAACATATTCATCTCTTCTTTTAAATTATAGAAAATTCCTAACAACATCATATTTGGAAATTTTATTCATGTTTTTTTCCCAAGGTGACCAAGTCTTCGGTGCCAAAATTTATTTTCATCTTCAGCAATAAAGTAACATGATTTATTAAATTCTTATATTTGAAATAGATTCCCACCAGGTTTTTTTTCTAATGACTTTTCTATCTTTCATAATTTTTATGATACAAGAATCCTTGCTGAATATTACTTATTTTCTATCATTAAAAAGTTGAATTACAGTAAGTAAGTTATGTTTTAGCCCATCAACAAGAAAAACTTTCTTATATTTCAATTTCTCTATTTCAATATCTATGATATTGATTACTATGATATATAAGGAACTATCATTTCCAAAAGTAACTGCTTCTCCATCATGAATTTTGACATGTTTCAAGATTCTTATTTCACCTATCATATGTAAAAAACAACCACTATCAAGAATCCATGGTTTTTTACTATTACTTTTTTTCAAATATATTTCAACAATAAAATCTATTTCGTCAACCTTATTCTATTAAGATTTCTTTTCTTTTCTATCATAAGAAACTTTTTCTGGAACGAGTGTCATACATATTTCGGCATGATGACCAGACTAATCACATCTTCGAAAAACTTCTTCTAGACATTCAAATATATTCTTTGTTTGAATGATTCTAACAACTTGATAATTCAACTTTCCAACTTCATGTGATTTAGGAGAGTTTCTCAATCTTTTTTCATTATTTTTTATGCTTTTATCAAACCTTCATTTAAGTATAGATAATTTGTGCCAAAAATTAAAATCTCTATTCCCATAGATTCTACAATACCAGCAATAGACATCAAATATTGATTTTATATTCATGAAATATCATTCTATATAGAAACTTTATTGAGGATGATAACTTATTTTAGATATAACATACTTAGGATGTAGGCCAACATTTCTTTTGAGTGAGTTTTATACTTTTGTAGAATAGGTAGATTTATCACTTCCTATCTCTATCCAAGATTTCCCAATACTTTTTCCAGAACATGAAATGTTAACAGAATCAACTGAAACAATATTTTTCTGAGAATATTTCACTTGATTCTCGTATTGATCCTTCTCATCAACTTTAGAAGTCTCATCTTTTACTTCCATTGTTTTAATGATGTTTTTATTCATCATTATCAAGGTACATTCAGACTCAATAAATTTTGATTGCGACTAGTTAACCTCTTCTTCCTTAGTTTCTAGATTCTTGGACAGATCTTCAATCATCTTTACCTATTCATCAATTCCAAGTTTGTAACTTAAAATCTCTTGAATGTATTCATCCTCTTTCTTGATGAAATCTTTTCTTCCATCAAAAACTTTTTCTTGATATTTATTCATTACTCTAATTTCTTTCTTGAGAGTTTTATTTTTCTTAAGACATGGAACAAGTTTGGTTCTGAGATGATACTCTCTATAAGATTATTCACCACCTTCTTCACTCTCTGAGGAATATTTTCTTTTCTAAAATTTTGTAATGAAAGTTTAAACTTTTTCTAAACTTACATATTCAGATGAATTGTTGTTAGTTGAGTCTGATTCAACTTTATTACTCAAAATACCTATTTTGTTTCTTGTAAACGTTTTCTTGTATCTGTTGGAAGAATTTTCATCTGTTTTATTTTTGTTTGAATTCTTCTATCGAGTTTTTTTATTAGAATCATCTTAATATTCTTCAACATTCTTATTAGGGAAATTCATAGAAAAGTGTCCAATTCCACCACACTCAAAACATTTAAGAGGTATTTTTCCTCCATACTTTCCTCTTCACTCATCATCATTCTTGTCATTAGACTCACAAGGATCGGCTTCAACAACATCTTGGATTTTCATATTTCTCATGGCTTAAAAATCTATTTCATATTTCATACACTTTTTAAAGATTGGAGACTTTCTCATTTTATAAGAAACAGGAAATTTATAGAATTCATCAAGAGATAAATCATCCTTATTTGTAGCTTTGTTTCCTTGACAATAGTATTCCCTTCGAAAACTCTTTCCATCTTGTCCCATATACTTTTTTAAGTTTTGATACCCATAACCTTTTGATAAACATTCTCTAATATGGAAATAAGGGTTGCATTTATAGCCTTTCTATCAACTTATATGTTTCTCTTATCTACAAATGTCATGGGAGGATATTTATCAATAGGTGGAAAACCAATAGTAGCAGCATAAACAATTTACAAGCCAAGATATTGGAGACATGGAGCCATCTTATTTTTACATCCATAATAATTCTTGCCATCGAATGTTAGAATTCCTCTACTATTGAGAGAATTGATATTATTCATGATAAGGATTCAACAATGGAACTTGATCCTCTAATACCAATTAATGTTCCAAGGATCGAATAACAATTGAGAGGGGGCTGAATCAATTATTCAGTTTTATAAGTCTCAAAACATTTAGAAACATAACCAATGCAACCAGTTACGATTTATATCTTTATCAAGTTTTAGTAAATACTCATCCATGAAAAAGTAGGTATGAAATAAAATATCACAAGATTTAAAAGGTTTGGCCTCATTGTGAGAACCTACATCCTTTCCATAGCCACTACCATGAGTCTATGAAAATCCACTATTATGAATAAGTGAATAAAACTTGTTCCATATCCCATTAAACACCTTCTACCTCCTAATAGGAATGATTTTACTGACTCTCATCAGTTTACAATGATTACATTTAAAACAATTGTGTAGGATCGAAATAACGATGTAGACGCTAAATATACAAGATGGGGGTAAATTGTATACTTTAAAAATTCCTTTGGAACCTTTAAAGTTAGTTATGGATAACAATTCTTTCCTTAGACAAGGAAAATCTAGTTTTAACAAAGTTAAACTAAGAAAATTCACAACACCTCTAATGACCAACTGGAGAATTGGAACCAAAGTTAAATATATAAGATTCTACCTTAAAGCGTATAGAATCTAAACTAATCAGAGTACAAGTATAAGGAAGTATAAGAAGGTTATAATTTCCTTATAATACAATATACAGCGGAAACAAACAAGTAGTAAAACTGCAAGTAACAAACAATAACTCTTTTAACCCAAAGAGAAGGGTATCCAACAACCTTGGATAAAGGTCTCTTGATTTATACTTTCAAGAAAGTCTGTCTTACCCACACCAGGATAAGCCCTCGATACAAAGAACAGAATCTTTGTCTTGCTATCCCCGCAAGCCCTCAGCTTCAAGGTAGTTGGAACCTCTGTCTTCCTCAGTAAGGAAGCCCTAGAACTTCAAGGTAGTCGGCACCTCTATCTTCCTATCCCCGGAATTCCTCGAATGTAATCACCAACATCCGGAGTCGCACGAAGCAATCTGAACAAGCAGTTCAGTACGCACAAGGCATGAAAAACTTCTCTCTCTAGAAATCACCTTAACAGCGTGTGTTCTCTAGATCTATCAACTTGTTATTGAGATCTTTCAAAAGAGCTCCTATTTATAGGAAAATTTCAAACGGTCGGCTCCCTCTTCCAACGGTCATATTTTCCATGAAATTCGTAGGGACCTGTACATGTGTAACTCAACCAACGGTTAATTATAAATAGAATAGACGAAATAGTTTTATAAAAAACCATGTATAACTGAATGCACGACATCATTTTGAAATGAAGCATATGTAAGTAAAAGCTAATAAATATTTCGGAGTGTAAGAAAGTCAAAAGTTCAGAGTCTAACCAAAATAAAATTCAGAGTCTATGTTAAGAAATATTCGGATTCTATTTTATAGGAATTCGGATTCTGGTTTCACCAAAGATCGGAATCTCAACTTGCAGAGTTCGGATTCAAACTACTTAAGAGTTCGGAGTGGAAATGCTTAAGAGTTCGTAGTCAAACTGCTTAAGAGTTTGGAGTCAACTACTTAAGAGTTCGGAGTCGAACTGCTTAAGATTTTGGAGTCGAAATACTTGAGAGTTCGAAGTTGAACTTCTTCAGAGTTCGGAGTTGAACTACTTAAGAGTTCAGAGTTGAACTACTTAAGAGTTCGGAGTCGAACTACTTACGAGTTCGGAGTCGAACTACTTCAGAGTTCAGAGTCGAACTACTTAAGAGTTCGGAGTTGAACTACTTAAGAGTTCAGAGTCGAACTGCTTAAGAGTTCAGAGTCGAACTACTTGGGAGTTCGGAGTCGAACTACTTGGGAGTTCGGAGTTGAACTTCTTCAGAGTTCGGAGTTGAACTACTTAAGAGTTCGGAGTCGAACTCCTTGAGAGTTCGAAGTCGAACTACTTACAAGTTCGAAGTAGAACTTCTTCAGAGTTTGGAGTCGAACTAATTAAGAGTTTGGAGTCGAACTTCTTCATAGTTCGGAGTCCAGAATTCGGATTAGAACTACATTACAGATCACATCCAGAATTCGGATTCTAAAAAAACAGAATGCTCCAAATCTTTTCATTATATGGCTCTGGGATTTTGGGTATGAATCCGATTGTTGTACTTAAGAAAATGGTTATGTATAAGAAAATCTAGGTTAGGGTAAATTTCCTTAAAGAAGTAAATTTTCCTTATGGGGGTAAAAAAATAATATTTGCTTAAGTATAAGGTATTTGTGATTTTCAAAACAAGAAGTAATGGAAAAGTCATAAGAAAAACCTTATTGACTCAACAATGTCCCCCTTTTTGAAAGCACCAACATCCTTTCGAAAAAGCATATAAGGATTTTGAAAATTTTCATTAGACTTTGAAATTTAAAACTTATCTCCCTTTTTTCATCGATAAAAGTGAATACAACTAACTCCCCCTTAGGCATTGAAACTCTAAGGATTGTATTATGAGTTTCCGGAGTGGAGTTTTCATTATTGTAAGAATGAAAAACTTCGTAGTGGGAAACTCCCCCTTTCTTTAAGGATATTTCTCTTAGAAATTTTTCCTTTCTCCTCCTTAGGAGTTGTTATTTTTCTTTCTCCCCCTTTGTGATTTTCAAAAAGAATGGAAGGGAATGGAAAACAAATTATGATACCTGAAACATTAGTATTAACATGATACATCCAGCCAAATAAAATTTCATTAGAGTTGGGAAAAATTTTACAAGGAAAGACAACTACAAAAAAAGATCGGAGTGGGTTCATTTGTCTTCCTTTTCCTTCGGAATGAGCTTCTTTAACAAGGTTTTGAGTTTCTTAAAGTCCCTTTTATCTTCCTCACCTTGCATCTCCAAGGCTTTTACCTTTTCTTCTTGGAATTTTAAAGCTCCTGCCTGAGCGTCCAAGGATTCATTCTGCAACTTTAACAACTCATCTTGCTGAATGACTTTTTTCTCAAGCTCAATTCGGAGATTTTTATCATTTATAAGATTTTGAGCAAGAGAATTTTCCTTGTCATTCAGTTCCTTCACTTGTTGACTCCGGGTACTCTGCTCAATAATCATCTCATCTTCAAGATTCTTAACCTTTTTTTCCGCTGTGTCAAACGCTTCTTTCACGTCATTCTGAAAATTATCATACACAGCCAAGTCTTCTTCAACTCTCTTAGACCACTTTGTTACCTTACTAAAAGACTTTCTATGTATATCATAATTGATCAGAAAACTTTTTTGTTCATCTTCCAACTTCACAAACTTATCCACGACCATGGATAAAGAATCTGATTTATGATTCATACTTTGTTGCAGCATCTAGCATCTAGAATCTATTGATGGAAGAATCGGAATTGTGTCAACCAAATTTCTCAGAGACTGAACCACAAAATAATTCCCATGAGATGATGATTCCGAATCAGAAATTTCTCTTTGAGATTTCTCTTCTTCAACTTGCACCAGCTTTCTTCTAGAAGTACCACCAACATATTTCCTCCTGATGAGATATTTTATAGGTGTCTCCATGAGAGCTTTCTTCCCCTTATCAGATTTCTGAATGAGTTCCACATTGGGAGATACTTCCTCGGATTCAGAAACTTGAACGATCTGGTCTTCATCTGGTTTCTGTTTTTCTTGACCTTCCTCAAGAAAATTCCTCTCATTGGATTCTTCTTCATCATACAACACTTTTTCTTCTTCTTCTTCTTGATGTTTCTTGCTAGATTCTTCATCTCCCTTACCTGGAGTAACTAACTTTGTAGATTCAGCCTTATCTTCGTAGTATTTTACTTTCTTGATTAGGGTATCCAAATATTCACTTTCCTCTTCTTCTTCTTCTTCAACTTCTTCCTCTACTACTTCAGCAGCTTCCTTCTCAGCTTTTTCAAAAACTTCTTTATCCTTGGTTTTATCCGGAGTGACATAGTTCTTAGCTGGAGTTTATGGTAAAGAAGATTCAGGACCGAAAGTGTCCGGAATGGGAAGAATTCCGGAATCCAACTCTGTAGCTTTCAGCAAAGATTGCACCACTTCAGCTTCGGACATCTTCTTTTTCATTTTCTTTTCCTTCGCTTGTCTCTCTAGCTCCTCAGCAACTTTTTCTTTTAAGGATTTAGCCTCGACAGGGTCCAGTCCGAATTGAGGATCCCCTTTCTTCCTCATTTATTTATCTTCCCTCCACTTGGCTGCTACTTCATCCGTATATGTTTTCTGCTTCTTCGGCTTGGGAGGAGCAGATTTAGTTTTCTTGGCTTGGGAAATTTCTTCATCAGCAACTACTTGCTTAACCTTTCTCTTCTTCCTTTTCTTTTTGGATGGTTCTGGGTTCTGTGATTCTTTCTGAGCTGCTTCAACCTCTTCCACACACAGAGGATAAAATTCTCTGGATTCACTAGAAAAACCCATCTTCATCCTCTTGAGAGTATCATCACTAACTAACATGAGTTTGCAATTCCGAATCTTCGATTTTCAGGCAACCTTGAAGGATTCTAAGCACCGAACTATCATCTTAGATAGTAAGTCAGGGAAAATGATAATATGAGCTCTTAAATAGCCTTCTTTGATGTTCTTGATCGTAACCAAGACATGCCTCATCAGATTTATCTTTATTAGATTTACCAAGAAATATAAGACATAGATATCACTCTTCTTTAAATTTTCTTTATCACCTCTTCTTGGAACCAGAAAGCCTTTCACCCATAGCTGAAGGATTCTATTGTTCGGAGTGAGACGAGCAATCTTAATTGTTGAATCATCCTTAAGCCCAAGACACTTCAGTGCCTTATCATTATTGAAACTTCCTTGTACATCGGGAAGTTTGTGAGAGCAGAATTCAGCTTCTCCTTCATATGATAAACAAACCAGGCTCGCGGCCTTAGTGTAAGAAAGCTTATAAGTCTTCCCATAAGACTTGAAAGAAAACCATTCTCTACCATCTTCCATCATGAAGGAAACAGACTCGTAAAACTCTATCAACAAATCTGTATAAACCAGATCCTGTTTATCTGACTTTTCTATGCATACATCTTCCCATCCATTCAGTCTAATACTCTTTGAAATAAGAGAATCAAGCTTATAGAAATCCGGATGAACTAATCTTTCCCTGAAGACTAACCACTTTGAGATTGGTTTCGCAGTTGACATATCTTGAGAAGTTGCTTCAACATACATTCGGAGTGAAGTAATCTGAAAGATTCGGATCGGCTTTACAAAGTTCGGAACCAGCCTTAAGAAGAGCAGCAGGGCTTCGAGACGCAAAATCTTGGAAAAAACCGATGTAGGACAAGTCTCGGAGTCCCCTTTATATAGGCAAAGAATGTGACCGTTGGTCTTCCAAAATCCATCTAACGGTTAAAAAATCTTTGATCTGATATGACGGTTAAGAACAATCCCGCAAGGAAAACTAGACTCCAATATTTTGATGTTCTTAAATAAAACATCCGGATTTGAGGAAAAACTAGAATTTGAACTTTTAAAAACAAGGAAAATACCAGTAAGCAAAATTTTATTTCAAAAATATAAGTAAGAAAATCATAGCATACGGATTAACTAGAAATATTGTTCGTAATTGGTAATATTCTTCATAAAGAAATAAAAAATGAAAGTTCTAGTACGAAAATCCCGTTACGAAAACTTCAGTACAAAACTCTCCATTCCGAAACTTATCAGTACGAAAATTCTATTCCGGAAGTTTTCAGTACAAATATTTCCATTCCGGAAGTTCTCATTTCGAGAATTTCTGTCCTGAAAATTTTAGTTCCGATAATTCCCATTCCAGAAATTTTAGTTTCAGAAATTTCCATTCTGGAAGTTCAGTTCCGAAAATTTTGAAAAAAAAAACTCACTACAAAAAAAAATTAGTTACACTAACAATCAAATGTACTCCCCCTATAAAGAAGAGTTTATTACTGTTAGGAGAATTGTTCAACAAGAAGTTAATGAAGAATAATTACCTTATAGTTTTCATTCCTAACTTCTGTTTAATGTATTCAAATCTATTTGAGGGTAATGATTTTTGTGAAAATATCAGCAAGTTGATCTTGCGTTCTGATAAACTGAAGAATGATATCACCTTTAAGTGTGTGATCCCTAAGAAAGTGATGCCTGATATCTATGTGTTTTGCATGAGAGTGATGTGTAGGGTTCTTACTTAGGGTAATGGCACTTGTGTTATCACACAATATTTGAGTCTTAGTAAAACTTAGGTCATAGTCTGTGAGTGTGTGTTGCATCCACAACACTTGAGCACAACAAATTCCAGCTGCTACATATTCATCTTCAGTATTGGAAAGTGCTACAGAATGTTGCTTTTTGCATGACCAAGAAACTAGTGAATCTCCTAAGAAATGACAAGTTCCGAATGTAATTTTTCTATCCATTCTACATCCACCAAAGTCAGCATCAGAAAATCTTTTTAGAACAAAATCATTTCTAGAAGTATAAAATAATCCTAGATCCATGGTTCCCTTTAGGTAGCAAAAAGTTCTTTTCACTGCCTTTAAGTGAGATTCCTTAGGATTGGATTGATATCTTGCACATAAGCACACTGAAAACATTAAGTATGTTCGACTAGCTGTTAAGTAAAGTATACTTCCTATCATACCTCTAAAAGACGTTTGATCTACTGGTTTCCCAGCTTCATCAAGATCTAAAGAGTTTGAGGGACCAATGGGAGTACTTATACTCTTAGTGTTTTCATAACCATACTTTTTGAGAAGATCTTTAATATATTTATGTTGAGATATATAGGTTCCTTCTGGTTTTTGAGAAATTTGAAAACCAAGGAAAAAAGTTAACTCACCCATCATACTCATTTCAAACTCAGACTTCATTATACTTGCAAAAGAATCAGTTAAAGATTGTTGAGTTGAACCAAATATGATGTCATCAACATAAATTTGAACAATCAAAACATTTTTCTTATCTTTCTTTATAAAAAGGGTTGGATCTGTATTTCCCTTAACATAGTTATTTTGAAGAAAAAATCTTGTGAGTCTACCATACCATGATCGTGGGGCTTGTTTAAGACCATACAAAGCTTTGGTAAGTCTAAAAACATGATCAGGATGTTTTGTATCTTCAAAACCAGGAGGTTGTTCAACAAAAACTTCCTATTGAACATAACCGTTAAGAAAAGCACATTTCACATCCATTTGAAAAAGTTTAAAATTAAAGAATGCTGCAAAGGAAATTAGAATACGAATAGATTCAAGTCTAGCTACTGGAGCATAGGTTTCTTCATAGTCTATTCCCTCTTGCTGATTATAGCCTTTAGCAATGAGTCTAGCTTTATTTCTTACTATGACTCCATTTTCATCACATTTGTTTTCGAAAACCCATTTTACTCCAATAACAGAAGTTTCCTTAGGTCTTTCAACCAAGGTCCAGACTGTATTCCTCTCAAATTCATTTAGTTCATCTTGCATGGCTTTGATCCAATCATCATCACCTAAAGCTTCATCAGTGCTTTTTGGTTATAATTGGGAAAGAAATGCTAGATGTTATACTTCATTTCTTAAGGAATTTCTAGTCCTTACAGGTTGATTTATATCACCAATGATACTATCACTGGGATGATTCTTAAGAAACACCTGATTTCGGTTTTGTAAAACATGTTCATCAACATAGGGTATAAAGTCTTCTCGGGTAAATATCTCAGAAGTATCTTCTTGAACATTTTCCTTATCATAAGGTTCTTCTATCAAGGATTGACAATCAGTTTTTGAAAACACATATGAGGATTTAGGTTAGGATAGTTTAAAAACAAAAGGATCAGACTCATCAAATTTTACATGCATTGTTTCTTCAACAGTACAAGTATTTTTATTAAAAACTCTATAAGCCTTAGAAGTTGTGGAATAACCTAAGAAAATTCCTTCATCATATTTTGGTGCGAATTTATGTAAGTTATCTTTAGTATTCAGATTGAATACTTTGCAACCAAAAACCTTGAAGTAGGAAAGTCTTGGTTTTCTACCATTCCATAACTCATAAGGAGTTTTATTAAGAAAAGGTCTAATCAAAACTCGATTTATAGTATAACAAGCAGTACTTACAGCTTCAGCCCAGAAATTTATAGCTATAGAATATTTACTCAACATGGTTCTAGTTATCTCTTGGAGAATTCTATTTCTTCTTTCAACTACACCATTTTGTTGAGGAGTTCTAGGTGCTGAAAAATTGTTAGTAATACCTTTCCTACCACAAAAAGTTTCAAAATCAGAATTTTGAAATTCTCCTCCATGATCACTATGAATAGTTTTCAGTGGAAGATTTTTCTCATTTTTATCTTGTGCTCTAAAACTTTTGAAATAATAAAAAGCTTCATACTTCTTTGCTAGAAAATATACCCAAGTAAATCTGGTGTAATCATCAACTAGAACAAACACATAGTATTTGCCTCCAATACTTCCAGTTTGTGTTGGACCGAAAAGATCCATGTGCACTAACTGTAATGCGTCATTCATTGAGACTTCACCAATTGATTTAAAACTAGATTTATGTTTCTTACCATATTGACAAGGATCACAAACTTTGGAAGAATCAAATCTAAGCTCTGGTAGATCCTTAACTAGTTTCTTCTTAGAGAGTTTACATAAGTTTCTAAGGTTACAGTGTCCTAGTCTTCTATTTCATAGCCAGGAATGATCTTCCATTGCACTTAGGCAAGGTAAATCTTAGCTCCTTAGGTCTTCTAAGTTCAAAGTGTAAACATTCTCTTGCCTATTGGTTGAGAGAATAAATTCTTCATTGGAATTGTGTACTAAGAACTTATCATTCCTAAAATTCACAAGGTACCCTTCATCACAAATCTGACTTATGCTAATGAGGTTGTTCTTAAGACCCTTAACAAATAAAACATTTGAAATCAAAGTTTTACCTAGAAGAACAATATTACCAATACCAACAATTTCTCCTTGTGAATTATCTCCAAAAGTTACCTTTCCTCCTTTTCGTTTTGATAATCTTTTCAAAATAGATTTTGTTACCAGTCATGTGCCGGGAACATCCACAATCCATGTACCATGTATTGTTGTTGGTACTTCCTCTATCTTCCTTAGCTATAAAGAAATGATTGTCAATAGGTAATATGGCTATAAGACCAAGATTCTTCTTTCCTGAAGATTCATAATCAGAAGATTCATCTAAAGAGTCACCACTACTGGCACTCCATGTGTCATTTGCTTTCAGGACATTCTTAGCTTTGGTTTTTTAATACTTCTTCCTGCTCCTTTCAGAATGCCTTTCTTTCCTTTCTTTCTTTTTGAGTAGAGGTAAATCCGGTCTAATATGTCCAGCTCTCTTACATTCGTAACAATTAACTTCTCCATCTTTCCTTTCTTTCCTTTCCTTTTTCTTATACTTGGATTGTAAATTTCTCTGGCCGGCTATCTTGTTCATCCTTCGATCAAGATTTGCTAACTCATTTTCTGAGATTTCACTTTCACTAGAATCTGATTGAATAACCACCTTATTAGACTTGGATCTGGTTACTCTCTCAGGAGTCTTATCTTTCATATGATTTGATGTTGTTGTAAAAGCAACAGTACCATTCCCATTATTATTTTTGATGTTTTCAGCATCTCTCTTCATTCTGGTTTCATGCTGGAGAAGAGTTCCGAATAGCTCATCAAGAGAAATTTGAGTGACCTTCCTATTCTCATCTATAGCTGTTCTCTTTGATTCCCACTCATTGGGCATAATATCAATTATCTTATCTATAAGGGCTTCATCATCTAACCCTTTTTCTCCCATAGACTGTAAGCTGTTGACTATATTCATAAACCTCTGTTGAACTTTGCAGATTGGTTCTCCATACGGAAAATTGAATCCATGGTATTCAGCTCTAAGCATAGATCTCCTAGTTTCAATCACTTTAGAAGTGCCAAAGTGTGTAACTTCTAACTTCTTCCAGATACAATTAGCTGCTTCACAAGAAGAAATTTGGCTATATATATTTCTAGTCATTGAACATAGTAAAGTATTGCGTACCTTATAATTGAGTTGATACTCTTGCTTTTCCTGGTTAGTGAAAGTTCTAACTTCCTAATCAGGTATTTTATAATCACCAGTAATCATAATAAAATTGTCCACTCCAGTGTTGATAACAAAAGTCTTCATTCGATCTCTCCAGTACTCATAGTCATTACCATCAAAGATTGGTGGTCTTGTAGAATTTAGATTGTCAATAGAACCAACATTGATTCCTGCCATTCCAAAACAACTTGGGAAACATAACTAGTTAGTAGAAAAAGTTTGTAACCACAAAGTTCGGAATGACAAAGTTCATAAGGATAAAGTTCGGAAATAAAATGAGCAATAAAAACTTATACGTGAGTATGAGTATTTCAGATACCTCCTCTGATACAAATTTTAGGATCAAAATAACGATCTAGATGCTCAATATACAAGAGGGGGGGTGAATTGTATACTTTAAAAATTCATTTGTAACCTTTAAAGTTAGTTATGGATAACAATGTTTTCCTTAGACAAGAAAAATCTAGTTTTAACAAAGTTAAACTAAGCAAATTCACAACACCTCTAATGACCAACTAGAGAATTGGAACCAAAGTTAACGATATAAAATTCTACCTTAAAGCGTATAGAATCTAAACTAATCAGAGTACAAGTATAAGGAAGTATAAGAAGGTTATACTTTCCTTATAATACAATATACAGCGGAAACAAACAAGTATTAAAACTGCAAGTAACAAACAATAACTCTTTTAACCCAAAGATAAGGGTATCCAACAACCTTGGATAAAGGTCTCTTGATTTATACTTTCAAGCAAGTCTGTCTTACCCACACCAGGATAAGCCCTCGATATGAAGATCGGAATCTCTGTCTTGCTATCCCCGCAAGCCCTCAACTTCAAGGTAGTTGGAACCTCTGTCTTCCTCAGCAAGGAAGCCCTCGAACTTCAAGGTAGTCGGCACCTCTGTCTTCCTATCCCCAGAAGTCCTCGAATGTAATCACCAACATCCGGAGTCGCACGAAGCAATCTGAATGAGCAGTTTAGTACGCATAAGGCATCAAAAGCTTCTCTCTCTAGAAATCACCTTAATAGAGTGTGTTCTCTAGATCGATCAACTTGTTGTTGAGATCTTTCAAAAGAGCTCCTATTTATAGGAAAATTTCCAACGGTCGGCTCCATCTTCCAACGGTCATATTTTCCATTAAATTCAGAGGGACCTTTACACGTGTAACTCCACCAACGGTTAATTAGAAATAGAATAGACGACATCATTTTATAACAAACCATGTATAACTGAATGTACGACATTGTTTTGAAATGAAGCATATGTAAGTAAAATCTAATCAATATTTCGGAGTGTAAGCAAGTCAAAAGTTTGGAGTCTAACCAAAATGAAATTCGGAGTCTATGTTAAGAAATATTTGGATTCTTTTTTATAAGAATTCAGAGTCTGGTTTCACCAGAGATCGGAATCTGAACTTGCAGAGTTCGGAGTCGAACTACTAAAGAGTTCAGAGTCAAACTGCTTAAGAGTTCAGAGTCAAACTGATTAAGAGTTCAGAGTCGAACTGCTTAAGAGTTCGGAGTCAAACTACTTAAGAGTTCGGAGTCGAACTGCTTAAGAGTTCGGAGTCGAACTGCTTAAGAGTTCGGAGTCGAACTGCTTAAGAGTTCGGAGTCGAACTGCTTAAGAGTTTGGAGTCGAACTACTTAAGAGTTCGGAGTTGAACTACATGAGAGTTTGGAGTCGAACTTCTTCAGAGTTTGGAGTTGAACTAATTCAGTCAAACTTCTTCAGAGTTTGGAGTTGAACTACTTAAGATTTCGGAGTCGAACTCCTTGAGAGTTCGGAGTCGAACTACTTACGAGTTCGGAGTCGAACTTCTTCAGAGTTCGGAGTCGAACTTCTTCAGAATTCGGAGTCGAACTACTTAAGAGTTCGGAGTCGAACTTCTTCAGAGTTCAGAGTCCATAATTTGGATTAGAACTACATTACAGATCACATCCAGAATTTGGATCCTAAAAAATATAATGCTCTAAATCTTTTCATTATATGGATCTGGGATTTTGGGTATGAATCTGGTTGTTGTACTTAAGAAAATATGGTTATGTATAAGAAAATCTAGGTTAGGGTAAATTTCCTTAAAGAAGTAAATTTTTCTTATGGGGGTAAAAAAATAATATTTTCTTAAGTATAAGGTGTTTGTGATTTTCAAAACAAGAAGGAATGGAAAATTCATAAGGAAAACCTTATTGACTCAACAAATTGACCCAATCAAAACAATAAAGAATCTGTTGAAACTTCTCCACAAATGCTCAATCCAAATCCTCATTCTCATTTCGTTGGATCTAATTCTATCAATCTAATGAAACTGGATCTGATTTTTTTAATATAAATATGATGGATTCTAGATTTGATTTTCAAAGAATCTTGGTTCCAATTTTTCCAGACATCTGGAACTGATTTTCTTAGAATGCTGGTGCCAATTTTTCTAGAATTGTCAATCTAATTTTTATAGAATATTGGTGCCGATTTTTACAGAATCTAGATCTTATTTTCATAGAATAGTGGGGGAAAATTTTCTCAAAATGAACTATAAAACTCAAACTCTGATAAAATGATCAATGCAATTCTTCTTAAATAAGATTGGAAATTTAACTTCAATTTCTCTAGAGATAAACCTTTTTCACATATGTAAAAAGTTTCAAATGAACAAGTGATATGAGAAATTATTTATAGGAAACTCAGAAACCAAGAGTGGAAAACTTGAAAACATTCTTCACTTGCTCAAATATCAAAACTCCAAAAATATATCGCATTTAAAATTCATCTTTTACATCATCAAACCTTCTTATATTTCTCATAGAATTTATGAAAAAATGAATGTCAAGTGTGACCACTATAATTTGTCTCTATAATCATATAATTATGAATTCTTTCTCAATGAAAAAAGTTGGATCCTATTTTTGGAGAATTCTAGTGGAAGTTTTCTTAGAATGTTGGATCTGGTTTTTAAAAAATTCTATTGCTGATTTTCTCAGAATGATGGATTAGATTTTTGTAGGATTTTGGTGCTGATTTTCTGGATTAGATAGTTTTATGACTGTCTCATGGAGAATAAGAATGGGATAGTAAATTAGCTCCATCTTTTTCTCTCATTATGAATTATTTCTCAATCTAGGATTCTGGTGCCGATTTTATGGATCTGATTTTTCCAGGATTTTGATACTGATTTTCTGGATCTAATTTTCTATATCTAATTTTTTTAGTAATCTGGTGCCAATTTTCAAGATCCAATTTTTATAGGATTTATGGTGTTGATCAGTCATAATAAAATGTAAATACCATTACGATGGAATTATCATTCCGATGAAATTATTAATTTCTTCAAGCCTCTCCCCCATTTCTTCAAATTATTTTATCATGAGAGTTTTCATAATTTGTGGAAACTTCTTGATCAGCAATGAATCTTCTAATTTTCTTTTAGAAATTATCAAAACTTTATAACTCATGAAATCGCATTATTCTTTCAAAACACTTCAAAAACTTCATTCTTTCTCTGATTACAGCAATGATAGACTCCCAAAAAACAATAAATATTACCTCTGATTTTTTTGTTTTAATGAACTAAATACAATGAATATGGATTTGATTCCTAGAAAAAAATTCTAATAAAAAAAATTTAGTTGTCAAAAAATAAAAAAACATTGTCAAAAAAAATTATCAAAGAGGTACTTGAGATTATTTTAAAAAAATTATTAAAAATTAGTCATGTGTAAAAATGAATTTTTTTAGACAGAATTGAGGTTGGTCATCCATGATTGATGAACAAGATTCATGAGACTTATAGTAACTCAATTATTTTTTTAACACATGATTTCAGGTCGAGTTCATCATTTTTGAATCATGATAAAAATGTGCGTAAATATTGATGTTTGATTGTGGATGATTGAGTGTGTTTTCACAATTTCTTATATTGGTTTTACTATTTTTTATCATAGAAACTTCTAATGGTCCCCACATCTATGGAGAACTATATGATTACTTTCCCAAGGTAGGTGGTTATTTGGGGTTTCCAACCCAATGATACCTAGAAAATCGCATTGGTGAAGATGATGTGTGGTTGGGATCATCACACCCTTTTTGGGAGAATTATTACATACTCCAAGACTCTATTATAGGTTTTAGATATGTTTTTAAATCCTTCCCAAATACCAATATGGGACTGGATACCCTAATAAATTGATTTAGTGTTACACTCTTATACATGAGAGAGGGTGTTCTATTAATTTCATCATCTTATTATATAAAAGGTTCTATATGTATTTCCCATTGTTGTTTTATAATGAAATAATGATCATGTTTTGAAGCCATATGTCTAATAACTCTGGAGTTTACATCCTTCCATGAAGGTGATTGGTGTATTAGGATTGGTATTGATCCTTTAAGAGGTATCCTACATATCATGTGAGAACAGAAATAAAAAACCCACATAGTTCATATAAGACCATGCAATTAGATTTAACATCATAGGTAATGGATGTAAATGAAGGAAATTAATCATTGGTTATGAATCATATAGCTTCAAAAGGTGTCTTACACATCTTACTTTTAATAAGAATGAGAGTCCTCAGATTTTAGTTCTTAAATTATGAAAATAACCATAATTGGGAGTCATTTTTATCATGCTCCTGACAGGACCACCACAACACCCTAATTCAATATGAGTCATGTTCTGTGTGAGAAACAAGGGATAGAAAAAAATCAAACATGTATCAAAGGATACTTGATTGGATTTGTACATATTAGAAATGAATGTTTCAATGACTATGGGTTTCTATTATCATAATGGAATGATAGTTTAAAATCCATAAACTGACATGAGTCAAGCTCACTGTGAGAAACTAGAGATAGAAAGTGATAAAAAATGACTATGGATCTTAGTCCATAAAATGAATCCTAAAAATATTATTTATGAAATTAATTATATTCTTTATAGTTCACTATGGTATCCATATCTCTCTAATGATTGAAGGAAGATTATAGACCCATGAGAGGTGGGTCACCCACTAGAGATGGGTGTCATGGAATGTTGAGATACATACACTAAGGTGTATTCCCAAACACTATCATTTGAAAGAAAAAATAAAGGGGAACATGAGAGGTATGTCAAATATTACTGGTATGACATAGAGGTCTCGTTTGATGGAATGTCACAAATTGGATTGCATGAGTGCATAATAATATCCCATTAGGGAAACTCCCCATAAAAGGGATGTTTTTTCAATGCCCATGGTTGAGGGTACACATGTATCAAGGGTATATATACAAGTATTTCTTCTTCAAAAGTATGACACATCTAAGGGTGTCTACACAAAAATGTATGGGGATGTCTGTCTAACATGGATGAATTGTCTGCGTATTTATGAATAATGTGTGAAAAGGGTTTCACATGGCCTGAGAAACATATATGAGGGTTTTTCATGAACTAGGTTGGAATGTCTAGAGGCCATCATATGAACCAAGCGATATATCTAGGTGTATTTTAATGAACCAGGATAACCTGTTTGGGTGTGTTCGCATGAACCAGGATGACATGTGTGGGTGTCTTTGCATGAACCAAGATGAAATGTTTGGGTGTCTTCACATGAAGTAGAATAACATGTCCAGAGGTTGTCACATAAACTAGGAGACATTTTGAGGTTCCTTTTTATAAAAAAAATATGACATTTCTAGGTGTCTTTTCATGATATATCTGACACATCCAAATGGAATCCCTTGATGAAGACAACATGTCCTAGGGACATCGCCTGATTTCACAAACATGGGAGGGTTCCTTCACATGATCTCACTGACATGTTAGGGTGAATTCACATGAACCATGCTGAAAGGTCTTAAGGTTTTTACCTAATAATTAAAAATATCATTTGAAACACATGAACCCTTCATAAAAATACCGGTGTATCTTTTATCACCTGAATATTCCATCATTTTTTACTTTAATCATGTAAATGCCTCAATTATTTTTGGTGTTTTACTACTGAGGAATAATGTGATCATAAATATATTCCAATGGTCCTTCATGTTATCATAATTATAAGAACATGATCCTTCACACGATCAATGAACTAATCATGTAAAGTGTATAAAACTAAATTACCCTCCCTTATGTAACTCATTAGAGTTTTTAGGTGGAAGAATCTTGAGATCATGTATTCTTCCTCTCTAGAAATTACACTCCTTCTTCTATGCATTTTTTGAGTTGGGGTGGGGTATTTTATATTCATTTATGCCCCATATATACTACTCTTTTTATGGAGATTAAGACTCTCATGTTTTCATGATTCGCTGGGGGAATAATGAAATTCATATAAGTCATAAATATATCACTTTCTTCTCATGATCATGCAACATGTCACCAAGGACATCATCTTTTTATACCATGATAAATAGAAATATAGTGATCTCTTAATCATTAAAATATTTCATAAACCCATGAATTTTTAAATGGATTTCATGTGATCAAACTAACATGTATGAGATAGATCACAAG
Organism: Viscum album; assembly: GCA_963277665.1. Lineage (NCBI taxonomy): Eukaryota > Viridiplantae > Streptophyta > Magnoliopsida > Santalales > Viscaceae > Viscum > Viscum album. The sequence goes on from OY728167.1 coordinate 989,161,693, forward strand.
ACCAGGCCCCATGTCAGACAGCCTTCGTGAGATCAATATGGGATTCCAAGATACATTCTCATGATCCATGATATGATTACATGTAGTGTGTAATACATTCACATAAAGATCAATATAACTCACTTCACATAATGATCCTATAATTTTCATATTTCTATTGTATAATCCTTTTGGATATTTTTAACATTTTTCCCCTAAGGCATCGCATGATCAATGATGAAAAGGCCAAGGAACTATACATAATTGGGCCCACAAGTTTGAGTGCATTAACATGATTAATGAAAAGATCATGAAAAGATAATGAACCCTTCCCATTAATATCAACATAACATAATTCACATAAGGATCTAATCAATTTTCGGTTCTATATCGTGAATTATTTGATGAATGTTAAGAATGTTTCCACCAGGTCATCACATGGTCAATGAAGATAAGTCCAAGTATTGTGCATGATCGAGCCAATAGGTATGCGTGCCTTCTCATGATCAATTAATGTATCATATAAATCACACCATCCATTCACTTGAAGATCAGTATAACACTCTTCATGTAAGGACCCACTGATTTTTATCTTCTGAAATTTCAACTCTTCAATGGCTGTCATGAATTTTTATAACAGGGAATCACATAATTAAAAATAATAATCTTAGGATCATTCTCATGATTAGAAATAATATAGTTAATAGATTCATGTGATTATGTGAGTTTCTAATGGGGCTTTACATGATCAGTGGACAGATCATGAAAATCATATAACCCCACTATGAGATCTTCCAATGGTCATGTGATCCTGATTCTTATTGAAGGTCACATGACTCATGTGACCTAGATAATTAATCTCTATATATCCAAACTTCTTTCTTATTTTTTTTATGGTAAATAATATTTGTGATTTGGGTGTTTCTCCGAAACCAAATTTTCCAATTTTCATTTGGCATGAGTAAGAAAATGCCCCCCAAAAGTGATTTTTGAAGGTACAAGAACTCTGTTATGAGGAAGTAAATGCCCACATGAATCCCTTGTGATTACTCTAGTTGGTAATATATGAATATTTTGGTATTCTAGGATAATTTTTTTATAATTTAAAGTGATCTAATTTATTTCTTGGGTTAGTGGATGCAGTATGAATAACTCATTTTTTGTGAGGGTAATACATTGATCCCTATAAGAATTGTATTTATTATTACCAACCATAACTTTGACATATACCATTAAAAAGAATTATTTAAAGCAATTGGACTTGTATTTCTATCAGGAATCCCATTATGGGTTTTCAACCTAAGTCGTTTTGTGCCTTTTTAATTTCATATGTGCGCAATTTTTCAAAGACCGGATATTGTGTGTGCCCAGCGAGAAAAGTGTAAATTATTTCCTAGGGTTACCTTTGTGGGTTTTAAAACAAAATAGAATGTTCTCTCTTTCATTTGGATTTTTTATGATCCTAGAATTTTGAACATTGAGGTGCTATAATTTTAGGTAGAACATCTTGGACCATTTGTTGATTTTTTAGGATCTTTTAGCTCGTAACTATAGTTTCTTTAGTTTAGGGACCTATAGATTAGACCATATATTTCTATATTTTTGGTATTCTATCTCAGACATAATTTTTCCATAGTATAGGTTATTCTAGATTATACCCACTATGTTTTTATTTTAGGGTATTATAGCTTAGACATGATTTTGTTTTCATTTATGGAACTTTAGCTTAGATCTTCTATTGCTATAGTTTTATGTCTTCATGTTCGAACATCCTGTTACTGTTGATTATGGTATTCTGACTTGGGCACATTATTTCTATAGTTTAGGGTCCTCTAGAATGGACATATTTTTTCTATTGTCTAGTGTACTCTTTCTTAGAACTTGGATTGAGGTATATGAAGGATATATATCCATGAAGGGTAATGGAAGGGTAATAGAACCCTATATCTTTCAAAGGGAGGATATTGATTTAGGAATATGATGGCATTAATACTTTATTATATGATTAAGGATTTGTATTTTTGAAGGGTTATATCCCTTATACACTTTAATTGATAGATAATCACAAATAGATCTGATTCTCTACATCCTTTATTATAATTATTTTAGTGCATGGTTAAGTAATATTACGTATTTTAAATCCACTTGGATTGTTGGAATGTGGGATATATAAATCATGAATCATTGAGTTTGAATAAGATGTTATGATAAGGGAAAAGACACTAGGTAAGATTTCAAAATACTCTAAGTTATTTATTTCCACTACAATGATACAAGGGATCCTGAGGATTAGAGTTATTTTCGTGCAATGATAAAATGAATCTAGTTTACTAGTTAAGGGCCATTATGCCTAATCCTTGATGGGATTACATGAATGGTCAAACCTAGGGGTTACCTCTTCTTTCAAAGGACTATGTGAGATTTATAAAGATTAAAACACTTAGATAGTGAAGTTGGATATGGGGAAAGGATAATCCAAGGATAGTTTTAAAACCCTAGTTCGGTTCTACTTATATTTGTAAACCTTTTAACCTACATCATGTGATTTTGGTCACATGATGAGGGCCATAAAAAGTTTCAATAATGAGGTACTATATACTTATTTTGAGATTTGGTATAATTCATGGTGATGTAACATTGAGGTTGTCAAAGAAACATGATTTTTTTGGTCACAAGTTTAATAAATCATGGTATAGGAATTTATGAGCCAAAGAGGAATGTATTTTGAGAAGTATGGTTCAAAATTGGTATCTCATAAATCTTGAGAAATAGCACATGTATTTAATGGGTAACTTTCTTATAGGACCAAAACATCCACTAGGTGTAATCTCATAGGAATTAATTTATACACCAATGAATCATAGTTGGATCCCTTTAGAGAAGTCATTTTGTGTTACTGATATATTCTAGGGAAGAAACAAGAGAAATAACTCAATGATAAGGGGTTCTAGTAGAAGTATAAAAACTCATTGAAATGGTGGGTATCAACTCAAAATTCCAAGTAAATATGATTTTTTTTAAAATTTTAATATTCAATAGGGGTTTGAGCAACCTAAAAGTTGTGTTAATGCATACTAAAAACAATATTGTAGTGATGGTATGTTAAAAATCATTTCTCTAACTGTTGGTTGAATCAAGGGGTCTAATGAGCATTGATAGGCTTATACTGGGGTCTTAAGATGGTCCATACAGGTTTTTCCTAATTATTTATGCTCTAACTTTTTCCTAAAGTCTATATATGAATATTTTAGTAAGGGGAGACTTGAATTTTTATTAGACAACCCTTTACAGGGTTTTATATTGAAATCTTTTATGTCTCTTTTACTTACAGTTTGGGGTCATATGATTTGGTTCATTGGGGGATAAATTTTAAGGTCATAGAAATTTTAGAAAGGTGTACATAGTGTAGGGTCATGGAATATTGAACCTGTATTAGGAGAGTGTTACACAAAATAAAAATTAGGATTCCATAGTTCAAGGGTACTCCAACACCCCTTTGATCTAGATATGGAAGTGTTTTAAGTCATGGATCAATGTTATTGAATAATGAAAAATGGTATGAGACAATCATGATGAGGATGATAGCGAATCACACTGTGGTGATGAGTTTGACTGAGATGATATCAAGGATAACAAGGATAAAAATTCCCATATTATAAGGTAAAAATAACTTAGGTTGATGGTTCTAAGTCCTTTATGTTGATCCAGACCATTCATGGTCAACCATAGGTATCCTTTATGCTCTCAAGGTCCATTTATGGTTTGTAGTAACCCAACACGGTGAAGAAATAAAATTATGATTTATGGATTGATTTTCTCAGAAATATGATTGAAGAAACCCAAACATTGGTGGACTAATATTAGGATCTTGCAGTCCTTTGATAAGGTGTTATAATGGATGATGTTCTGCACAGTTTGACACTGTGTATTAGGGATTCACCTTCCATGTATTTTAAAATAATTCAATGAGGAAATGGTAGTAGTCATATAGTTTAATATCATATTACAAGGATTAATTCCTTGTAGTTTAATGTCATGTAGTAATGATGTGGTAACTGGCATGAAATTATTAAATGCATCCCTATAAAACTCATTATTATTAGGGGGAATTATAATGTAGGAGGCATTTTTCCATGTGTATGCCTACTAGTGTGAAGGAATATTCTAGAACACATCCTATATAGATTTATCTATTGTAGAAGCTATCTGTATGTTGATTTAATTCATATATAGGATAGTATAGTCTCTATAAATCATCCAACCTTAATTAAATTAACATCTATCATGGTGGACAATAGTTTTGGAGCATATGAAATTTTTACGGTTCAGCCTCCATGGGTTTCTCTATGTGTTTTGTAAGAGAATGAATCATGCCACGACTAACTATTATTTTTATCCTCATATATATCATACTCTTATGTGAGGATAGATAATTTTTGAATCCATACACAATAAATTTGAGGATTCATATTCATAGATCTAGACCATGTACAGGAAAGGATAATTAGTTTCCGCCTTACTACAGATCTATTGGATAAGTGAGATATCACTTTGATGGTTCAAACACTTAGGTAGGAGGAATTTTTTTAATTTATATTTGGGCTCAGATATTGATGGTTCAAGAATCACTATGTATACTATAATAATATAAAATGGAGCCACACATAGTTATGAAGAATTTAAAAAACCCTAACATAGATCAGACTTGTATATAGGGAAGTGGGGTGTGTTTCCCTTGAAAATAAAGTTACCCACTATTCCTCAATTTAATGATCTATAACCATCAGGTATACCATCATGATGAAACAGATCTCATATTGGGAGCGAAATTTTCTTCTGAGGGCATCCTTATGGTATTATGACCATCCATGGTTGATAGCGTGTAATATAAATCAATCATTGACAAAGCCTAGGATAATGGTGAACTTGTGGCTAGGCTCATTACATAATACCCTTGCTTCACTAAATTTCCAGATATTCTAGGAATAAAGACACACATAGTTCCTATAAGAGAAGGTTCCCTATAAAAATTTATCTAATTCACAAGAAAGTTGGAAATTATTATTTTGAATATTACGATTGGGCCTAAGATAAAAAAAATAGAGCACCACCATGTATCATGTGACAATAGAAATCAAACCAAATGGAGTTACAATAATGATGACTCCCCATATTGATCAAGATTATATATAGGGATGCGTTGGTTTTATCTTCCCTTGGTGAGCCATAACATTGTAGTCAGCTAAAGGGTCATCTACATAGATCAAGCTCATACATAGGAAAATGTTGTTTCCATATCCTATCCTAGTATAGAGGTGGGGAATGAATTCCTATCATGGATTTATGGATATGATGGATATGTCGGATTGTTCTAAGGATTTTTAGGTATTCATAGGATGGACCATATTTCATGTAGTTTAACATCACTAAATCAAAAATATTACTAATAAAAAAGAACTAACTTAGGGAATTTTGGTTTTTATAGGATATGCATACCCCAAAGAGAAATGGTACAAGAATACAATGTCCTAATATTTCTTTGAAAATGGGTACGATTCACAGATGGGTAAATTTGAGGGAATCCAAATATGTATTAATATTTTGGTTATGGGAAGTGTAAATCATAATTTAAGAATATCTCAGTCAATAGGAGATGAAGACCAGTAGGTACAGGTCCACTATTAATAACGATGGATATCCTGAGAAAACACATTTTGAAAAATAGCTCGTAGATTTAAGGGGGGGCTCTCCTCTTGGATCAAAACATCCATTAGTTTTAAGATTTGAAGTGATGTGTTATCCACTAGAAAATAATTGTGGTTTCTCTTTGTATTAACCCATATATGATACTAGTTTTAAATAAAGAAGAACCAAGGTTATGTGGGGTCAGAGTTCATGGGGTTTAAAGATAAGTATATAAACTCAAGGAATTGGTTGGTATTAATTTATATATCAATTATATGAATTTGGTTCCAAGAGAACATAATACTCAATAAGGGTTTGAGTAATGTAAAGGATATTCCAATGTGTATTGAACAAATTCTTTGGGTGAAGGGATAAAACATTCAATTCATAAATACATAATCATCAATAGGGGTGATATTAAAAGTGAATACATTGTTTCATGAAGTTTAACATCAATAAATAAGGGTGTTGTCATGTAACTTAATGTAATGTGACTAGGATGTTGTTTTGAAGTTTAAAATCATGTGACTAGGACATAGTTTTTTTTCTTTGAATATAATACACCTTGAGCGCACTAGTCAGTGGAGATTTCTAGGTTCCCTAGGATCACATGAGTCATGCTCGATGTGAGATACACAATACAACTGGGTAGTTGATTAGGATTTGTGGGAGTTAATGACATGGAATATTTTGTGGGGTATTTAGATTTTGATATTAGGAATCTCCACACAAGTTTTTTTCTCACCAATAAAGATGATTGGGAGTAATCAGAACCTGTATTTGGGCCTGAAATAGAGTGTCTAAGCATCACTAAATATCATGTGATGACACGAATAAAACCACACCTAGTTCTTCTAAGGATATATCCATACACAAATCTTCCTAATATTCAAGGAGGTGGGTATTTTTTATATTATGGTTGGGTATGATATTTGGGATCTGGTTTCCACTATGTATGTTATGGTAGTTGGAATCAAGCCACTTATATTTCTTATGAAAAAATCCCCCACGTATGTTTGAACCTTACATAGGGGAAGGAGAATTTTTATTATATATATATATATATTATTAAAACTGGACCTAGGATTTTGGATATGAGCATCACAATGTTTCCTATCATAATAGGATTCAAGGAACATATAGTTTGGGAGAAATCTCCCTACATAGGTCTAAACCATGTGTAGGGAGGAAGAATTTTTCCTTTTTATATCTTGTGGCTAGACCCAGGATTTAATATCTAGGTGTCACTAGGTTTCATGTGGTAATATTAAACACGAAACAATTATCTAATTTATTTGATCTATATGTATATATGACTCTTACATAGGAATGGGGGAATCTTATTTGTTGTGCAGGTCCAGCTGGAACATAGTAAGTTTCCATTCAAGAGGTATCTTGTCTTGATAAAGAAGGATGTGTTATATGTATTTTAACATCAATTAGTAAATACATCTACTATTTATTTTAACATCATGTAGTAAGGACATGATGATACCTTATAGTTTAAAGTCTTTCTAATAGGATATGGTTATAAAACACCAAGACATTCTTGATCCCTCTTGGAAATAGGAAAATAGGTGAAATAATTCATGTCATTAAATGTGAATATTAAGGATTATTTTTTAATGATTGGTTGGATTAATGTTTTTACATTATAGAAATATATCATGTAGTTAAGGGTGGAATTTTATCTTGGACCAACATATCCACTAGGAACAAGCTTTGAGTTATTGTGTTTATTCAACAAATAAATCTGAGAAGGGTCTCTTTAGGGACTAAAAAATCCCCTATCAAAAATATTTAAGGAATTGTGTTATTCACCAGTGAATCCTAGAGAGGTCCCTTCTGAATCCTCCAGACCCTATTACCAATATGCTGCAATGGTGAACCAAAACATTTTGGGCTCAAGGTTTGTGAAATGATTATATAGTATGGTCTCAATGTATTTGGATACTTATACTTGAAAAGGTAGAATTATTTTCATTTAGTGAAAAGGGTGTTTCTAAAGGGATTTAGAAACTCAAGGAAGTTGGGTTGTTATTATAGATATATACCTTGAAATTAAAGGGTACATTAATGTGATGTTATATAATTAATAACTAGTATGATGTAGAGATTAGTAACCTCAAGGGAATTAGAATCCTCTAGAATAGTTGGTCTATAGAAAGGGTAAATCATTACCCATGAATATCTGAGTCAATAAGAGATGAGAAATGGTATGTATATGTTCATTATTAAAAATGTAAGTTGTTTGTATCACATGGAGTATAGAAAATAACTGTTATATTTAAGTGGGCGTCTCTTTTGGGATCAATACATCCATTATGTGAAATATATGAGGCACTAATTTATTCACTAGTAAATCCTAGTGAGGTATCATTGTATTAACCAAGAACTATTGCAAGTTTACTATTGGGATAAACCAAGTGTTTGTGGGATAAAGGTCTATAGGGTTATAAGAGAAGTATGTAAGCTCTAGTAATTGTTTGGTATTAACCTAGATAAAGAATATATAAAGTTAGTTCATGGAGGAAGTAATATTCAAGAAGGTTTGAAGTGGCCTAACGGCTAAACTAATGTGTATTAAAAATATTTTCATAGAGAATGGATAAAACATGTGATTCTTGAGTATAAATTCATTAGGGGGATGCTCTGTTCAACAATAATACCTAATTTTGTGGAGTTTAATGCCATGTAGAAGTGATGTTGTCTTATAGTTTAACATCGTGTGACTAGGAATTGGTTGTTCAGTTTGATGTCTTGTGGATAGGATGTGGTTCATTTCCTATAACAAGAACTGATTTTCTTGGTCAGAGTGGAATTTTAGGTTCCCTAATATCACACGATTCATGCTCAGCATGAGAATTAAGGGACAACTGGGTAGTTAATTAAGCTATGTGTGAGTGAGTGAAAATAAATTTAAAGTAAAAATTTTAATATAGAATATTTCCTCTACAAGAATATGACTATCATGGAGTTACATGGTTGGGGGTGATGATAATTTCTTGTTGGGAAAGAAATAGAGTATACATGCATCACTGCATATCTTGTAGAAACATGAATCAATCCATACGAGGTTCTTATGTGATAATATTTTATGCAGGTTTGACCCATACACAAGGGAATTTGAATTTTATAGTGAATTGTGGTTGGTCCCCTGATTGTATATCTAGGTGTTACTATATATACTTTTGTAAAATGATTCAATCCAGATGTAGTTGTCACATAAAAATACTCCCTTCACATGTTTTACCCATAAGCATAGAGGAGGCTCTTTTTATTGTTATATACATTTTAGCTGGACCTAGGGTATGGTATCCAGGGTTGAGTACATATCATGTGGTAATGTAAATTAGTCCACACATATTTACTATATGGAAAATTTCACTTGCATGTCTGGCCAATATATAAGAAAATGGTTGGACACATGATTTGAGATCTGTGCATCACTACATATATTATGATAAAAGAAATCAATCCACATGTTTTTTATGGAGAAAACTACCTACAAATGTCTGGACCATATATAGAGAATGGGATTTTATCCCTTTTATATCTTTTATATTTTAGCTCAGACCAGGATTTGAGCACCAAACATCACTATGTATCCTTTGATAATAGGAATCAAGCTACAAATAGTTATAGTATATGATCCCTTATGAAGATTTGTCTCTCACATTAGGATGGGAGAACTTCATATTTTCACATATATTCAACTAATTTATAGTGAATTTTTAAGGAATTTATGTCCTAGATTATGGAAATAAGAAACCTAATAGATGATGTTTCAGTGCTAGGATTTGGTGAGACTACCTTGTTCTCGTGTAGGGTTACAGTAACAAACATAGTGTGAGATGGTAAAACCTAACATTAGGAACCTTTTACATAGATCAAGCTCAATAATAAGAAGAATAGGTAGGTCCCATAAAGTGACCATATGTCGTGCATTTGAAACATCATGAGAATATGATGTGTGTCGTGGAATTTAACATCATACAAAAATGATGTTTTCTATGGAGTTTAACATAATGTGGTAAGGATGTAGAATTATATGTAGTTTAAAGTATTTATTCCAATACTTTTTGTTTTATGAATTTTAATGTTTTTCTAGAAATTCGTAGAGTGTTATATAGCTTATAATATTGCTTCCAGGACATAGAGTGTTACGGAAATAAATTTCATTCTTCTAAGGCATGGAGGGTTGTTAAATTTAATGTATTGATACTAGGAATTGAAGTGTTGTTTAGTTACAATTATTGATTCCTTTAATTGGATTGATATTCAATTTAAAGTTCCACTTCCATGACTTAGAGTGATATATAATTTAAATTCTTTCTACCAAGACATGGAGTGTTGTGAGGTTTCTATTATTGCAGAAAACAAATTGGTTTATCAGTGTAATTTATAAAAATAATTTATCAAGTAATTCTCACTTTGGTGGGGGTTTAATTCGCTCCCCATCCATTTTTTCCAATGATTAGGCCTCATTAGAGTAGAGCTTATTTTTTATGTAAGGCTTATCCCACTTGGGTTACAGCTTTTGAAGTTTCTTCCCTAGTATCATTGGTGTTCTGGGAACCAATACCAATCAACCTTGAAGAAATAAGTGGAGGAGAACCATTTTTTGAAGGATCGTGGAATTTAGATCATTTGGACCTCAAGATTCTTCATCACACACAAAATTTTATCACTAATTCATTCTAACCCATCCAGTCATTCTATGATTGTTTTTCATCTAACATTTATCCACAAATAGATATCTCGTGTGAGGGAAATTGTACTTTAATGGGAAATACCACTTTTATCCCATAAACCATTGAATATGGGGTCACTTTCATGTTAGTGAGGGTGGTGGTATGGTTGAACCATAAAGAATGGAAGAGATTATTTGACCAATACATCTTGATTTTTTCTACCATTCTCTAGCGTATATTCAATAGGGTCTTATTTAAGGCATATGTATTTCCTTTTTTTTCTTCATGATAGTGAGATGAATGGTTGGACTCAATGTTATACTCTTGGTATAACCTCTTCTACATGGAATAATGGAAGATGATCCTATTTTCTGTAAGTATCATGTGATTTAATTCAAATAGGATGATAATATTGGACTTCACAATGTTGATGATGTTCATTGTCCCAACTTTTATGAGGGGTACGACCTCATCCCACTTGGAGAATAAGTCAGTAGGAGTAATAATATACTTAATATTCTTATCTATATCTAAAGTATATGGCTTCACAACATCCATTCTCAATACAAAAAAAATGGCAAGGAATACTTTGTCGTGGGTAGCAATTCTAGTGGCTTAAGGATGAAGTTTTCATGAATTTGACAAGTGTGAAACTTCTCGTTGAATTCAATATCTTTATGTATCATCATCTACCAGAAAACACAAAGCCTCATAATTTGGTGGAAAATCCTGGTTCCATACTGGTGATCACTTTAGGATCCTACATGGAATTACATCATAATAGTGAGAGTCTCTCTTTCTTCAATTCATATGAGGACGACTACATCGAAGCCTTGTTTCTAGAGGGATATCTGCTCGTTCGGACCATCTGAAAGGGTGAACTTCTCTACTCAGTGTAAAATCTATTCCATTGTATCTTGAACTAGTGGGGGGTCCTATTTTGGAGGTAATATATTATGGGATCCATCTATCAAAGGGTGGATATAAACCATCATGAAATGGGAAGCATTAATATAATTAAATTTCTCCATTTCATAAAAGATGACTGGTGAGAATACCCATTGAAAAGTGATTTGGATGATTACATAGTCTTGATTAGGATCTTTTAGAATTTTTGTTATTACATTAGTAAGTGCATCATAATGAGAATTCTATGATCGGGGGATGTGATGCAGTGTTGGATCAAAGGATAATGATGTTGTTAGTCATATCACAAAACTGATAAGAGGAAAAAATTGTTCCTTCTTGATAAAATACTAATCTTTAACCTCATTAGTATCTAGATATGAGTCCCATTTGGCATTTAGGTAGGCTATTTTAAGCTGCAGGTCTAGATCAAATCCTGGAATAAGGGTCTGTTATTCCTCCCCATTATTAGTGCAGCCTATGAAAAGTGAGAAGGAATAGGAAACAATTTACTTATATGAGGTAAAAATATGATTCTAAGAACAACCCAAGTAATATTTAATTTTTACCATTATCATATTACTTGAACTTTTTAAAGCACCATCAAAACACATCTCCCGCATTCAGGGAGTGTCATGGGAATAAAAACTTCATCATGTAGAAGTTCGGTGTCCACTGGTGTGTCGTCTACGGTATAATATGATGCAAGGAAATTAGATAGTAACATCACTTTTATCTCATTATATAAAACTAATTTAATGTCATATTTTTAAATAAAAATATCCCAATAATCCAAATTCTCAGTTAATGTAATCCTGTTATCAATATACATGAGTGGATAAATATGAAAGACTAGTTGGATTTAGTGATGCTGCAAGTAATGACTTATCTTTTTCACCATATATATGAGTTTGAGGTAAATCAGTATTAGAATATAGAGTTAAATTATCTAGTATTTTTTAGTTAAGGAATTATAGGTTGTTTTCAATCCACACATCATTTTTCTATGGGAGGATGGAGCCAAGAGAATGTTCCATGGAATCCATGTACAAGATGAGTTGATTTACTTATACTAGATACATCATGACTTTCCAATGTATCAAGTACCACATAAGGTTCTAAAAATTTTATTATCATTACCCATCCCATTAGTAAGAAGATCCCTTCTCTATTAACTTAGTTAATGGGATATATTTTCCATCCAAGTTGGCTATGGAATGCCTGATATAAGAGAGGATCCCTTGGATCCCTCTCAATTCATTAAGATTTCAAGGAGGAATAATTTCTAGGATTGAACTATCTTTCCATGGATCAAACATCATGTCAAGATGTTGTAACACAATGGTAAATAATTTACCTAAAGTTATTTTAAAACAATACATCAAATCATCCATCTCCATTCTATGATGAAGTAACTTGTGGATGATTGTTTAAGTGATCACAACACTATCAAGATTTAACCACCAGGTTGTTGACATAGACCTCTATAATTCTCCCCAATATGGTTTTGAAGATATGTTTCATGAAAAATTAATAATTTGATCAAAGTTATTTAAGTTGAAGTCCATGACCTGGTAGAAAAAATATCCCTTAAGGAGCTTTGATGGAAATGGCTTCCTCATCTTCAGGGGCCACCTTGATCTAGTTATACCCTGAATACCCATCCATATAGTAAAGGGTTTGGAATCTAATATTTTTATTAATAAAATGTTCTATGATTATTACTAGGAAATAATGCTTAAAATTTGTCAACTAAGGTCCCTGAAATCATTGTAGACCCTAATCTAAAAAATTTTCTTGTAAACAAGGATGATGTTGGAAATCCATTTTGGGTACTTCAACTGTCAAAAAATATATATTTGATTAATTTTTCATATTTAGATTTTTATTTGGTTTCATGAAAGGGGTGAATTATTCTGGTTTCCTACTTAAAACTCGAGTGGTCATTCGAAAAAAGGAGATGATGAGTAGAAATATTGGGGTTCAGGTCTAGACTCTCTATATTGTTCCAAGATAACATATATTGATGATACTTTAGAAATAAAATATACATATATTTCTCTTTTAGAGGTATAGAGGAACTGATCAATATATGTTGTAGGTCTTATTTTATCCCTAGATTCACCTTCCTAAGCTACTCAATAGTGGTTGAGATGCCTTCCTCAAATGTGGGAAGGGTGTTCTTGAGGTGATCATCTTCCTCGTCTATATTTTTATCTCTAAGGGAACCTTAAGGAATGGTTGATAATTAATGGTAATATATATCCCCATCAAGGTATGGTAGTCCACAAGGATAGACATTAACATCTTTAACTACCAGAGTAATTACAAGGAGAGTTTGAAGATACGTTTATTATTTTATGCTACTATCAGTTGTAGGTGAGGTATGTACATCCATAGTTATAGGGTATTTTGAGGGAAATTTTCAATTTACATTAATAAAATATGGAATGATTCTAGTTCATATGAATCATTGGTATGAACTTATTTTGAAAAAACGTCATTGGATGGTGAATTCATTATTTTCTAAGCACGATCTAGTGGATTTTGTGATTTTTAACGACATTTTGGGACCAAGTATACTTCCTCTATCAGGTTTATAGGCATAATATAATAATTATAGTGAAAACTCCATTGATTTTGAATGGTGGTTTCTGATAAATTAGGAGCAAAAATCTATTTTTCATTCCCCATCATTGATATTTTTCTCTCCTTTTTATAGAAACTTTCCTCAACGTATTTGAATTAAAAATATTCAAAGGGGGTGTTATCACCATATAGTATGACAACCTTTACATTGATGGTGTATTTAAATCATTGATAAAAGGTTTATGGAAACACCAAATGTCAATGAATCTATGTTAATCCAAGAAGTAAAATGTATGATGTGTCTTTTTGGAAAACCGTGAACTCAGTATTAGACATGAGGTCCATGAATTGATCATTTAGTTTGATCTTTCTGAGGGGTATTTTCTAGATTTTGTTGTAACCCTAGATGGTTAATTTCATTGGAGATAATTCCTCATTGTATCCCTACTTTTGGAGAGTTTGTACATATATGAGATTGATCCCAAAACCATTTTCCACTAGAGACCTCTGGGTGTTGAAATTATCGATCTTCTCTAAAATGTATAAGTGTATGATATATTCATGGATAGATTATTCTAGATCATGATCTGTGAATGATATAGTAGTATAACATTATTCAAGAGTTTTTTCCACCCAGTAAACCTCATCATCGGTGAATTATATCTCAAACTCATGGGGGATTCAAATATCCTAGATAAATTGTTTTATGATTTATTTTTAATGATATAGGGTATCCCATATTTAAATTTTGGCTGGGACATCTTCCAATTGTTTTAGAATTTCATATATCAATTATAAAGTTCTACACATTCCAAGGTTGTGTTACTCCTTAGAATGTATCTTAGGAGAAGTATATGAGGTATATGGGTTTGGTGCTTCAACTAAGGTTGAGAGAGTATCTATTTCTAGAATCATAAGTTTTTCTAGCATACCTATTTGGTTATACTGATCAAACTATTTCACCCCTTCTAATTGGTTGTTTATAATGATCAAGTTTTAACAACTGCTAAAAGGATTTGAGGAATCACAGTGCTGTAGTTTGACCTTCTGATATATTATTCCATGTTTATCATCCACGTATATGGATTTGAAAAGAAAATGACAATAATATTGGGTTTATCCTGGACCACATCATCCCCAATACCCTTACCTTATTTGGTCTTGGCCTATGGATCCCTATTTAGGTCTGGCACCATTAGATAAAGGTATATTCAATGGTGTCTCTCTAGATTCCAGAATCATGATTGGTTTATAGAGCTATGCTATGTGGGTGGAATGACCTTGATCAACTGTATTATGAGTCATCCAATTATAAAAAAAAAATTACACCTATTTGAACCTTCTTTCCAACCACCCTCTTATTCTTGTGGGGTGGTGGTCACACATGTCAACTTTTATGGGAAATTCTCTTATATTACCTATCTTGAAAAAAAAAATTCCTAGAGGATGACTATGAAGACAAAATAGTCCTAGATGGTGTGAACTATCCTCCTAATAAAAGGGAAATAGTCAAGGTGATTACTGATGCAAATATCATTGATTTAACCTATCTTTGGTAGTTTTAGGAGGTTATTTTCCATGGATGAAAGTAAAAAAATATGAAACTATTTATTTCAAAAAAAAATTACATTGTTCTCATATTCCTCAAATTGTGGGTAGATTTAATATCATTTTACCTTCAGTCGAGGAAGTTTTTACTACTACATTTACTCAGAAGGAGGTTCTTAGCAATTTAAGACCAACCTGGGTGCTCCAACAGGTGTTGTTACTAGTTTGAGGGTGACAACAAAAGTCTCTTTCTACCAGGCCTTTTCCCTTATTTCATGACATTGGGATGAGATTTTTCCGAAGTTTTCTAAATGTAATATTCTAGAAACTTGGGTGTTTTTGTGAACTCGTAGAATCTAAATGTGTATTTCATGTGAACAAAAGGTGTTTTTATCTTATCTCAATGGATATAAATATATAGTTCCATAAATTTCTCTTATGAGTGAGGGATACTGAGTGAATACAGCACACCCTTACATCAAGTGATAAATTCAGAGACCCTATAATTTTAATATTGTTTGAAATTATTAAAGTTTATTATCATTATTTTCCATATAATAGTGCTAAAGTGATAGATTAAATGATAATTAATGCCTTCTTAGCCTGTGATAGATCATAAGGGAAGGATGTTGTTCCATATTATGGTTGTACCTTTCACTACCTACACAAAGTATCTCAATATTTTTCACCTCTTACTGGTCTCATGATCCTTTAATAGGGATGTATCAGGACATGAAGTGCATAAGATGCTATTATAGATCTCCCATGCTATTAAATTTTGAGAATATTGGGTTTCCAAAATTGGCTGGGGGAATGTTCCATCCACTCATTTGAGATATGGATTTCTATCAAGATACATAGGGTAATTCCACCCCTATATGGTTTCAATTTGATAAGATAATGACATGATGGTGTTGAGGAGTTCTATAGGTATTGTTGTCTTGACCACTTCCTATGAATATAGAGTGGGATAGGTTTCACATGTTTTTGGTACCTTCATATCCTTCCTATTTTCAATTTGTTTCAGGGATATATAATCATTGTGATAAGAAGGAGGTTGTCATTGTGATGGAGAAAATTCACAGTCAACCTCATCTTAATCTTTTATATATACTAGTTATCTAGATCTAGAACCACCCTAATGCTTTAAATCCACTATTTAAGGTGTATTATCTATCTATTGATGGGTGGGATGAGGGACATATGTTCTCATTTGAATGAAACAACCATTGGGGATATTTCTCTTGAGTACTTACTCATTGAACTATCTCAATTTGTCTATATTATTCTCATATTGTGTTATCCAGTCCTATGTGGATGGGATATAGTCCCTTTTATATGATGAGTGGGATTTATCCATGCCTTCTAGAATAAGGAAAATCATTATTCAGAAGTATTGGGATCTTGTTTTACATCTAATTCCACATACATAAAACCTCATTTTTTGCATCAACATCAGCTACTTCAAGAGGTAGCAATTCGAGATTACACCCCTCTACATTTTCTTCTTATTCCATATCATTTTCCATATTTATGGTGATGATGTTCAGTAATTCATACTATGTACAGTAGTCACTTAATCACTCTTGAAGTAATAGGGAAACTATGTATCGTTCAATTCTCTTATAAGTATAATGTTAGGGTATTTCATTTTTCCCTTGGTCTTGTTGAACTATATTAGATTGAGACCCTTGAGTGGTTTGATTATCATTTTTAGAAATTCCCCTTGCACTGGCCTATTAATAGTGTAATTGAGAGAGTTTCTAATCATGATTTTTTAATGGGACTTGAATAAAAGGGGTGTGTCTCATGGTGGGAATAATGGATGGAAGCCAACTAATGGTATTTAAACCCTATCATGTAAAAGACATATTTATTTTTAAATAATGATAAATATTACCTCAGAACTACAGGTTGTGGTTTATTTGGGTCCATAGTTTCCCCTTTGTGATCATATTGTTAAGGATATGATGACTCTTTGGATGGTGATCGAGATAAAAATTCCCCCAACCCAATGTAATGGTGTTGATTTATATCCACTTCAAATTTACTCAAGAGCCTCTTGGTGTTTGATAAAATTTGTAGTGGAGGTGGTAGTAATAATGTCCCCATTCTTGTGGGTTGGGCTCACTCCCAAACAATTTTCATTTTTGTTGTTATTGCGATATGTCTGATTTGGTAAAATTTCATTCACACATGGGTTGGTTGCAGTAGATGCTTGTGATGAGAGTCACTTATTATGTATATATTTTTCAATTTCCATGAATTTGGATTTGGTATTTGATATGTGCTCCTATTATTTTGATAGTCCAAGATTATGAGGCTTCTAGAAGCCCTCTTTCTCTATTCATGAGGTCTTTTCAATTTCAAAGATAAGGAGATTCATTAGATTAACCAACTAGCTCATGTATACTTAGTCCCATGATCTCTCTTATAGATATGAAATTGAAGTATGACACATTAAGGGATCATTATTGTCCTGGGGATGGGTGGAGTGAAATGCTCTGTACTTATCCCATCCTTGGATATGGATATCTGATGTTGTTTCTGAATTTAATTCTTGAACATACACCATGTTGTGGAGACAGGTGTGCTGTAAGATTTTTTATGCCTTTCTAATATCGTGTATTAGTCCATAGAGAAATCTCCTTGGTCTATCTAAAAATATAGAGTGTTTATGGATTGGTTGTGACCTATATATATTTGATAAGGGAGGTGTCTTGATTTTAACTATTGAAATTTTTTCCATGTGTTTTAGTAGAAGTAAGGAATACACCCCTCTTTTATATCATCATTTACTTCATAATCGAAATTATTGAAAGTAAAAACATGGTTAGGAGGTTGTGTTTGGACAACTCTCTCCATATATCTATGCCATCCCTTTATTCCATAGGCTCATGTCCCTACACCTAGTAAGACCATATAGGTTACTTATCTGGATCACCTACTAACCGAGGTGATGTGCTACTAGTGGTTGATGGGATGATATATATAGTTGACCTTGGATTTTCAAGAACCTCTTTACATGAAGGTTTATTGAAAATGGAAGTATTCCCTTTACTTAATGAGATATCACCATAGAGAGGTTTTACATAGTTGGAATTAGGGGTAGAGTCCCTATAATCCATCTCTATATTGATATGAGGAGGAATATCATGGTAGTTATTCCCTTCTACTTCATATAAAGAGTCATCGGGCCCTCATGGTGTTATAGATATGCATTGTACAACCTCAGGGACACTAGAATTGAGATGAGTATGAATATGAGCATCATCCTTCCTTTTGGAAGGAGTAAGACAACCAACATTTTGGGGTGGAGAAAGGTAATAATCCTACTACATAATAGTATCCAGAATATATTGAGGACCATCTATTAATTTGGGGATATATTCTAGCTACTTAGAAGTTGTTAGAGTATGTCTATGTTCTTCTATATTCTCAATGGGGATATGATCTTTTCTTTGGTAGATTTTTGGAATGTTATGGCTAATTATGGTTGAAGTGGGGCCATGAAACTATTTTATATATTAATTCCCCATTGAATAGAAATTTGGAATGAGATAATTGATATGGGATCCTCCTATATATCCTATGAAGGATATTTGTTTATACTTTTATTGGAGGGAGAAAAATGCAAACCTAACTCTTTTAAGATACTGGAATATGATGAGTAGCTACATAGGAAGGGATATGAGACTATCCTAAGGTAGTAACCTAATCATGCTGGTGGACCTCAGTTGAAGCATGGGTATGTCCCCAATCCTATTTGGAATTTAGAATATGACAATGGATTTAATCGATTGAAACATGTTCATGTCCTGAGGTGACTATCAAAATATGTTGATGAACCCCAATCAGAATGGGAATATGAGCCCGATTGTACTAGATCAAGAATATTCACATTATTCTAAGTAGCCACCTGTTCATGTTGATCAGGGTGATATACTACTATGGAAAATGGGATAATAATTTATTCATGTATTTATATCAGTATCAATACCAGAATATGCCAGCAAAGAACTTATATCTTTTCTAGGGTATAGTTCCACATCAATAGAGTATACAAATGAATGTAGTCTTTCACATTCTTGATCACCTGGTTATACTGTAAAATGAATTCTATTTATGTGGGGACATATTCCCACTCCTATCATCCTAGATCCATCGGAATATAGTGAAAGGATTCATGTGTTTGGGTGGGGATATGTACCTCCCCCATGCTTGATACTAGGTTGTGGATGCTGAATTGGTTTTGGTGAGTGGGTATTTGAGCTTGAATACTAGATGCTTCCAAAATATACTGAAATTCTTTGTTAGTGGGGGAATGGATATGATCATGATCATATTGATCTATAGTTTTTTTCACTCGATGGGATCTTCTTAGTTTATGGGTATGAGTGTTTTAGATGGTGAAAAGTTGGGTAGTTCCCTCAAAATGTGACTAAGGGGAATTGGTAGGATATCGCTGGTGGCGGAAGTTGATATAATCATTCGTAGGTGTCTCTTTAACTATGATGGATCCATAGTCAACTTATTAATCCAACATCCTAAGGTAAAGAATATGTTGATCGGTGTTCTATGTGGATAGGCTCCCAAAGAGGTTAGAAATTATGATAGTCACCACTAGTATTGTTTAATATTTTATTGGGGGAGGTGGGAGTGTTGGATTATATGATTGGAAGTCTCTGAATTCATCCTATAGGGTCAAGATCATACTGTTTCCCTGGTATTTTCTAACCTTCACATTCACCCCCCAATGCTGAAGGCATTGGGTGAGTGATGTTTTTTTACAATCTATATATGCTACTTTTATAGCTAAGATTCTAGAATGGTTTCTTGATTATTCCATGAATTCAAATTAAGGTGATTTGTGTGAGTACATTATCTATAATCATAAGGAGAACAATAAAAATTTTCATTGATTATTAAAATGTTATGAGTATGATACATGATTAAAATATATACATGGTGAATCCTTTTGTTTATTTTCATTTTTGTTTTTTCCATTTTCTTCTGTGGATTATGAAGAATGGCCCATCATAAGAAAACCTGATTAAATTTAATTATTGAATGATTCATATAGGGTTTACCATTTTTATTTTTGTAAGAGACCTAAAACAAAATGACCCACCTTTTGGAAACCTTTTTGTTTTATTATTGAAATGTCCATATTGGGTTCACCATTTTTTCCCTAAAAAAATTGATTCTAGTCATCTGGGTTTGGGGGAAAAGATTACCAATGCTTATAATAACTTAATTATTTTATTATTACATTCTTTCACATCGAGGTCATAATTTTTTAATACTGATAAATATTCTTGTAAAAACATAAGTATGATTGTAGGTAATTGAGTTTTTTTGAAAATTACTTACATAGAGTTCATCATTTTTTTATCATGGAAACTTCCATCAGTTCCCACATCCTTTGAGAACTATTGTACCTATTTCCAAATTGAAGTTCTAATTTGGGGTTTCAAAAACAACGATTCTTAGGAACTCACATTGGTCCAGAGGATGGGAGGTTGGGATCATTGTACCCTTTTGGGGGAAATTATTACCAACTCTGGGGATCTATTATAGATTTAAGATATGTTCATGAATCTTTCCCAAGTCTTGATACTTTACTAGTTACCATAATAAAATAATTAGGTGTTTTATTCTTATACATGTGGGATAGTGTTCTATTAATGAAATCATCTACATGTATCAAAGTCACTCAATCAGTTTCCCATTATTTATTAACAATGATGTACTAATAATGTTTTGAATCCATATATCTAATCAATTTGGGGTTTACTATCATCTAGTAAGGTGATTTGTATCCTGGTATTGGGATTGAACCTTTAAGAGGAGTCATATATATTCATGGGAAATGGAATAAAAACCTATGTAGTTTTTATGAGACCATGAAATATTGTTTAACATCAATAAGAATAGATGTAAATGATTTATTTTAAGCACATGGTATAGATATTGGGACTCTGAAAGGAATCTTACATATCTTTCTTATAACAAGAATTAGAGTCCTTATAGTTCTATTCATATAACAAGAAAAATTATCAATTTTGGAAGGAATTTTTATCATTCTACTGAAATGATCAACACAAATCCCAAATCCCATGGAATACATGCTAGGTGTGACAAATAAGTTATAACGGATGATTAAAAATGTCACAAAGTATACATGATTGGATTTGTACGGGGCTTACATAGTGAGGTTTTCCTGATAATGAGGTTTTCTATTCTAGTGGAACAATCATTGAAAATCTCTAAGTAAATGTGAGTTATGCTTGTTGTGAGAAAAAAAGAGATAGAAAGTTACCAAAAACACTTATTATAGAGTTAGGTCCTTCTGATGTTTTCGTATGTATCCTTTTATGATAGTAATTATAGTCCTCATAATTTAATATGTTATCCATGTACTTCTAATGGGTGGGGAAAGATGGTATACCCATGGGAGTGGGTCACCAATAGAAGGTGGGTCTCTTTTAATGTCAATATACTTACACTAAGGTGGATTTCCAACCATTATCCTCTGACTAAAAAAATAGAAGGGACCACGAGAGGTCTGTCAAATATGCTTGGTATGACATGGAGGCCCCTTTTGAGGGCATGGAATGAATTGGGTTGCATGAGTGCATAAACCTATACCATTAAGAACACTCCCCACATTAAAGGTATGTTTAGCTAAAGGTCCGTGGTTGAGAGTCCACATGGCTTGAGGGTACATATCTAAGTTTGTCTACTTGACAAGGCTAACACCTCTAAGGGTGTCTACTTGACATGTTCTGGGATGTCTATTTGATACGGCTGATATGTCTAAGGATGTATTCTAGACATATCTTAAGGTCATTACATGATCAAATTGACTAGTCATAGGGATTTCACATGAACTATGACAGAATATCTATAGGGAATCTCATCAACCAGTAGACATGTACATTTGTCTTCAAATTAACTAGGCTAACATATCTGTGTGGCTTTACATGAACCAGTATAACATGTCTGGGAGTCTTCACATGAACTAGGCTTACATGTCTAATCTTATTTTCATTAACTGTGATGGAATTTCTAGAGGTTGTCTCGTGAACCATGTGGCATGTCTATGTGTATTCTCATAAACCATAATAACATATCTAGGTTTCTTCACATGATCTAGATGACATGTCCAAAGGGAGTAACTTGATCATACTAAAATGTCAAAGATTTTTTCCATGAGCTTGCTGAAAGTCCAAAGTTTCTTTACATTCTCT
This sequence comes from Viscum album, assembly GCA_963277665.1. Taxonomy (NCBI): domain Eukaryota; kingdom Viridiplantae; phylum Streptophyta; class Magnoliopsida; order Santalales; family Viscaceae; genus Viscum; species Viscum album. Next base: position 989,184,347 of record OY728167.1, read on the forward strand.
CACTGACATGTCTGGGTGTTGGGTAATTAACTAGGAAAATATTTCAATGGGTTTTTCATGATCAAAAAATAGGTCACATGAAATGAATGAGTTGTTTTCATGAATATCATTGTATATAACTTTTCATGAATCTTCCATAATTTTTTTTATTCATATCAAAAATAAATAAAAAAATTATTTTTTTCATACTGAGGTACTGCATGATCAAGAGAACACACTGAAGGTCCTTCGAATGATTTGGTTGATATATCAGATATCCTTCACGTGACCAATGAACTAATCTCATGAAGAGTATAAGGCTATAGAATAATCCCTTAAGTTACTCACTGGGATTTTCTAGTGGAAGAATATTTAAATCACTCAGTCCACTACTGAAAAATATACAATCTACAATCTATGTGTTTTGTGTGTTAGGGGTGGGGGATTTTATAGGCATTAACAATCCATATCTATGTCATTTTTCACAATGATTAAGTCTCATATCTTGGAATGAGTTGGTTGAGGAATCATGTGTGTTGGGCAAAAATCCCTCAAGGTAACATTGCAGTATTTTAGGGTTGATTGTGTTTGTTGATAAAGCAGGTTTCCATGGAGAATTGTCGAGTTCCTGAGAATTTGTTGACATTCTATGTTGACAAAGAACGATGACAAAGGAATGGACGATCTGGAGGTGGTACAAAAGAGCAGTACAAGGTGGTGTCGTCTCCCAGTGTTTGCCAAATTTTTAGGGTCCAAAATTTGGAGTTTGGTGAGCATCGTGAAAAGTGGATTTCCATGAAGTGCATAATTTAATATGGAAAAGGCATGAATTTCGCGAAGATAGGATGTATGGATTGGATTTTTCAAAGACCAGAAGAATGGAGGCGGTGATGCTTCGCGATTACGTCAAGCTTCGCGAACGGTAGAGGCTGAAGCGCATCGCGGCGGAGAAGGGCTTTGCGAGAGAGCTTCACGGCGAAGGCGCGAAGGAATGTTATGCTTCACGAGGGAGCCTCGCGGCGAAGGTACGAGTCGCGAAGGTAAGTTGACGGTGATTCTTCGCGATTACGTCAAGCTCCGCGAATGGAAAATTGTCGTGGAGCTTCGCGATTTGGACAGAATTCCGGCGGAAACTTTGGAGCTTCGCGATTTGAGATGACGTGGCGTTGACTTCGCGTGGAAAGTTCGAGGGTCAGTGGAATCGCCTATAAATAGAGGTCGACCCCTTCGAGCGAGGTAGAGAGAATTTTCAGAGAAAATACTTTGCTCTCGATTTGTAAAGGTGATTCGCGGAGCCAGTGTGCTTCGCGAAAGAGGTGCTTTGCGGCGGCTATTGTAGCTCCGCGAAACCTGCAAGCTCCGCGTTGGCTTACTTAGCTTCGCGAGGGTCATTGCTCTGTGACGGCTTGAGCATCGCGAGCGTGCTTTGCAAGGGAGATTCGCGAGTGAGCTTCGCGAAAAGGCAGGAGCTTCGCGAAGGCTTGTTTGAGCTTCGCGAAATTGGGAGCCTCGCATTGTAGGGTGCTTTTCGAAGGTGTTTCCAAAGGTAGTTTGCCCAGTGGATAGTGGCAAAGGGGTATTCATCTACGGGTGAAAGTTGAACTTCAACAGAGCATCTATATACAGTTAAGGATGCATTACTTCATGCAAATGAAGATACCTACAGGTCTATAAACTGTGAGTGGATTCCCTTCTGGAGCAGTGAGCTTAGGAAGAGGAAGTAGGTGATCCTCTCCACCGGCAGTGATCCAGAGAGAGAGAAACAGGGAGTGACCCTTGGGAAAGCAGTGAGCTGACCCTAAACCTTGTATAGGCAGTGAGCCTGGGCATAGAAGTGATCTAGCCCGAACATTGTAATCCACAGCTAGTGAAGTCTAGTGGAATTTGGTACGAACCGGCAACTTGTCGGCGTATGCTCCTTGGATGTAGCCCTTAGCGGTGAACCAAGTAAAAATCTCTATGTCTGCCTGCTTACTTTCCTGCATTGCATTCAAAGCATCATCATCAGGTAAAGGAGACAAGTGATCATAGTAACCACACAAGTGCAAACAAAGTGACCCTTGTAACAAAGAGGTCAAGATCCAGTGGGGCAGGAAGAACTTTTGAAAAGAATATCCATACCCTGATTCACCCCCCTCTCAGGGTATATAGGCCCCTATTGGCCCTAACAATTGGTATCAGAGGGAAGGTTGCTTTTATCAGATTTGTTTGCTTCGACTTGGTGTAGTCTTTCTGTGTAGTTGAAGATATTGCTTTCGCTTATCTCGGTCTACCATGGGAAAAAGAAAATCTTCAAAGAAGAATCAGAAGTCAGGTGGTATCCCTCAGTGTGGAAGTGTTTCTGGAAAAAGTGTGATTCAACTAAGAGAATCAAACAGCTTACTGAAGGAATCATGCAGTGAACAGAAAAATTATTTGGATAAATCATACAACAAAAATACTTACTCATTCAAAGATGCTGATGGAATAAGTGAAGAACCTGACTTTCCAAGTGACGTTGGAACCACTGAAGATGAAGAAGAAGAAATTTAAGGAAGAATTGATATGCGAGCTGAGTTGGAGGCTGCTCTTCAAGAGATAGATGTTTGGAGGGCCAAAACCAAGAAAGCTAACAAAATTGTTCGCGATGCCAAACTCTATATGCAGCAGCAGGAAGAAGAGAAATCTGAGCTGATGGAAGAAATTGAGAAACTTAATTTATCAACATCATAGAACTCAGAATCCGTTAGTAAGTATAAGCTGAAGGTTGAAGAACAAAAAAGAGAGATCGATGGCCTGAACAAAAAGGTGGAAGTTGTCCATGGGACTAAAGAATTGGATCATAAATCCACTGAGGAAATTAAATCTAAAGGCATACAGATCCATGCTCTGGAAACTGAGGTCAACAAGCTAAGAGGATTGAATCAAAGGCTTATTGATATAGTCACTGACCTAAAAGAGAAGAATGATTCTCAAGGTGAGGAACTACAGAAGCTGGCTAAAGGAAAAGGAAAACAAAAGGCTGGTAAGTGTGAAGAGAATCAAGAGTCCGATGAAGTTCGGAATCTGAAAGCCAAGAATGATGATATAGCTACACATTTGTCTGAGTTAGTTCAGAAGAATCAAATACTACAACAAGATAATGCATGTTTCTACGATTCTCTTGCTCAAGAAAAATTGAAAGTAAAAGAGCAAAATGTCGTGGTTAATAAGCTGATGCATGAACTGGAAGATGAGATGAGTTGTGAAAAGAATCTCAGAAAAGAACTTGATGCTCAACTTGTATCAAGAGATTTTAAGATTCAAAAGTTGGAAGAAGAGCTAAAATCAGTCAAGAAGGAAATGGAGAAGTCCAAATCCAAAGATAAGCCCAAGTTGAAGGATGCACTGCACTTATTATTTGATCATCCTTCGGCAGGTGATGATAAAATGAAGTCCAAATATGCTGCATCAGAGGAGAAGCATGAAAGGATTGTATCTTCCCAAAGGTCAACCTTTTTGGGAAAATCTGGAATTGGATATGATAATCCCACTCCTATGGATGATAAGAAAAATGCATTGAAAAATTCCAAAGGTAAGAAAAATCTTGTAGGTGCTGGAGATAGGCCTATGAGGATAGTTTCAAGGAGTGATGATATGTGCTATTTCTGCGGAGTTCATGGCCACACATCAAGCTTCTGTACAGAGGCTCTGGAGTACATTTCAGGCTGTGAAAATAGAAACATTAATAAATCTGAGAACAGGAAGAAGCATCATGAGAAATTAGAAAGAAGAGATTCTCAGAGGAAAGAATATATTAGATTCTATTACTGCGGAAGAATGGGACACACCATGAGCATGTGTCAGGAAGATCAGGAGAACAATATCAGAGGAAGAACTCAAGGCGCATCATCATCTCAGCAGAGAGGTGATAAAATGAGGTATGCCTTTGAGGGAAAATGTTTTATATGTTCTCACTATGGGCACATGGCGAGACATTACAGTAAGAAGAAAGCAGTAAAGGGAAAGGAACAAGAAAAGAGATCTCCACCACAGGAAGTGTACAAGAAAGAAGCCTGTACTGGGAGACAAAGTGGTAAGGAGAAGAATAGGCTTCGAGCCTCGGGGAAATCACATGGAGCTGAACGAAAGGTGTATCAGTCACCTCCTCTGTCATACTCACAACAGCTCTCAAGGAGAGAATGTGAGCAAACCTGGAAGATTAAGGGGAGATATACTCCAGTAGTGATAAAGAAGAATGGACGTTCAATGGAGGACCCACCACCAATGAAAAATAGGGTGGTGACTCATAAATCTGATAAAAGGCAGATAAAATGCATCGAAAAATCCACATGTCGTGTTTCTCAGCGAGAAGTGAAGGAAAGAGGAAGACCCCTAAGATGGGAGAAGAAGAAATGGAAGATGCCAAATAGAGAGGTTTCTAATCAGAGAAATAATCAAGGAAAGTGGAATTTTGGTAGAACCTCAAAGAAGGAAATGTGTACCAGTGGGATTATACCCCAAGCGGTGAGAAAGGCTGAGCCTACCAAATCTACATATCATAAAAAGGCTCAGAATGTAGGCAATGAATGCCTAGTCATATGGCCAGAACAATTGAAGTTGGCTAGGCAGTTGGAGGAAGGAAGAAAGGAGTGTGATGCTCTACAAGAAAGAATCAAAGGGTTTACCCATCAAGATCAACCACAATCCTCATCTTGAGGAGTCCAGAAAAAGATATCCCCTCTCCCTATGTATAAAAATACTATTAACTGATGATTCATGTGTTTCAGGTTCTAGGGAGATACGATCCAAGGTGAAGTGGCATCTAAGGATGCGAAGTGAATATGAGATATGCTCTACAGTTTCAATTGATTCAAATTAGGTACCAGAGCTGAAGAAGAAAGGGAGCAACAGAGCACAACAGAATGTGATTGTGTTGTTAACTTTGTCTCTTGTTTCCTACATCGAGTTTCAACTCAGTAGGCTTAGAGATTTTGTTAATGGCTCAAATTTGAGTGGAAGATGAGAACAAATGATGCAGGAGGAAAAGACGTGTTATGGGTCTAAACTGTTGGGCCTAACAACTTGAAGTGTTTCATAACACAGGGGGAGCATTAAACAACAAAATCAAATGCCATATCCATCAAGGAAATAATTGGATGACCCAGCTCAAGTGTTGTCTGTTGAGAGAAGACATACTATGGGAGAAGTAGCAGTGATCAAGCATTTCATGCTTATTTATTTTGATCTAACATTGTGGTATCAGCTGACTGTTTTCAGGATACCAAGAAGCTATGAGAAGAAGTTGAAAGGAATGATTTCATTGAACAATGAAATACAGAAAAGTAGATGAAAGAAATGAAACCACTGAAAAATGAGTCAGTGAACAATTTCCTGACGAAAGAGTTGAGGAAGAAAGCAACACAGGGGGAGAAGAAGTGGTTGAGGGTAACTCAGAAGAAGATACTGATGATGAGTACAAGGAAGTAAAATCCTTATCTGCACAAAAGACAAAGAATCAAGCTGAAATTGACAGGAAGAATATCATCAGTGATCAGTAAGCTCCAGTTCAGACAAGAAGAATGAAATCACTGCAGCAGACATCACTACTATCATAGGTTGAGTCGAAATGCTTTGTTGATGCAGCTGAAGATGAAAACTGGAACATTCAATGAATGAAGAGATAGGTCAGAATTGAGAAGAATCGGACCTGGGAGATTGTTTCGAGGCGAGATGATAAAAACGTCATCATGACAAAATGGGTCTATTTAGACAAGATGAAGTAGCAGCTTGAAGATATGGGAGTTGAAGTGAAGTCTCCGATCGGAATCCAGTGCGACAACTCAAGTGCTATAAATCTCAGCAAAAATCTCGTCCATCACTCAAGGACAAAGCACATTGAGATTAAGTTTCATTTTATCAAGGAGAAGGTTGAGCAGGGACTCGTGAAGTTGGAGTACATGCCTACAGAGCTACAGGTTGCAGACATTCTGACAAAGGCCTTACCCAAGGAAGCTTTTGAGCGGCATCGACTGGCTCTGGGAGTTCATTCGACTCCCCGCACTTGAAATAGTGTGGATGTGGGCCCCCCCTCTCCCTGAGGTATGATGTGTTTTCCCTAATGTGCTGATATGTGTTCTCTACTATGTTCCAGACTATAAAGGAGTGACCTTTGGGTTCGTTGACAAAGGGGGATAAAAGTGTTTGTTAAAGGGGGAGAAATAGTGATTGTTGGAGACAGTGCAAAGATTTGATAAATCATAATTGATACGGGGAGAAGCTGACAGGTGGAGCATCCAGAAAGGGGGAGCAATGAGAAAGGGGGAGAGATTTTTAAATCTGACGATGCTAGAAGTGATTGATCAAAGCATAGAAATCACGACAGCTGAGGATCGTGATAAAAGCAGAACAGTTGTGTTGGAATGGTGTGAGATGGTGTCCAGCTATCACCAATTGGTATCAGTGTGGTTCAACAATTGGTATCAATTTATGAATTGGTATCAGGTTGGAATCAACAATTGGTGTTTTACATGAATTGATTCATTGATGAACTTTTCATACTACTCTTGTTTCTCACGCCGAGAATTGCTCATGTGGGCTTAGAGTATGTGTTAAGTGAATCCTTGAATGCTATCAGAATCGCAAGGGGCGAATGGTGGTAGCGGCTGGAAGAAGACTCAGTGAGGTATCAAAGTGCAGAAAATCATCCTGATCAGAATTGTGAAGAGTTGTCAACAAACCCAAAGGGGGAGATTGTTGGGCAAAAATCCCTCAAGGTAACATTGCAGTATTTTTGGGTTGATTGTGTTTGTTGACAAAGCAGGTTTCCATGGAGAATTGTCGAGTTCCCGAGAAGTTGTTGACATTCCATGTTGACAAAGAATGATGACAAAGGAATGGACGATCTGGAGGCGGTACAAAAGAGCAGTACAAGGTGGCACCGTTTCCCAGTGTTTGGCAAATTTTTGGGGTCCAAAATTTGGAGTTTGGTGAGCATCGCGAAAAGAGGATTTCCATGAAGTGCATAATTTAATATGGCAAAGGCATGAATTTCGCGAATATAGGATGTGTGGATTGGATTTCGCGAAGACCAGAAGAATGGAGGCGGTGATGCTTCGCGATTACATCAAGCTTCGCGAACGGCAGAGGCAGAAGCGCATCGCGGCGGAGAAGGGCTTTGCGAGAGAGCTTTGCGGCGAAGGCGCGAAGGAATGTTATGATTCGTGAGGGATCCTCGCGGAGAAGGCACGAGTCGCGAAGGTAAGTTGACGGTGATTCTTCGCGATTACGTCAAGCTCCGCGAATGGAAAATTGTCGTGGAGCTTCGCGATTTGGACAGAATTCCGGCGGAAACTTTGGAGCTTCGTGATTTGAGATGACGTGGCGTTGACTTCACGCGGAAAGTTCGAGGGTCGGTGGAATCACCTATAAATAGAGGCCGACCCCTTCGAGCGAGGTAGAGAGAATTTTCCGAGAAAATACTTTGCTCTCGATTTGCGAAGGTGATTCGCGGAGCCAGTGTGCTTCACGAAAGAGGTGCTTCGCGGCGGCTATTGTAGCTCCGCGAAACTTGCAAGCTCCACGTTGGCTTACTTATCTTCGCGAGGGTCATTGCTCTGTGACGGCTTGAGCATCGCGAGCGTGCTTCGTAAGGGAGCTTCGCGAGTGAGCTTCGCGAAAAGGCAGGAGCTTCGCGAAGGCTTGTTTGAGCTTCGCAAAATTGGGAGCCTCGCATTGTAGGGTGCTTTACGAAGATGTTTCCAAAGGTAGTTTGCCCAGTGGATAGTGGCAAAGGGGTATTCATCTACGGGTGAAAGTTGAACTTCAACAGAGCATATATATACAGTTAAGGATGCATTACTTCATGCAAATGAAGAGACCTACAGGTCTATAAACTGTGAGTGGATTCCCTTCTGGAGCAGTGATCTTAGGGAGAGGAAGTAGGTGATCCTCTCCACCGGCAGTGAGCCAGAGAGAGAGAAACAGGGAGTGACCCTTGAGAAAGCAGTGAGCTGACCCTAAACCTTGTATAGGCAGTGATCCTGGGCATAGAAGTGATCTAGCCCGAACATTGTAATCCACAGCTAGTGAAGTCTAGTGGAATTTGGTACGAACCGGCAACTTGTCGGCGTATGCTCCTTGGACGTAGCCCTTAGTGGTGAACCAAGTAAAAATCTCTATGTCTGCCTGCTTACTTTCCTGCATTGTATTCAAAGCATCATCATCAGTTAAAGGAGACAAGTGATCATGGTAACCACACAAGTGCAAACAAAGTGACCCTTGTAACAAAGAGGTCAAGATCCAGTGGGGCAGGAAGAACTTTTGAAAAGAATATCCATACCCTGATTCACCCCCCCTCTCAGGGTATATAGGCCCCTATTGGCCCTAACAATGTGCTTTACATAATTTGGTAATGTATCATACACTTCACATTATCAAACCAAATATCATAATGAAATAATCTTTTTTTCAGTGGTAAATAGAAACTACATTACCAATAATTCATTACTAGATATTTTATACCAATTTATTGTAAATATACTTCCATGTTATCAGAATAAAATGTATGAGAGCCTTCTCATGGTCATGAGGCATGTTAGAGGTCCTTCCCTATATCAATCTAGGATACCAAAATGATTTCACATTATCCATGAGTTAATTACATGAATCGTGTGATCTTATAACATGTAGATCAATGTCACTCACTTTGTATAAGGATACCTTCATTATCAAATTTCTATCGCATGATCCCTTTATCGATTGTTAGAATATTTTACACCAGGGAATTGCATCATCTATGTGGACATGTCTAAGTTCCTTTGTATAATCAGGTTAAAAATTTTGATGTCCTTTATATGATCAATTAATGGATCTTGTGAATCACATGATCCCTTCTCATGAAGATTAGTGTAACTCTCTTCATATAAAAATCCCATCATTTCCAGATTCTATAATCTAAACACCTTGATAGTTTTAAATATTTTTTCCACTGAGGAATCACATGATCAATGTGGAAAAGTACAAGGGTCATCACATGATCATGACAATAGGTATGAGGGTTGTTTGATTAGTAAACAGGTCATGTAAATCATGTGATTCGTTCACATAAAGACAAGTATAAAAATATTCACATATGGATCCTATTATTTTAATATTTTCACATGATTTACTCAATGGTTTTAAATATTTTTTCCACTAGGGTGCCTCAGAATTAGAAAAAGTATCTAAGGGGACTTCATGTGATCAGGAAGAATCATCTGAGGAGCATCATGTGATCAAGGGGATTGTTTGATGGGGCTCCTCATGATAAGTGAAAATATCATGAAAGATATAAACATCCTTTGTGTGATGTTCCTAGGTGAATTTGATCAATAATATTATTTATGTTCAAGTGACTCGTGTGACCTAGGTGCTTGATCTTCATGTAGACATTCTTCTTCCTTATTTCATTTTTTTGAAAATAATACATGTACCTTGGGAATTTATCTAACCCCAAATCTATTAATTTTCATTTGGTGGGTGTCAATATAATTTTATCAATAATTGTAGAATAATCAAAAACAATTTTGAAAATATTTTAAATATTAAATGGACATTGAAGAAAAAGGTTCCCGAACGAATAGTAAAACATGGTCATTTTTACTTAAAAACATTCTTTTGATAACTTGAGTACTTAAAGTGTGAAAAATTATAGGGAAACATGTATTCATAATAAATAAATAGAAAATAAGAAAAATTAAATGGTTTTATTTGATGTGAATTATATATTTTTCTCATTAAAAAACCAAGCATAAACAATCCTGATTTAAATGGGATTGAAACATAAATCCCTTACCTTAAGTTTCTTATTTATTCATAAATGTTTGAAACTAATTTATAATAAATATAGATATATTATACATATATTATATAACCATACAAATATATGTCATACCATATATTATTTACTTACAACATCTTTTCACCTATTTACTAACAATTTGGCAATAAAATCAGGTTTCTAGGACAGAAATTCTTCGTTTTAATGCACATTTCGCTTCAGAAGTCCTGGTCCTTATACATTGATCATGGTTACATCATACCTGGAATGTTAATAAATTAATGAGAATAATATAAAATAATTATATAATAATTTTATAACTATTTACATAAATATGTTATGAAAAATTAATTACATCACTTCGTGGAGATAGTGGTCTATACGTACACACAAGTGATGTTTCAATTTTTCAATGGATAAAGAAAAATAAAGGGAAAAATAATTCATCATTAAAAAATTACTATTGTATCATATATATAATATATAATCATTAAATTTGTCTTTATTTCCATCCATTTAATGTGGTATTAAAAAATAAATCACATTACACAGTGAAGGTGGTAGTCCATATGTACACATGAGCGTTGTTATCGTTTTACAATGGATGGGAAGAAGGTAGATAATGGATTTCATATTCTCTTAATAAAAAATAATTATATTTATTTAACTTAAGCCATTTTTTATAATAAATACTATATATTTGGAAAATGAATAATTATAAATAAAATTGAAAATGATCGGTTAAGAGTTATACCCCATTATTGAGAAACCTTCTTTGCATTGCACATTAAGTAATGAAATGCTTGTATTTGGTAAAGACCATCAACTCTAGTATGTGGTTAATGAATATATGATGATATTAGGGTCTCTATAGGTCCCCTTATCCACTACAGTCAAACAACTATGGCCTGGTGCTAACACGACTGGCCAAAATTCCCTCACTTAGCTAGATGTCGAGTGTCGTTGGCTCACCCGAGAGGCCCGAATGCAAGACACTCCTCCACGCAACACTGTTCAGTGCCATGTCTCCACACTGCCACGGCTAGTTAGTCATGGTCTTTTGTCGTTGTGGCACGTTGATGGGTGCACCGCCTCCCTCCACCCACATCCGATGTCGTGGGCCACCTCCGGCATCAGTGCACCGGCGGTTCCTTCTGCGGGCCACCGGAGTTTCTCCGGTGGTCCGTTTCTTGATATTCCTATTCCTATAGGCCTATTGGGTTACTATTATCCCTCCCTTGGTCCCAAATTCTTATTGCAACAAATTTGAGGATACAACCATGAAGAATACACATGCAGAGGGACCTGGCCTTGTTCATGTCAACCCATGCCCTCAATGTTAGAGGTTTAAAATAGGGAAAGGTCTAGGGATTTTAATTCTACCAACAATAAAATTAATCCCAAATTAAAAACCCAAGAACAACACCCTCCTTCAAGAATGTATGATCCTCGGATTAACCTTTTTGTGGGTTAATCTGCATTCATCATTTAGAAAAAGAATAGGGAATTCATAAAACCAAAATCAAACCCCTACCTCATTGACATCTGTTGCCACAATGTTTTTTCCTTGAGGGTCTAAGAGGTTGATGGAATTCATCTTTCTTTAAAGTATGTCGAAGTCAATGACGTCCTGACAGCATTTGTCATTCTTCGTTGGGGAGAAAAATCTATCAGAGGTTTGTTAGAGAATCTTCACAGTTTAATCATTATTCCATCAATGTGTTAAAATATTAAAAAGAAAACATTTCATATTGTTTCTATTATGTTGTGATGTCACATCGTTGTGCCATTTCATTTATGAAATAGTGTCGTTGTTACACATCATTAAAGTGTCATTACGCTACATATTAACAATCCATTAATGAGCTCCATTAATGTGTCTCATTTCTACCTCGTCGTTGCACCTCAGCGTGGTCGTGTCATCACTCGTCAGTGAGAAAATAAATAAAATAACTTTTTATGTTATATTACTATTTTTCTGGAAAAGTTTGAAAATTAACTTTTTTATTCAGCCCTTGTCGACCGAAGTTAAGTCCATTCTAGGTGAATCCTAGTATTCTGAGTTTAATAATTCCCTCATATTTTTTATCCGAGCAACAGTTCAAAAGTTAGAAAAACCCGCTCTCATGTTTATTGAACGTACCATAAAAAAAGTTCAAAATTCTATCCTAGACTCATCTGGCCTCAGAATCACATGTAGTCAGAGTGTGTGGTCTCGAAATAATTCCATATAATTTAAAAAAATACATGGAAATTATTATACATTACATTCTCCCCACCTCAGGGATTTATGTGCACAAAATCAAAAACAAGGGTTAATCAAACAAATGTAGAATTGAGCACGAATCTGAGTCTCCCGCTCCCATGTGCTCTTCTAGAGGTTCCCATGCTGTCATCGAACGCACACCCAAGGAATCGATCATCTGTGAAGGACCTGCTTCTATCGATCCTCTATCTCCACCAGGAACTCAACAAATGTCTTCCCATCATAAATGTCTAGCTCTCCCCAATCGATAATGTGTGATAGATCATGCATGTATCTCCTCAGTTGTGACACATGGAAAACATCATGCACTTGGTGCATCTATGGGGGAAGAGCAAGGTGGTATGCCACCTCACCAACTCTGCTCAGGATCTAGAAAGGTCCTATGAACCTCAGAGATAACTTTTTTCCCCGACTAAATCTTTGAAATCCCCATTCAGAAGATACCCAAAGGAAAACATAGTCTCCCTTCTCGAACTCCAAGGTTCTCTATATCCTGTCGGCATAAGACTTCTATCTACTCTGTATAGTCCTCATTCTCTCTTAGATTACCTACACCTTCTCAGTGGTATCTCGTACCAACTCTAGACCCATGAGTGTCGACTCCTCTGGGTCTATCTAGCATAGAGGTTATCTAAAAGGCCCTCGTACAAGGCCTCAAATGGTGCCATTCCAATGTTGGAGTGATAGTTTTTGTTGTATGAAAACTCCACTAGTGGTAGGTGGTCCTCCCAACTACGACCAAAATCCAGGATTAAAGCATGAATCGTGTACTCCAAGGTCTATATGGTCTTCTCTATCTGACCATATGTATGGGGATGAAAAGTTATGCTCAAGCACAACTAAGTCCCAAACACCTCCTGTAATCCCTTACACAACTGGGATGTAATTCATGAATCATAGTCTGAGATGATCGTTGAAGGAACCCTGTGAAGGTGCACTCTCTCTTGGATGTAGGGGTGTCACAAGCCCTCTACTGGTCCCTACTCCTGGATGGGTAAGAAGTGAGATGACTTGGTAAGTAGGTCAAAGATCACCTAGATAGAATCATGGCCTTTAGATTTACATCGTAACCCCATCACAAATTCCATCGAGATACCATCCCATTTCAACTCTGGTACCTCAAGTGGCTAAGCCAAGCCTACTGGAACTTGATGTTAAACCTTCACTTGCTAACAAGTGAGGCATTGTGGGATGAACTCGGTCACTTCTTTCTTCATTTCTGGCCACCAGTACTGATGTCAGAGGTCCTGGTACATCTTCACCACTCCATGATGTACCACCAAAGGGGATGTATGGAACTCCATCAAAACCTCCTCCTACAACTCCACTGGTACTATGGTGCACCCTCTGAAAAAGGATGACGTGCTCCCCACCTCTCAAAAATCCATCAAGAGCATGTCATGAGGATAACTGAACACATCGAGCCTCACAGTCAAAATATACTCGTTGTGCCTCCCTAACCCACTGTAAGAGTAGGGGAGTAATAGTCATCAACTGAATGTAAGCTGCTCCATCATCATATATAAAGGATATTTTCATCATGGTTAGTTGATCCGTCGCCTCACTCAGTAGATGCAAACCGGTTCTTCTGCTAAGCGTGTCTGCTCCCATGTTCCCCTTCCCAGAAGTATAGACTATCTCAAAGTCATAGTCCTGGAGGAACTCTAGCCAATGTCATCCTCTCATATTCAGGTCCTTTTGGGAGAAGATACATCTGATACTGTTGTGGTCGGAGTAAATTTTAAATCGTTCACCCATCAATTAGTGCCACCACATATTCAAGGCAAAGACCACTGCTGCTAACTCTAGGTCATGGGTCACATAGTTCTTCTAATGATGCCTCAACTTTCGTGAGGCATAGGAAATAACTTCTTGTTCCTATATCAGGACACAACCTAGACCGGACCCTGATGAGTTTCTAAAAACTACGTACTCAACACCCTCCTCTTGTAGTATCAAGATTTGGGCACTAGTAAGTCTCTGCCTCATCTCCTAGAAACTCTACTGGAATTTATCCATCCACATGAAGGGCATCCCCTTCCATGTTAAATCCAATAAGGTTGATTCCACTATCTTCACCGGATCCACTGTAATCTCTAGCCTCTAAGATGACGTGTCCTAGAAAGTGGACTTCCCGAATCCAGAACTGGAACTTTGAGAGCTTACCATAAATCTGGTGCTCTCAGAGTGTATCTAGGACTATTTTCAGGTGTGTAGCATGATCCTCCTCCAATGCCAAGTACACCAAGATGTCGTCAATAAATATCACCATGAAATGATCGAGTTAATACTGTGATATCTTTTACTTGATCTTCATAGTTACCTGGTTCAGGTGCCGATAGTCGATGCATAACATCAAACTTCTGTCTTCCTTCTTGGAAATCAATATTGGGGCTGTCCATGGTAAAACTTTGGTCCTAACAAAGCCATTCTCCTGCAAGTCCTCCAACTGTACCCTCAATTCACAAAGCTCTGCGGGATCCATCCGATACACTGGTGTGGATATCAGTGTCATCCCAGGGTACAAATCAAAGAAGAAGTTTAACTCTCAACATATAGGTAAACATGAAGCATCTTTAAGGGAGACATCATTATAGTCTAATGTCACTTAGGAACTTGAGGACTCATTACATTTGTTGCACTGAGGTTCGAACTAGAAAACTGAATAGAAATTGGTTACACCCTCCTCTTCCTGAGTCCATCAAGAGATACAAGGATTTACCCTTTGCCAATAAAGGGATATCTAGTTCCATCTCCATGGATGAACCACATCCTTTACCTAATACAGTCAATCCTGGCATGAATGGTACTAGTCCATGCCAATAATGACATCGTAAGGCCTCGATGCTACTACCAAGAGGTCCCAACCTATATTGTTGCCTCCAAGAGTCAGGTCACACTATTGGAACCAGTGTGTGTTCATTGGGTATCCTCCAGTATGAGTCTCTAAACGTGAGGGTCAAGTCAACGGTCTTAACCAAAACCTCTAGGTATCAAACAAGAAGAAGTGGAAGGAAATGGAAATCACTAGTAAAAATGTCTATCAATACTGCATCTAAAGTAAAAATACATGCATCGTACCTTGATTCATCCCTAGAGTTCTGGGGTCATAAGCCTTGATAGTTTGCAACTATCTCCTCTTCTACCCTACAGCATGAATAGTGGGACAATATCACATGATATGTCCCTTTTCATGACAACCATAGAAAATAATTCTATCTTGGAAACTAGCATGTTCCCTCCTATGAACCCTCTTGTTCTGCGGATTATTTTTCACACCTATAATCTGTAGGTCCTACTGACCCTGCAACTCGGGTGATTGTTTCCTCCGATGCCCGTGATACACATTAAAACCATGTGCCTCATCACTGAGTGACAAAAGAGTCATCCACGACTTGTCCTGGAAAGATGCATCCACCTGAAGCACTGGAGGTGGGCCTGCTAGCTGATCAAAGGGTGGTGATAACACTGGTATACCACCTGGTGGGGCTATCTCTAGCACTAGTCCCTAAATGGATACCTTAGTTACTAGGTGGATTTTCCTCATGACCACGTATTAGGAACCGAGCTGGCTGTCTATGTGGAGGAATCCAGAAATAGATCAAGATGGACCATAGTAAATAGATTAAACCAGGGGAGCTGACTCTTATACAAAAGAATACAAAGATATGCTTATGAAACTAGTGTTTTCATACATTGAGCCAAAAATAAGAATTTGAGGTCCGGGTGTGTGGATACGTCGGTCTCCACACCAAAACTAGACTCCTTGAACCTGAAAGTCAGACTCGCAACATTTAACATTGTTTTCCCAAAACAAAAATAATAGACTCTCATTATCTGAGGTAGAACTGACCACCTTTGATACCAATTTATCACAACCCGTCCCCCAGGGCCCATGCTTCAATATACCCCAATCCCTCCTCCTGAAGGCCAGGGTTTGGTGACTAGTGTTGAAGGCGCGAACCTATAAGTGGGGGGAATTATCCTGAGTACTTGTATGCACACACACACCCAACCGCATCCCACAAACTGAAAGGGGAAAATAAGTATACTGAAACAAGTGTTGAGTACAAGTACAACTGAAGACAATTGGTCTAGAATACAAACCCAACAAAAAGAACTAAAATAGAAAAGTACAAAGGGACTTGGGTAGCCATCTACTGAAAACCCCACCTGATGGTAAGAGTAGTGTAGCTATTGGAGTTTTAAGTAGTACGTCATGTCCACCTGATCCTATTGGGCCCCGCCTGCTCCTAGACCACCAAGTCCTCTGTCGAAATGTTTTTCGTCTACACAAGACACAACATGTGCGGGCGAAGCTTGTGCAGGGGTGAGTAACATAGTACTCAATAGTGGACCCCAGTCCACTAAGGAGAAATACCACTAGAAACCACAAAGTAAAGCCACAAAGTAATTCCATGAAGTAATACCATAAATTAAGACCAAAATGTATGGAAAACTCACACTAGGTACAATCTAAAGCATAGGAAGAATGTTCATTGGCTATAGTGATGAATGTTTCGTACTATTGAGGGACTCATCCCTGATGAATCGTTGCTCGTCTATTGGGCCACTAAGCATACACACGACTGTTGATCGTCTATCGGGCCACTAAGGATCCACACTACAACTTATTGTCTCCCAGTCCACTAAGGATCCACATGGATCATGCTCGTCTTCCAGGACACTAAGGATCCACATGGTTAATTCTCGTCTTCCGGACCACTAAGGATCAAACATGGCTTCTGCTCGAGCCATCGATTGTATCTCAACTGCCAAAAAGTCCCACCTAGAATAACCCAAAGTTCCTTCTCATTGTAAGGGTTCCAACGCAATAGAAGGTGTGTCAAACGGACTCACAGTATATAAGATATGATCATTTTAGTAAAAATGGCCTGGTTGGATTCGAGTCCCATCTAAACCGGCCGTATGCCAACCCCCACCAAAAATATTGTAGAGCATCTCTAAATGACCGCCTCATCGCAAGGGTCCTCATGCTGTAGATAGTGCATCAATCGAATAGTTGGTTTGTGAGTTATTTATGTTTCAGTGAAACGGGGGCCGGTTGGGTCTGGGTCCAGTGCGACCCAGTCGGACCGACCCGGCCCGACCGGGTCTGAGGTCCACCGACCCTACCCGGTTAGCGTCTGGCATGGGTCTAGCCCGGCCCGCACTCTGCCCAATTCTCCAGAGTTGGATCGGTTCATCTTCCTGACTGGGACGTGGTCGGATATCGCGTACGACCTCCTACTGCCCCATTGGGTCCCTTCTCCGCCGCGGTCAAATGACCGCAGCCTAGTGATGACATGGTCGGCCAAGCTGGCCGGCCAAAATTCCCGCACACAGCCAGATTTTGCGTGCTGCTGGGTCTCCCGAGTGGCCTGGATGCGGGCCTCTCCTCCACACGGCACCGGTTGGCACAGTGTCTTCACACTTCCACGGCCTTATACCTATATGGTGCGCCACCTCCCTCCACCAGTGACCGCCGCCGCGGGCCACCGGAGTTGCTCTGGTGGTTCATTTCTCGATCCGCCTGTGCCTATGGGCATCTCGGGTTGCTGTCATCCCTACCTTTTCCCCAGATTCTTCTTGTCACTAATTTGAGGATAAGACCACGAAGAACACATGTGCGGAGGGACCCAGGCCTTGTTCGTGTCGTCCCACGCCCTCCTCATTAAAGGTTTAAAATAGTGGAAGGTCCGGGGATTTTAATTCTAACAACAATAAAATTAATCCCGAATAGAAAACCCAAGAATAGCACTATCCTGCAAGAACGCGTGATCCATAAATTAACCCGTTCGTGGGTTAATCTGCATTCATTGTTTAGAAAAAAACAGAGAATTCATAAAATCAAAATCAAACCCCTACCTCATTGGTATTAATTGTTGCAGCATTTCATCCATGGGTATAGGTGCCTTTTCTAGTAGTGTAGATATTTATTTAATTTGTGTGTAACTAAATAAATTATTTATTAATAAATAAATAACTATTTATTACCTTTTGAATAATAAGATATAAATAAATATTATATATTCACATAATTAAATAATTACCTTGTAAATAAATATTTTTTTAATATCTTTGATCAATTAAATAAATCATAAAAAATATTATTTCTTGGTCTATAGAATAATATTTATTAAAGTCATTGAATATAAATAATATTTAAGTAAGATCAACATAAACCCTTTATGTGTTACCCTCTCGGCCTCTTCCTTAGTGACATTAAACAATATTTTCTAAAGTATAATATTATTATCTAGTAATGGTTAAAAACACTCATAGAGGAAGGTGATATGTCTCAATAACAACAACCACATATGAACACTCATTGTATAATATAATCCTTTTGTCATGATATCTCATAAAGTAGGTTGCACACCCATGTCATCAACCTTTATGTTTGATGAATCTTTCTTTGGCTATATGAAATAAACACACTGTCACACCATGACCATGAAATTTAATGTGATTGTTTCATTTCAATCAAAGGTTTGATATATCAACTTCCATAAAGATGGAAGGGATAAATCATGTTGTCAGAGACAGACTACACAATGAGTCAAGAAGGGAATAAATTAAGTTCTTAAAATTTTCTTCACATAGAAAACCACCCTTTTTAAGTTATGACTAACTTATGTTCTTTTTTTTTTGCACATGAACACAAAAAAATGAAAGACAAAAATCAAAGAGAACAAATACATAGATTTATAGTGGATCGATGAATAAAAATATCCTAGTTCACTCCACCAACACTCTTATCCATGATTAATGTGATTTTAAATAAACGGGTCCTTTTGTTAGGGACTGCGATTCCTTTTTCTAGGGACTGCATGACTGAGTTCAAGAAGCTGATACTTGTCACAAAAACACATGATATTTCAACTGAGCTCTATTCAGGATTTACAAACAACAACCTTTTGGTTCTTTCATCAGGAACCTTTATAAGGAAATAGATGATAAATAGAGTGTTTAAAAATTAAACAAACAATTGTAAAATACAACTGATGGAAAGAAGAAAACTCTAAGAGAGATGATAATAATAGAATATAACTTAAGGAGAGTCTTCAGAAATGACAATAATGATGATCTATATAGCACAACTGTAGAAATTGAAGCTTTTTCTTCCTTTCAAGTAAAATAGAGTAGCACTCAGGAGCTTCGATAGAGAGTTCTTGGATGCTTTTTAACGTGATTTTATTATTATTTATAAAACTATTTTTAACACATGTGGACACACTTAAAATGCATACAATCCTTCTCTTTTAATCACACAACAAAAAATCCTTAAAATTTGGGATCAAATACATGTCTTTTTCTAGGAAATTTCTCGGCAACAGTACTATCTATTAAATTATTCTTGAAATTATTTTCATTCTCAGTAATTTCCTCTTATTATAATTATTTTTATCATAAAAAGTAAATAAAAAATTTAAAGAATGCATGAAAACATTAAAGGCTCACTCAAGTGATTCAATGGTAATAAATACCAGGTTGTAGATCAACATAGCTGATTGCAGATCGCCACGTTACTGAATTCTTCACATTTAAATTCACATAACCAAATTGATTCATGTAGATGATTTTCATATAGTTTATTTATCTTCATATCTTATTTTACATAGTCCTTCTTCACATAGTCAATTTTCTTCACGTTACCTTTTTGATCATGTAGGCTTTTTACTCACATATCCAAAATCTGACCTAGACGAAATAAAATCATGTAACCATTTGGAACCACATATCCAATTTCAGCATGTATCCAAATCACATAGCCTTTTACTCCACGTAACCAATTTGTGTAGCTGATTGATCTATATATCCAAATGATCATGTAGGCGATCTCATCGATGTAGGCGATTTCCATGTAGGCCATTCTACGATGTATCCATTTCACATAGGTGAATCCTTCACGTAGGTGATTGACATAATAAAATTCTCAACATAATATATTCTTCATGTAGCCAAAGTCTTCACATAGGGGATTTTCTATACTTAGGTAAATTTCATCTTAAGTTTCCAGAATTACAGACTTAATGGTTTTAATAGAAAAAACACTTAAAGTCAACATAAAACATGATGAAGACACTTATAAACAAAATCATCAGTAATATATGAAAGAGTATTTAAGATCATGAAAACTTAAAGTTCATGATATTTTTTGGATCAATATTAGTATTCCAACAATCTCCCCATTTCTAATGATCACAAAACCCATAATACATTAAACAATAAATTTTAAAATGTTTAATAGAATTTTTCATAAAACTATAGAATATATATATATATATATATCTTTTAAAATGAAACATTTCTCCTTTATTTCTCCCCCTTAATGTGACATTTAGGTAAGAAAAATCCCCCCCACTTATTATTAAAGGTAAAAATTTCTCCCTCTTTTTTCGTCATTAAAAGGGGAGGGTAAAGAAAAGAAAAACACTTTTAATATAGAACTTTAGAGTAATGAACTATTTAAGTATAGCTCTAAATCTGAATTTGAGATTATGAAAAGAATATAATTTAGTAAAAAAATAAAAATATTGAAAAATTAAATGAAATCAATCGCTAAGAAAAAGATAAGAAATGAAAAAATAATAATTTCATTAATTGTGAATATGTACAAACATACATCCAATAAATTCTCATAAAAACATAAATACAACATATAAGTCAGAAGAACCAGTTTATGGATGAGTTCAAACTAAAAATGTGGTCTTGGTGGAGGTATTTTGAAGGTAGGATCGGTTCTAGAGGTAGATGGAGGGTCCATCAAAGATGGTGTCACTTCCTTCCCTATATTTTTATTAGATTCACTTCCTAACCCAACAACATATTTGACTTACATATTTTGAGTAGGCTATATAAAAATGATTTCAAGGTTCCCTTGACCTATACTAAAATCGTAGGATCCATCATCTTGAAAAGCACTTTCTTTAGAGGTTAGAGGATGAGGTTCATTCTTTAGAATGCTCAATAGCAAGGGAAACATCCACCTTTGATTTATATTTTTAATATAGTGGGGTTGGATCATAAACAAAATATATCTTCTCTCTAGTAGCTCTAAAATTATTAGGAGCAGTAGAGCCAATATTCCTTCTTTCTCTCAGATAAAACAAGACTTCAACACACATGACAATCCTGGGGACAATGTTTGACTTGTATAATTCAAGAATAATAACATAGGCATGTTTATGTATTTGAGGAATAATGGATAAACCATTTATAAGAATCATCTTAAAGGATTAAATATGATCAGAAGATAAACTTGAATAAGCACTGAGAAAGGGAGCAAGGTCAGTAGTAGATGAACCATATTGAAGTTACACTAATAGCTTCTTCAGAATTTGATCCACAGAACTCTACATACCGATCATTATTCCATACACATATTGAAAATTTCTATCCATAATAGCCACTTTATCTATCAAAATTTGAACTACCACTTGAACCATACTTAATTTAGGTTGAGGTACTGGAGCACTAACATAATCAGTATCAGGTTTAGCTTGAATAGGTACATATTCCACAAAAGTAATAGGAGCAACTGGTACGTGGGCTAGTTGGATAGAAGGAATAGGGATTTGGGGTCTATGGGAAACCAAATATTTTACTATAATTAAAATTGGTATAACTATAATTTCTATAGATTATTAACTGGATTCTTCTTCTGATGATTCAGAATACAGCCCTTGTATTTCTTTATAAACCTTTTACAACAAGGTTAACAAATGCTAAATGATTTCTAGATATGGGATAAAGAAACCTAAAAACCATACCTTGAGTATCTTTAGATACTCCCTATATTTCTTTCAACTTTCACTTAGATTCATCAAATAAACCCACTAATTTATTTAAAGACCCATTAATCCCTATACCAAGATTCTTAATAGCTTTTTGGGTGTCTTGGAACTCTCCCAAAAGATATTTATTCAACTCTCACATCATTACTGTTGAAATCATATTACACTGAAGACACTATATTTGATAATACATAAAATTCAATTCTAATAGTATCCAATCAGCTCCACTCTAAAAATATGAAACAACTTGAGGTTATAAGGTGGTAGTTGTAAGGGAATAAAACATCTTAATGAACTCAAACTAGATTATCACAATGCTTTATAAAGTGTGTAATGTTTCCTTCATTTTTGTCCTAAAATAATTAATCTCATCAATAATATCTTGAGATAAGTTAAATTTCACCAAAGGAAGCTTTTGGAACATATTACTTTGAGATGAAACCATTGCTCTATGTTCATTAAATTTTGACTTTGTAGGACAAACATATTTCAAATATCTTATAAGATATTTTATCTTCTCAATATCCTTTTCACTTAATTTAGAACAAGATTTCTAAAAATAAGGGTTGTCTAAATATTTTTTATCTGGTGGTGTATAAGGATGATCAGAATATTTTATAACCACATCACCAGCTCTATTGTCACCGGAAGGTGATCTAGGAAGAATTGGATCCACTATTTGATCATCAATCTCAACCTCAAGTCTCCCTTGATCATTAGAACCCATAATAATATTATCTATTTACCTTTACTTAGGAACTATATTTTTTATCTCAATAACTGGCTCCACATGCTGACCAACTTTAACAAGTTCGTAAACTTCAGCTTCTTGACTATGAACAGCCTCTTCCAATACATCAATTAACTTTGAAAACTGAGTTTCTAATCAGGTAGCTATTATCTCATTCACTTCCCTAGAATACACCATCTCAGTAGTTGCTACATCACTAGGTAGTGAGGTTTGGGATGAATCCACCTAAGATACACTCTCCTGACCAACCAGTGTTAAGTAATTTGAAACAAAGTCCCAAAAGTAACCAATTATATTTAATAAAACAATTGAAAAAGTATTACTCTTATGTAATTTCACTAACTCCCCCTATTTCAAATCAACTTCTTTTTTCTTTAAAACTAGGGAGACCAGCCTACCAAAAGGATAATTATTGAGCTTACCTTTTCCTTTGAATAAATGATGAATAAAGTGAATAATATATCTACGAAGATTCATTTTCAAATTATTGATTAGGGTATAAAAAATCTACATATCTTGAAACAATAATTTCTCCATCTCTCTATCTCTTTGATCAATTCTAGTCTGAATGAACTTGCAAAAAACCTTCCACTATGCTATAAAATCCTTCACAGTCTTATTATCAAAGTTATAGGTTCCAAATAAGAATTTAAACACCTATTTTGATCCTAAAAATCTTGTGGCAACCAAGGTCTGACTTAAATTATACTCCCCTTGTGGGGATAATGAAATATTTCTACCAACTAAATCAAATCAACCAGAATAGACTTACCATATACATTCAAAGAGACAACATCATCTGTTTCAGTGAATTGGAACTTGAAATTTTTGAAAAACTCATTAACTTCATCCACAAACAGAAAACCAGAATCCTTTTCATCAAAAATGAAATCCTAACCTTGAAACTAAAGTACCTTATTTAGTAGAATTTTGGTCAACTTCAATTATCTCGTATTGACTACCATCCCGGTGAGAACTCTATGCGGTGCACTTCCTTTTGCTTTCTGAGAAAAACTAGAGCTTACATCATCATCACACTTTGATTTTCCCATGGTAGATAGGTTAGTTGGAGGTCGAGAGAGGATTAATAGATATTAGGAGGGAAACAATGACATTTTGGATTTTGGGAGAAGATACTTACATGAATGGAAAAAGGGTCATGGGACAAATAAGTTTTAGGTCATAGGACATAATCGGAAAATTATCATGTACCTGAATGGTTTTGGTTCGATTCTGACTGATAACTACTAAAATAAAATAAAAACTAAAATAAAGAAATTCTATTTTCTAAAAATAAAACATTTAAATAGTGAAATATAATAGACTAATTTAATTCCCACAAAACATTACAAAGAAAACATTAGTTAATAAATAAATCCAAAATTAAAATAGATAATATAAATTAAAATTCATTTAAATTCGAAAAAAACCCAATTCTATTATGATAAAATAAAAATGTTCACATGAATGGAGTAAAAATATACACTAACTGATCCTCAATAGCGATAAACTAAAAATAAATATCACCCTTTTGATTATGATCTCTCAATAAATGATTCCTTAAATCTATATACTTCATTATAGAATGATTTATTGGATTCTTTGAAATATTGATAGCACAAGTGTTATCACATTTAATTGATACTTGATTAGAATTGAATCCAAAATCCATCAAATTTTGTTTCATCCATAATACTCATTCACAAAAACTACTATCAATAATGTACTCTGCTTTGGAAATAGATAATTCAATAGAGTATTGTTTCTTACTAGACCAAGATATTATGGATTATCCTAGAAAATAGAATGTCCCTAAAATACTCTTCTTATCTAGTCTACAACCACCAAAGTTAATATCAGAATATGAAGTTAAATTAAAATCATAAGTTTTTTGAAAAAATAAGGAAAGAGAAATTATTTCTTTTTAATAACATAAAATTCTTTTGGGTGCTTTTAAATGAGATTCCTTAAGATTTTCTTGGAATCTTTCACATAAGAATACTAAACACATAATGTCTAGTCTACTAGTAGTCAAATTCAATAGAATCCCAATTATTCCTTTGTATATCTTTTAGTCAACTAGTTTCCCAGTTTTATCCAGGTCAATCTTTTCATTAAAAATCATAGGGGTAGTATGCACTTTTCCAATTTCAAGACCAAACCTTTTAAGCAAGTCAATTATGTATTTTTTTTTTTTTTGATTTATCACATTCTCAAAATATTTTTGATAAATTTTAAAAACTAGAAAATAATTTATCTCACCCATCATACTAATTTAAAATTCTTTTTTCATGAGTTTTGAAAACTCATTGCATAATTTTTTGTTTATAGATCCAAAAATCACATCATCAATATATATCTGAACTAACAAAATATCTGAAGTTGAACTTTTCTTAAATAGAGTATCATCTATCACTACTATTGAAAATCCATTTGATTAAAGAAAAGAACTTAAATGTTCATACCAAGCCCTGGGTACTTGTTTAAGTCCATAAAGATATTTGGTAAGTTTAAAAACTGAATTTGGAAAGTGGGGATTTTCAAAACTAGAAGGGTGTTCAACATAAACTTCCTCCACACTAAGAACATCTATAAAAACTAATTTTACATCCATATGATATAATTTAGAATCCATAGGTGATTCATAGTCTAGAAGAATCATGATGGCTTCTAATATAGCTATAGTATCAAAGGTATCTTCATAATCTATACTTTCCTCTTGATTATATCCTTTTTTTAATCTAGCATTATTCTTAGTTATAACACCATGATCATCCTGTTTATTCCTATAAACCCATTTTGTTCTTATAAAATTTAGTCAGAGGGACTATCAACTAATTCCCATACCTTCACTACTAAAAAATAGTGATATAGACATAAACCTATAACCATTATTTTCCAAAATAGTTACTATTGGTTTTTATGCCCATGATATAGCCACAACTTATAGAAAACCATGTATATAGGTACAGTTTATAGCCATAGTTTTCTTAAACTGTGGCTATAGGTTTTTTAGTCCATGTTATAACCAAAAATTTTGAAAACTATGGCTATAGGTCCATGGTTATAGTCATTATTTTCATGAAAATAATGGCTATAGTTTTTTTTGGTTCAGACTATAGCCAGGGTTTTGGAAAACCATGGCTATATGTCCCAAGCTATAGCCACATTTTTCTTAA
Source organism: Viscum album (assembly GCA_963277665.1). Lineage (NCBI taxonomy): Eukaryota > Viridiplantae > Streptophyta > Magnoliopsida > Santalales > Viscaceae > Viscum > Viscum album. The sequence continues at coordinate 989,210,100 of OY728167.1, forward strand.
ACCATGTCTATATGTTTTTATTCTAGGATATAGCCATGGTTTTTATGAAAACCATATCTACAGGTTTTTTTGGTCCATTTTATAGCCATAGTTTTAGAAAACCATGGTTATAGGTCCCTGTCTATAGCCATGGTTCATGAAAACTGTGGCTAGAGGTTTCCTGTGCAACCATGGGACAACTGTTTTCCCACACAAAATGCACGGAAGGGCCTATAGCCATGATTTTATACCTATTTCTATAGTTACTATATATATATATTAAAAATATACACATTAATATATAAAATTATATGTACTTCAGTGGTTAAGTTCCTGGTGTCAAAATCAGAGGTCTGAGTTTCAAATTTGGCTACTCATATTTTATTTAGAGCCTATAGCCACAATTTGGTTTCAAATAATGTCTATAGACCTATTGACATGGTTTCAAACCATGGCTATAGACTTATTTTAGCAGTTTTAAACTGTGGCTATAGAACTATTTCCACAGTTTAAAACCTTGGCTATAGGCCTATTTCCACAGTTAAAAACCATGGCTATAACCTTATTTCTATGATTTCAAATTGTGGTTATATTCCTATAGTTGTAGTTTCAAAATGTAGTTATAGTTTTGAACCTATTACCATTCCAATGGGTTCCAAGTCTGGATAAACCATGGATATAGGTAAAAGCCACATTTTTCACATCTATATACATGAGTTTTGACCATAGATATAGCCAATTTTCTTAGTTGTTCTTGTTCCTTTTGAACTATTTTAATTCCTCTTGCATTGTTATAACCCAACCATCATCTAAAAAGGCTTATTCTATAGTCTTAGGTTCTAGTTGACAAATAAAGGTAAAAAATTCTAAAATATTTCCTACACTTCTTCTATTCATAATCCCTTATCTAAGATTCCTATAATAGTTTCTAAGGGATGGTTCTTAGGGGTTCTATGCTATCTAGTTATCACACTTTCTGGTTCATTGGTATCCATCCTTTTAGGATTTGGTTCTGAAAAATCAAGTTAAAACTCATCATCCCTTTTTTGGTTAGAGAGGTTTAGGTCTCGTGTATTTGAAATAATCACGTAGCTCATCAATTTGAGTCTTTTTGTGATAAAAAAGACCACTTTTATCAAATTTCACATGATTTTATTCTACAACAATATTTGAACTTTTTTAAAAAAACTATATATGCCTTTGAAGTAGTAGAATATCCAATAAATATTCCTTTTTCATCTTTTCAATAAAATTTACCAAGATTGCCCTTGGTATTTATAATATAAACCTCACTTCCAAAAACCTTAAAGTATCTAATTTTTCCATTTTATTATTCCATATCTCATAGGGTTTTTTCTTTAAAATGGTTCTTATTAGAACTCTGTTTATGACATTACATGATATATTCAAAACTTCATCCAAAAAATGAGTAGGTAGGTTATATTCACATAACATTGATCTAGAAATTTCTTGTAAATTCGTATTCCTCTTTTCAACAACACCATTCTATTGATGTGTCTTGGGGGTAGAAAAATTATGTTTGATACCATGTTTTGAAAAATATTAATTGAACTTGTGGTTCTAAAATACTCTTCTATGGCCACTTTTAAAAGAAATAATTTTCGTATCTTTCTATTTTTCAACCAATTTATAAAAAAAATATAAAAATATAACATAATTCACTTTTAACACTCAAAAAAGAAACCCCAAGTAATTCTAGAAAAATCATCAACTAAAATATAAAAAATATATTTTCCTCTTAGGATTGAAATTATAGATAGTACAAACAAATCCATATGAATAATTTATAGGGATTTAGAAGTAGTGAAATATTTAATTGAATAAAAGATGACTTGTGTTGCTTTTCTATTTGGCATGCATCACATAGTTTCTTTTTATTAATTTTAAGTTGAGGTAAATCTAAAACTAAAATCCTTTTATGAAAATTTCTTAAGGAATAGATATTAAAATGTCCAAATCTTCTATTCCATATCCATGATTCATTTGTTTCAGTATTTAAACAATTATATTTTTTTCTACTCAAAGAATTAAGATCTAGAGTATAGACATTTTGTGTTCTAGGTGCCTTAAATTCAAAAAAAAAATCTCTAAAAAATGAAAATGAATTATTTAAAAAATAAACAAAATATCCTTCATCAAAAAGTTGAGAAATACTTATCAGATTATTCTTTAATCCTTCCATATATAAAACCTTTTCAATGAGTACTGATCTTGGATTTCCAATAGATCCAACTCCCATAATCTTTCCTTTAGCATTGTCACCAAATGTAACATGTCCTCCATCCACTTTTGATAAGGAGTAGAAATTAGAGAAATCTCAAATCATATTCCTTGATCATCCACTGTCAATGTACAATTTTTTATTGATTAACTTTTAACTTTTTTCCTACTAATAAAAATTAAATAACAATTTGTTTTAGTACCCATATTTACTTGGGTCTAGTAATGTTAGAAACTATAGATTTGGGAACTCAAATCTATTTGTGATCTCTATAAATTCCAACATTAATTTTTTATTTTTTTAAAATAAAATCATTTCTAACTACATAGAATTGTGGATTTATCAAACTAAAATTATTAGCATAGTGTATTAACTTTCCAAAATAAAAATAAGTGATTTTAGAGAGATTTTTATTCTTGGAACTAGGTAAGAAATATTTTTTTATAAAACTTTGTTTTTTCACCTTTTTAACTTATTCCAAATTTATTTTTATGATCTTTATTGTTTACATGGTTTTGATTTAAATAATTTTCACCTTTAGTGAAAATAGAACTTGCAGCATATTTGAAGTCTTGAACTTATGTTTGTAAATTTTCAATTTTATAACCATGTTCAATACATGACATAGTAGAATTTTCCATCTTGGTTTTTAATTTTGAGATTTGTTTGTTTAAGTTATTTTTTTCATTATTAAAAACATCATAAAACTTTTTAAGATATTTATTTTTCTTTTTTAAAGATTCATACTTAGTTTCTAGTATGGTATAATTCTCATTTAATTATTTATAAGAGTAATTTTCATTTTTTGATTTAGATTCATTCTTAGAAGAATAATAAGAATGTACCTCATTATAATGTTTCATAAAGCACATGTTGGCCTTCTGATTAGAATTTTCAACTTCCGATTCTAAATATGAGACATTACTAGAATCTGCTAAAGCACTTCATGTTTCATCCATTGATTTCTTGTCTTTCTTCGTGTAGCCAATGTTCTTGAAGTACTTTTTCTTGGACTTTTTGTTATATTGTAGTTGTGGAAAATATGGGTTGATATGTCTAAGATTCACGAATCCACCTCACTTATTTATAATTTCCATTAGACTTTTTATACTTTTTGAAGGGTGTCTTAAAACCTCTTTTATTGATGTAAAACTTTTTAAATTTTCTTTAAAAGTGAGCAAGATCATTTTTTGAAACAGAACTACTTGAAGTGTCTTCATCAGATGACTCAAATATTTGAATTTCTTTGTAATTATTGTCATCTTTTGAAGTTAAGACTTTTAAAGTATCATTATATTTCTTTATCATTCTATTTTCACCAACTATAGCTTTATTCTCTTCGTCAAACATCATTATATTCTCAATAAGAACTTTTATTTTAAACTCTTTTCCTCTATTGATTGTCCAATGGAAACTAAAATTTCACTCCATTTTGGTGGTAGAATTATAATAATTTTGTAAAGATTTATCTAGTTCACCAATAGGTTCTCTTAAAGTAGCAACATTGTTAACAATCTTAGTAAGTATTCTATTTGTGTGATTATCTCTCCATCCATAATTCTGAACATATTAAACTTTAGCTTAGAAGTATTATATCCAAGAGCTCGCACATTATCTATACCTTTATAATCTACTAAAATGTCAGTCCACGTTTCATGGTCTATTTTACATTGAGAGACTTTGTTGAACTCATATGGACAAATTCCACATATCATAACATTCATAGATTTAGAATTTAAATCATATCCATATTTAGTGTTAGCATCCCAAGTTTCTAGTTGAGTCTGTGGATTTTTTTAATGATTTACAATTTTAATATAAACTTTTAAACCAAGGATCTTTAGATAAATAACCATCTAAGCCTTCCATCACCCATAATTTTTACCATTGAAATATTTAGCTCTTACCATCGACATTCCTTCTCTATTGTCAGTTTTAGTGGCTATTTTTTAAGAGATCTTTAGATTTTAACCTTTGATAGTTGATAACTCAAGAATCACTACCACTGATGCCAATTTTTGTTGGATATAGACTATACAAATACTAAAGAGTGGGTTGAATTGAGTTATTGAAATCTGATTATCTTAAAAAACCATCATCTTTAAGTTATAACTTACTTATATTATTTCTATAGTAGATGCACTCAATGGAAAATAAAGACATGAAGGAAAAGAAACTGACACATACATTTATAGTGGTTCAAGGAATAAAAATCCCCTAATACACTCCAAAAAAATATTATACACGAGTGTGGTGATTTCTACTAGACCATTCCTTTTTTTGGGGACTACTAGTACTTTTTCTAAATACTACATGAATGAGTGCAAGCAGTTGATAATTTTTACAACAACACAAGATCTTTCAACCAAGCTTTAGGAAGGTTTAAAAACAACAACCTTCAGGTTCTTTTACCAGGAACCTTTAAAAATAAAGAGATGATAAATAGAGTGTTTAAAAATTTAGAACACAGCTGTAAAATACAACTAACATAAGGAATATAACTCCATTATAGATTATAAGAAAAGAATACAACTCAATTAGAGTCTTTAGAAACGTTAGAAAGGATGATCGATATTGCATAACTATGGATCTTGAAGTTTCTTCTTCTATTTGAGTAAAATAGAGTAGCGATCAAGATCTTATAGAGATAGTTATTGTATTCTTTTTTAGAAACTTCTATTTATATTTTTAAAAATATTCTTCACACATGAGAGCACACTTGAAATGCATGCAATCCTTCCCTTTCAATTTCACAACAACAAATCCTTAAAATCCAATATTAAAGACACATATTTTTCTTGAAAATACCTCATCAATAGTACTATCTATTAAATTATCCTTGTAATTGTTTCCTTTCTTAGCACTTTCCTCTTATTATAATCATTTTTATCATAAAATGGTAATACAACATTTAAATAATTCATGACATCATTAAAGGATCACTCAAGTGCTTTAATGGTAACAAATACTAGGTTACAAATTGACGTAGATGATTTCATATCACCACATAAACTAATTATTTAAATTTAAATTTATGTAGATGAATTGATCCACATAGCTTATTTTCACATAACTGATTTATCTTCAAAGGCCTTCTTCATGCAGCCTATTTTCTCTCACGTAACATTCTTGATCACATAGGATTTTTACTCATGCAGTCAAAATCTAATGTAATAGAAATAAAATCACATAGACATTTGGAAACATGTATCCAATTTAACCACATATCCAAATCATGTAGCCGATTACTCCACATAGCTGATTCACATAGCTGATTGATCCATGTAGCCAAATGATCATGCGGGTGATCTCATAAATGTAGGCGATTTCCCCATAGGTGATTCTACAACAAAACCATTTCACATAGGAGATTGACATATCCAAATGCTTGATATAGGAAATTATTTACATAGACAAAGTATTCATGTATGTTATTTTCTAGACTTAGGTAAATTTCATCCAAAGTTTCCATAATTACTGAATTAACGATTTTAACAGTATAAACACTTAAAATTAAGATAAAACATGATGAACACACTTATAAAAAAATTATCAATAATATATGAAAGGGTATTTGAGATCATCAAAACCTAGAGTACATGAGATATGTTGGATCAACATTAGTATTCTAACAATCCTTCCTTAACTTATTTATTAATAACATATCATTTATGACGCACCCAATATACCTAAATTTACTGCGATTATATGTCATCATAGTTTATAGAAATACATAAAAGTGAATGATTTATGATATATATTAATAATAATATTAAGTATCATTACACATTCTCACATATAAGAATATACAATGACATATAAACATGTGGATTTTCTACAGGTAGGACTGTTCTCAAAATCCCCCATTTTGGAGATTATCAAGTGTGAACTTCATGAGATAAAGTCTCATATATATGTATACTCATACTTGATAATCAATATACTGTGGGTCTAATCATATAATTTTATTAGACCATATAATAATATTTAATATTATCATCACAACATTTCAAGGTTCTCATTATAGTGAGGAACAGTTGTGATCTTTTCACTACGACAAATATTCTAGGACATTATCACATTAATGTTATGCAGAAAAATAATAAATATATTATGAGGTATTTATTAATATTCAAATCCATGAATATACATGCAGTCTTAAGTACATAGTTGGTTTTAGGGCACAGACTCCAATATACTCACACTTACACTAGATCCAACTGTTAATGACTGGTTACTTTTCACATGTTAAACATGCTTCTGCTGATTATGGCTACAGCTGTTAGACCTACCAAATTTATATGGATAGGTTTTTTATATACACATGATTGTGTAGAAAATTTGATTACTTCGACATCACCATTTAGAGAAAATATCTCAAGTGGTGATATTACTGAGTATCCACCTCTTGTTCCTTTCTCAGAATCCTAACATCTTGATTAATTCCATAATCAAATATTATCATAATAATGATAAACCTCGTACTTTTTTGGTATAACCCAATATCAGAATAGGATGTTTCTGAACTTCTTCTTAAGATACATCAAAATCCACAACAATATAAGATATTGTATACATCCATTGGCTATAATAAGTTTGTATTTCATCTTACCTTAGTCGTACTAAGATGCTAGATCAAATTGAACTAAATGAAGAAAAATGTTTAATTCAATTGACCACTAGTAATCCAACTCCTCCAGACAAAAGTAACTCATCCAGTTCCATTTTTTTAAGTACATCTAGATAGTTCTAACTAAAAGTCAGTGCAGTTATGTTGGATCTATTTTATATTCACCTATTATTCATCATGAATCAATAATTTCAAACATCAATACATATCATAGAATATGAGATAAATTCTGAGCACTTAAGCTTGTGTAATTATTTTAATCTCAATAATCTCTTCCTATGCCCATGCATGTTCTACCGGAAATATTATATGCCAACAACACTTTAGTCTTGAATTATTTTAACTTTTATTTTTCAATACTTTGTTAATATATATACTATGAATATATTTAAAAAAAACCATGGATCTATTTTTTAGATATTTTTAACTTGAACATGGTTTATACTTCAAGTAATTCTTGGATAAATTAATTCCTTGGTCTTAATAAAATTTCATGAAATGATATTTTTTTCAAATGTTATCAACATATCTATCTTAAAATCTTATAACGCTCCCACTAACCTGTTAGAGACACATGTAACTCCTTAATTTCAAAAAAATATCATATGACCAGTGTGCATGATTTATTCATAAATGAATTTATGTAATCTGAATGTCTTATTGGAATTTATTGATTTCATTGATCTTTTATAGTTATTCCATATATACATATACCATAGGGTATCCTTTTAAATGCATATTATATACATATTATATAAGGTTTCCTCCAAATGAGGTGACCTTGACAATCAATAGCCCAAAGTGATGATCATAGAAGTATACTTTGATAAGTATAATTCAAAATAATCTTAGTCATGATAATTTTTGTATTGGTTTAATCATAGAATAAACCTTTTAATAATCAATCATGCTTTGTTGGTACTGTCTTGTACCATCCATTTCCAATTTCTCTTGAATACTCACCAACAATATCAAATCTTAAACACATTCAAGACACGGAGTCCCCGAATTTTGATACATGGAATCCATTACTTGAAATTATGCATATGTTTTAACCTTAGTATGTTTCCATTTACTAATTATTTATAGGAATATTTATTCTAAAAGAGTAATATAATTACCACCCACTATAGTGAACATAAACCACCTCTTTGGTTATGACTTCCTACATAGTATTTAACTCCATAAATACTCCTCCCACTGAGCCTAGTGGAGTCTAGAATTCCTATTCCAACTTAAGTTCATATAGAGAATTAAACCATAGAAGTTAAGAATGCTCCTAATATCCTTAAATAAATAGGTTTCCTTTATAGAAACTTAGTCAGTCTAGACTAAACATTAATATCCTCAGTGGCTAAAGGATTATTAACCAAGATACAATAAGCGACAGATGTTCATTTGTAGCTAAAACTAGATTTTAACAAACAATTTTCAACAAACACTTGAGGTTGTGTACAAATATATTCTTATCATATAATAATTGATATGATATTCATTAGTCAATATAGTTGAAATATGATTATTTATTGAACTACTATTTTTAAAACATGTCATGGAATAAATTATGGAATATTTTCAATGAATATAAGACTTATCATTAATGTTCCTTTTACAACCATCACTATATTGACTTATATAAAGAAATGTGGGTTTTTTAATACCTTTATTCCACATTTATGATCAATGATTACTTGGATAAGATACTGTCTAAAAACCAATATTGAAGGTTCCTCTATCTTTACCAAGTGAATTCATTTACTTCACCAATCATTTCTAAATTTTTATAGGAATATCATGAATTATATAAATTTACCTCTCGATTTAGAATAATTTATATGGACTTGTCGAAATAACTCTAAAAGACTTGTTTCATACCTTTATTTATAAAGGTTTATTTATCTAAAACATCATAATTAGTTTGTTAGTGTACCAGGTATCTTAACTCAATATAGAATAAATTACTTTTCTAGGTATAAACAAATAAACTTATTTCAGCTTTATTTGAAAATTAATTATATTGAAACAATCTGGTAAGAGTCTTATATTTTATATCCATCCTTCATTTTAATGGATATATGTGATTGGAGAGTTTCTAAACCATTAATTTAGTATAAAGTACAATAAAAACATTTATTCCAAATGTGAAATAATGTCTCATTGTGTCTACCTTGACACTGAGATAAATTTTTTTGTAACACTCATTATAAACTTGAATCAATCCAGTCTAGAAATATAGAAGTTGTGTCTTCTCACTACTTACATAATAATGAACCTTTCTCAGATTCTAGAAAAATTTACCCTACTTATTATATTTTTTAAAAAAAATTATTAATTCTTGACTTAGAACATATTTTATTTAATTCCCAAAAAGTTCAATGGAAAGATTATGTTCATTGATGAATGTTCTAGAAGTTTATAAATAATTATACTTTAATTTATTACAATTATTCCAATAACTATTTATTTCAATATGATAAGTAAATATACTTATTTTCATTTTCCACCCTCTAATTTTTTTATCTCTTTGAAATACGTTGTAAGGAAACCATTGTATTTAAAATCCCATGGGTTTTCAACCACTTTTTCCAGTATTTTCACCATAAGGAGTGAAGAAAATTTTTCCACCAAGCCTTATTTTTTGGGTGAAGTGTAGAAAAACTGATTCATGATCGGTTTCTCCATACTTTTCATTCATACTTGTGTGAATAATGAGAACCTTGGTGGTAAGTATGATAACATGAGATTCATGGATAATATATTATTCAAATGGAAGCTTAAATTTAAATAATTTTATTCAATACTTAAAGACGTGATTAAAATCTAAAAACCCCCTTTCTAGTTTACACTAAAATAGTATAGGTAGAATATCATTTATCATTAAGCCTCTATTTATTATTCTAAAGAGATAGAATATAAGATATCATGGAGGAGTTACCCTCTATATATCTTCTGCATACATCCTTGTTAACCTCCACTTGGTAGGAATATGACCAGGTTTTGGGAATTCCTATATATAATACAAATTATCTGATAGAAAAGTAATGAAAAATGTCCATTCCACTTTGGGAAATTTGTGTTTTTAAGGATATTCCCTGAGTTAAGGAATGTTTTTAGTGTTTTCATGGTTTTTCTTTCCATTTTTATACAATAATTAAAATAAATATTTAGTACTTTACTTGATTACAAAATAATTGATATGAAATAATTTTATTGTTTTATTAAGTATCCCACTATTTTATGAAGTCCTAAAGACTCTCACTATTGAATTATAAATATCTTGTCACTTGAAAATTATAATGAAAAGAATTCATATTTCCCTCCTTATTATTTAGACTATGTCCATGAAAACTATAAAAAGGTGTTTAGGTAAGCGGTCTTGCCAACCGTGGGATTATAGTTCCTTATTCCATTGAGTGAACTCCCCAGTCCAAAAATCATGAATCATATTTCCTCAACACCTACCTCCAAATTTGTAATGAACAAACTATGTCCATTAAATCCAATACAAGTTTGGTAAGTCAACCCAAAACCCTTATAAGAACTCCTCGATAAAAGTGAGTGTCCATACTATCTCCATGTAAACACTTAAATATATGGTTAAATTATTAATCAAGTAATGAAAGGCTTAGTATGAATTAATATATGATTGAAATATTTTTTTAGTTATGCATAAATTTTTCTTATTTTATTATTTTACATGTCTTTCTAATATTAACTGGATTTTACTCAAGTGATTAACCATGTACCGATAAAATATTTTCATATAATATTTTTATTTTCATTCCATATTATAATTTTAATCCATTTATTTATGTGATCATGACCTTGCATCCATAAAAGAAATCATGCATCAAACATAAATAAAATAAATAAAACATGGCATGACCTTGAGCTTTAACTATAAGGTTGTTTATTGAGATAACAATGAACAACCCATTAATCCTAGGTGAAAGAAAACTCTTTGAGCTGATATAGGGTCAAGTTATAGTATTCTACATTTTTCCTATGTATCTCCTTGGTTTAGTTTCACCTTACCTCCATCTTGAAAAAACTCTATGCATCTATGAACTCTATCATTACCATTCATTTACTTTATATGTAGGTGAAAGGGGGTTTACATAAAAGAAACCATAAGAATAAAAACTTTTACAAAATAAGGAGGGACGGATGACTTGCAGGATGTCAATTTAATTTAATAAAAATTGAAAAATTCATGAAATAATTAAATTAAAAGAAGCTATACACATATACATGCCATTCTAAGCTAATGATCATCTATTTGTGTGATGAATACACATTTAATATAACTTTATAGAATTAATTTTGATTCATTGTTTTATTAAGATAAAACACACACAAATTAATCCAATTAATCATATAAATAATCGATTAATTTAATTTATCTTAATCTCTATCTAATCTGTCTTGGAGACACTCATCCACTAGGATTTTAAATAAATTAAATAATTTTTAAAAAAATTAATAAAATAAGTATACAACTTTAACTTGGAAGAAACTCAGTGGGTACCTATTTAAACTACTCAATATATATTGATATAATATGTAGTCTTACCATGAAACATATAGAATACACATCTTATCATGGCATGCATTGGTCAATAAATGACACAAAAAACACATTTTAGTTAACATAACATGTTATGATTTTAATGCGCGTGGAGTAGTCAACGTATCATGACTATACATGGTATATAGTTCATAATTTTACATAGAAATTAATTAATCATTTAATATATATATATATAACCTTTCATAATGATTTTATGATTTAATAAATGAAACAGATAACACATGTTAATTAACATAGCATGTTATGCTTTTAATGCGTGTGGAGTAGTCAACATATCACGACTATACAGGGTATATAGTTCGTAATTTTACACATAAATTAATTAATAATTTAATATATATATATATATATATACATATAACCTCTCACATTGAGTGTATGAGTTAATAAATGACACATATAAAATATGTAGTTGAGGTTTAAATGAGTAATAAATTAAATTTTAATTTTCTACTTAAACAGGTTGGGTACACGATGTGTACATCCAGCTACATGTTGTGTATCTCACTCGATGTATTTCTTCAAGAAAATTTCTAAGGTTAACAATATGTAAAATTGTTACACCTCATGATACCTCTTTATTTCAAGACTATTAGCCCCTGTGTCATGTAATAAATGCATGACATGACTTGGACCTCATGTTTTTCACCTCTAAAACACATGGACTACACAACGTGTAACCTAATTTCACGGAATTTAGTCACACATTCCATGTGAAATCATGTATTGGTCAATATATAGAGAATTTAATTCACCATGTGTCATTTATTACATGACACGGTGAATTAATTCACACCATGTCCTGGTGAAATTAATTGGGGTACATAATGTACACACGAGTTACATGTTGTGTAATCCTGTGTTATCTAACCAGACTTATCGGCACCTCTAGATGGGTTCTTTAGATATTATTTATTAACATTTAATCAAATATAATTAAATGATTGGGAAATTAAGGGAGGAATAAGAAATCTCAATGATCAGATTCAATAATGAATTGCATAAAATGAAAACTAACCTTAAATACGTATAACAATAAAAAAAAATTAAATAATTATAAATTGAATGCAACATCACTCTAATACCATGTTATGGTTCTGGTCACATTATAAGTTCCCATTAGTACTATGACCAACTTAACTTTTTTTGGATTCACCATATCATTCACAATGTACATGACGATGAATGATATGACGAATGAAATTTTTTCTAAATAATATTAAATAATTTTTCTGAAACCAAAATATAGGTTCCTTTCATGTTAATTTATAATTAATTTAACATCATAAAGATATATATATTTATCTTAATTTATTTATTTGATGAAGGTGTTGATCATACAAAGGTCGTTCGTTTGTATTTTTGTTGTGTTGATGAGGACCCAAAGTAGATCCCCTCTAGTGGTGATCCACACATGCACCTTTGATATCAAAATGTCACTGATGGTACTTCAGGAGCTATAGTGATGGTACCAATAATCTTGAGTCACTCCCTTATCCAAAAATCATTCCTTAGGTTTTAAATTAATATCTCATGTTCTTCTTGGTCTTGAGAGGAAGATACGATGAGTGAGAAAATATAGAAGAATGTTGTGCACAATGATTAACATTTCTATGATTGAAATAACAATATATAAAAAGATTTAGGGTTATAATTTAATTCCAATTATTTTCTCAAATGAAATCAACTATGAATTAATCCCCAATAAACCTCTTTCCATATAAATAATAATAATATTGGTATTTTAATTGTGACGTGTAAAACCCCATGTAATGGTAAATGTTTATTTATAGATTGGAAAATAAATATTTATCATCGAAATAAATCTAGTCTAATCATCCACCTCAGCATTTATTAAAATTGTCAAATAAATATTATTCATTCAATAAATAAATAAATATTCTATTCACAGTCTAATGAATAAACATTTATTTAATTTTTCATGTAACTAAATAAATTATTTAATAATGAATAAATAATTATTTATTACCTTGTGAATAATAAGAGATAAATAAATATTATATATTCATTTAATTAAATAACTACATTGTGAATAAATATTTGTTTAATTTTTGTGTAACTAAATAAATTATTTTTTAATGAATAAATAATAATATATTACTTAGAGAATAAAAAAAGATAAATAAATATTATATATTCGTGTAATTAAATAATTACCTTGAAAAAAAATATTTAATATTTGTGATTGATTAAATAAATCATGAATAAATATTATTTCTCAGTCTAGATAAAAATATTTATTCCAATTGTTAAATATAAATAATATTTAACAGAGATTAATGGAAACATTTTGTGTGTGACCCTCTAAGAATTTTCATTAGTGGAATTTGGCATAGTTGCCTAAAGTCCAAGATTACCATATAGAAATGAGTTAATTCATCCATTGAGGAAGAGGATATGTTGCAATGCAATAACCACATATGAACACACACCATGTAATATAATTCATTTTCCATGATATCTCATCAAGCAGGTTGCACACCCATGTCATCAACCTATATGCTTGATATTTCTTTCATTGACTATCAAAACTAAACTCATCACTACATCATAATCATGGAGTTTAATGTGAAAATTATATTTCAATCAAATAGATGAGATATCAACTTCCATAAAGATAGATTAGATAAATCCTTTCTCAATTTATTCAATAATAACATATCATCCATGACACACCCAACATACCTAACTTTTTCATGATCAAATATCATCATAATTTATGACAATACATCAAAGTGTGCAAGTCATGAAATGTATTAATAAAAATCTTAAGGTTTAAGGATCATTACACACATTTGTATATAAGAATATTTAATGACACATTAACATGTGGATTTCCTACAGGTGGTTATGTTCTCATAATCCCTCATCATGGATATTACTAAGTACGAACTTCATGTGATGAAGTATCATCTTATTATAAGCACTTTGAATTGAAATTCAATATACTATGTGTCCTATCATAGAATTTTGTCCAACCATAGAACAATATTTAATATTGTCATCATGGCATTTCAAGGTTCTCATCATAGAGGGGAACTGCTATGAATTTTTCACTAGAGAATATATTCTAGGACATTATCACATTAATTATATATAGAAAAATAATCAATATGTGATAAGGTATTTATTAATATTCAAACTCATGAATATTTAGGCAATCTTAAGTACAAAGTGGTTGGTTTTAGGGAATCGAATTCAACATAAGGGGTATCAAATCTTTCGGTTCTTTCTCATAGCACACTTGATAGTATATTAAGTAACATTCACAATTTTATATTGATATTATACTGATTTTAGTTGGTTTTACCATCATTGGAAGATATGTCATAAAATAAAGGCAATATTTAGATTAATAAATTCAATAAAACATACTTTAGATTCTATAGGATGAATATGAAAGATTATATCATCTGAAAGGACCAGAAACATCCGTTAGGTAGAGTCAAGCCATAAAAAATGCATAATGGTGAATGGGAAAGGTTGGATCAAAAAACACTTGGATCGGTGAGGATTTAATTAGTTAAAACATATCCTTTAACATCTAGGAGAATAAGACAACAACTTAGTTGATGAATACCCTGAAGAATATGCAGGAGAAATCTATGACACCCAATATGGTATTTTTTATGCAAAAAATGTTCAGTATGAGGTTATCTGAAGGTATGTTAGTGACAGATCATTTGAACGATTTCAACATGGTCTGGGGAAAGCTCAAATAAGTGAAGGTAACCTTTGAAGTACCCTTTGTATGTATGAAGATGAATTTGTATTTATTATCAATTGGTTTTCAATATAATAGAAATTCAATGTGATATAAAGGATAAGTGTTGGTTTTCATTAAACATGTAAAAGAGAGCTTGTCTTATGTTAACAAAGAAATTAGAAGATTCTGCCCATATATGATGGGTAATTAAGGATGAAACGTCGCTACCCTTGAATACTTGATTGGATAGATTCAAAGGTCATCTCTTAAATATATCAATTAGATATTTATTCTATATGTCAATGACAAGGGTTGAAGAATAATAAGTCTTGTCTAAAACAATTTGAATATATATGATGAGGTTGAAGAGCTAGTTGCTAGACCATGTGCCAGAAAACTTTTAAAAGTTGTATTTAAATGGTTTAAAATATTTTAAAGTATTTAGAGAAGCTATAAAAGTTATGAAGAAACTATTCATGGAGTGTTATGATTGAAGACTACTACTTATAGTGATAAAAATCTCTTGGATGAAGGTTTTTAAAGGCTGATATGGATGTACAGTTGAGACAAAAAAATAGTTTATAGAAATATTATTTCATGAGTATTTATTATGTCACGGGTATTTGGAACATGATTAAATGGGTTTAAAATTATTCTAATAATTCTTGGAAGTATTTAGATTTATTTTACAGTGTTTTGAAGTGATTTAAAAAACCGCAAGACAAGTCTAAGAGGTTTTAAGGTGATTTGAAGCATGTTTAGAGTTACTATATAGGATCATGAAAATTTGGATAAAGAAAATATCTTACAAGCCTCGCATAAGATATTTGGTACCTGTGTAAGAATATTGTCTTGTGTAAGAAATTTGGTGTTGTATAAGATAATTTTATCATGCATGATATTTGAATAACATACTTCATAAGATATTTTGTCTTCCACATAAGATATTTGAAGCAGAGTAAGATATTTATGGCCTAAATATGATATTGTGGTTTGAATATGAAATTTCATATAATTATAATATATTTTGAGAAGTGTACGATATTTGAGACACACACAAGATATTTCTATTGGTGATTGGAAATGTGACAAAGGAAAACATCTTATGGATTGTGTAATATATTTGGCTATATAATAAAATTATCTTATGAATAAGAGAATTGTGTCATGTGTATGATATTTTGTCTATGTATAATAAGTACAACTGCAAATATAAATGTAAAAGTGGATGCTGAAATGGTTCTACTAAAGAGACCTAGTGTTTGAAGTAGTGATAATAATAAATAATAAGAGACTAAGTAAGGCCAATATGCATACTAAGTTCTTGAACATCCACAGGCATTCATAAACCCTAAAGATTGAGTTATGAGAGGCCATCGATTAGTTTCTGAAAAGAAATGAGAATGAGATTGTAAAAAAAATAGAGTGTCATGTTGTAACTTAAACTATAATAATGTAGTTGAAGACTCTTATTGAGGAAGTAGATTAGATTTTTGGGTGTATAAGCATCCTTGAGCAGATCTGTGAAAAGTAATAGATGAGAGACAAGAGGCATATCATGATAACATAAAAAAGGAGTGAATCATATCAATAAAATTTAATCATGACATGATAGGATTATATCATAAGACTAATGCATCATAGTAATGTGGAGACAATATAAACATGACATCATAAGCAAAGTTGAGGCTAATCTCCAAGACATCATAACATAGCATGCTTAGGCTAATCACTTGTGCACCATATATGATACCTTGAGAGATGAAAACATAACCTAATGCATTGGATCACTATTAGGGTATACCCTTAATATGTATAATTTTATGTCTACCTTATAGATCATATATCATAAGAAATAATTTATCCCATAACCCATAGATAATGAGAACGAGTTTCATATAGTAATGATTTAGTTTATAAGAGCTTAAAGGCATGATCCTTTCAACATTTTAAACCCACGAGAAGTGAATGTGAGTTTAATACATGTACTTCCATGATAAATAAATCAAAATTACATTTATATGAACAATATTAAAAGAAAATAAGATTGATAATTCCTAACAAAAATAAAATGGTGTGTAAAATCAAAGAATGGTTTCAGTAGTATAACATGTTTATAATAATGGTTAATGGTATGGGGTTAATGAGAGAGAATGAAATTATCTCATAATAGAGAATCATTTTAAAAGTAAAGGAATGATTATGAACACATGTAAACATAATCAATTGAAAACCAAAGGCCTATTCTAAAGTAAGTACTTAAAAAAGAGAGGGAGATAGCCCCTTACCTTAAATATCACTTCCCAAGATTAGAGGGGTGATTCCTTGAGAAATTGGGGGATTATAAAAATATCCTAATGAGAAACTAAGAGAGGGTGGAACATGATATTGATACTAGGTATGAATGAAATAGGGGTGTACAGGTGGGTATTTATAGCAAACTCAGAAGATTTTTTTTATTAATTTCTAAATATAGGCCTTAGAAATCTAGGTTGTGGAAAATAAAATACCATTGGCTTACCCATGGTTTGAGCTCATGATTTTGGACATTTAAGGAATGGTTCTTTAATTTTATCCCTGATATAACCAAAATCCAATTTTAAATATTACTTTAGGCTTGTGAAAGTAATCATTCCACAAAATATGTTTTTTTAAAAGCCTTAATTTCCATTTTAGACATTGTAAGTTTATTTATAGGTTTGGAAAATTATTTTAATTCATTAAAATACATTTTATTAATAAAATAACAAATTTTTTCATTTATTCTATTATATTAATTATTACATAATTATTACATATTTATGAAGCCGTAAAACATACCAAAAACGCAAAACTGTATTTTTTTATTATTCATTGAAAAATAAAGTATTTTAGAAAATTATCAAAATTTCACCATAACCTAATTTTTATGGGTTTATTTAAAATATAATGTTTATTTTATCAAAATAAATTCCTATTTATGAGAAACAATTATTTTAAATAAAATTACATATTTTCAATAAAATGCAATTTTAAAAAAAAATGAAATTATTTATTCACTTTAAAGAATTATATTTTTTATAATACCATGCACATTGATTCATAAATAACATATTTAAAATTTAATTATATTATAAACTACTTCTTAATTTACTTTTAAATTGATATTTTACTATTCCATTGGGTATTATTACAATTTTGACAGTTATATAACAGTCACATTGCAATGGTCATGTAATGATCAGATCCCAATGGTCATATTTCCCTTTACACCCTATATATACTCAAATATTCTCATACCTTGTCATTCACCAATTCACTTGTAATGGTTCTACACTTCCCTTGATAAATTTTATCATATTCTTAATGCTTCACTTTCTTTTTAAAGTCTTTATAGAAGGAGTTATCTTTATGGGAGAGTTCATGACTATGGAGTATGCCTTAGTGTTTGATCTATTATTTGGTATTTAACTCAATATATTATTTTATTGATATTGTAGAAAATATTATTTCATGATGTGTGTTCTAATGAAATGTATTAGTCTCTCTATGTGCTTCTATAACAAAACAGTAATTGTGAAACATGATTTATTTTACTAAGAAATAAATTTCATGTCATTACATATTATCTAGTGAATGTGACTTACATTATACTATATTATTAAATATAATTTAAATTAATTTAAAAGGGTAATTTATTATATAAAATTTTGGGTCATTTAATTCTTCCCCCCTTAAGAAATTTTGACCCTTGAAATTTTGTTTCACACACTAAGGTGAAAAAAACAAGGGTACTTCTGCTTCATTGCTTCTTCTAGTTCTCGTTTTTCCTTCTTATACTTAAAGTTATACCAAAGAACTTTGACTAGGTGGGTTGTCTTATTATGAATAACTTTGTCTCTATAGTCCAAGATCTTCACCAGCTTCTCCTCGTAATAAATATCATTCTCCAAATTTATCACCTATGGATTTAGTAAATGTGATGGATCTGGTATGTACTTCCTCAAGATGGATATGTGGAACATGTCATGTACTTGAGATGAGTTTTATGGAAGTTATAGTCGATAGGCCACAACATTAATGTGATCAAGAATCTCAAAGGGGCTAATATACCTCGGAATTATCTTTCCCTTCTTTCTAAACCTCATGACTCTATTACATAAAAATATATTAAGGAACACTTTATAACCAACCCCAAAATCTAGGTTTAAATGAAGATTTGATTTTTAATAAAAACTTGATCACACCTGATTCACCCTCCTCAGGTGTATCCTCATGATCCTATTGGGAATCTCAATCTTCATGAATGATGTTTATGAAATTTTATTATCACTATCACCACCAAAATCATAGCATAAAATGGTCATTGTAATGAGTAATTCCTGTGAAGAAAATGGATTGGTGTTTGAAGGCTTCTAGAACTTGATCATGAATGAAGAACTCCTAAGAAGGGAAGTTCAAATTTCTTTTAGAAATGATTTGAATACCGAAATAAGGGGGTTTTTACTACATAGTTGAAGTCAAAAATGATTGAAAAATAAATAAAGGGATAATATTTTAGGAAATTTGATTGATATAGGTATTACCTATTAGCATTATGTGAAGCATGGACATCTCCAAAATGATGATATATACCGAAGAGTTAATTTTTGTAAGTTTAAAAAATGTTTTAATTCCATGAATGTAGCTAAGGGAAGTAACATTCTACTACTAGGTGTTGAAATTATAGTGGATTTCCCAAGTATTTGACTCTATAGAATATTTTCATTTAATGATATAACATGGATTCATAGTCAATTATGTATCCATAAGTTTTGTAAGAGTTCATATGGTAGATTATGAAGCCTTAGAAGTGGTTTTAAAGGGAAATGCGAACATCTGAATGAACAATATAGGGTTCTTGAGGCTTAAAGAAGTAATAATCATCCCAAATATACATAATAACTTTATTTTCATAGGAAAACTCAATGATTAAGGCTACAAAATGTTCTTTTCCAATATATTTTTGAAAGTGACTCGAGTGTCCATGGTGGTGGCATGAGGAGTAAAGGATGGAACACTTTACCTAATTAGAAGATTAGAAGAAATTGTAATTTTCAGAATCATAACTTCTAAATATCCATAAGTTTAGAATTAAAAGATCACTCATATCAGTGAAAAGAATATAAAGGTTATGGATGGGAAAGGCATGCTGAAGATTGATCACCTGGATATCAGATGTTGTGAGAGTTTCATTGTGGGGAAACAAAAGCAGGTATTATTCAATTTGAATGGTCAAGATACAAAATCTTGGAACCTGTAACTTGTTCACTTGTACATATGGGGGGAAAACCTAGTCTGGTCTCATGAAGGATCTCTTTACTTAATCACATTCAAAAATTATGCAACAATAAAATTTTGGGTTTACTTCCTTAAGCATAAGTATGGTGTCTTCGATGTCTTTGTATATTGGAAAACCATGGTGAAAAGGGAGAGTGCCTAAAAGTTGGAATGAATAATATCTGATAACAACATTGAATAAAATGGTAGTAAATTCTATAATTTCTATCAGAATAAAGTAATCAGGCTAGAGAATACCATACCCAAAACACCACAATAAAATGGTGTAGCTGAAAGGAAGAACCAAACTTTGGCTGAAAAGTAATAATGTTTGTGAGTGAATTCTGGAATTCCCAAGGCTATTTGTGTTGAAGAAACCAATACGAATTTATACATATCCAACTAAAGTCTATCCTTAGTTGTGGAAAAAATCATATCAAAAGATCCATGGTCCAGAATTATATTGGTAATTGGTCATCTAAAAATATTTAGATGTTTGGAATATGTTCATATTGATGCCAAGGGTCGAGATAAACTTGAGTATAAGTCCAAGTTATATTTCCTTTTTGGATATGGAAGTTAAGAATTTGTTTATCAACTATGGGATAATAAAAAAATTTAATTCATCATGAGTTGAGACTTTCTCTTCAATGATAAGGTCTCATGGAAAGACCAAAACATGGTTGAAAAAGAAGTTGAGAATAAGGACTCAATTATCAAAGAACAATTTAATCTAGATGGAAGCATCAAAATACAACAAGTTCTATTAAATTCAAATGTTAGCACATATTTTCTAGAAAATAGACCCATTGATGATGTTCCAAAATGCTCTAGAATTTATAAACTCTAATTGAAATCTCTAAAAGTTGAGTAGTCAAAAGATAGTGATTTAGAAGATAAATCACCAAAAAATCAGTACTAGAAAGAGAATAATCTTAATTTTAGTTGAGAAGATCTTCTAGAGTTAGGAGATCAATATATATATTTGCAGTTTATGTGAATTTTTTATTTCTAATGAATGTAGGAGAACTTGAATAATTAGAAGAAGTGGTGAAACTCAGTGACTTAGATCCGTGGGAGTTAGATGTGAAGGAATAAATGACTTCCTTTAAGTTCAAAATAACTTGGTAGATACCTAAATTATCAAAATAGAAATGTGACCTTGAGAATAAATGGGTCTTCCTTTTAAAGAAATAATCTAATAGAAGAAAAAATACAAGGTACTACTGGTGGTGGAAGGTTTCCAATGTAAATAATGAGTTTATTTCTTAGAAATTTTGTCACATATAATTAAGAATGATTCCATCTAGATGATTCTCAACATGGTTGCTTCTAATAATCTACTTTTTTAGTAGATGGATGTAAACACAACCTTTCTTCATGGGGATTTAGAGGAAGATATTTACATAAAGAAACCCAAAGGTTTTAAGGATCATCATATCTTAAGTCTTGTTTCAAAGACTGAAGTGAAGCCTTTATGTATTGAAATAAGAACCTTGAAAGTGGAACCATAAGTTTGATGTGTTCATGACTATAGAAGGTTTCACATGCAGCGACTCTGATAATTGTTTATACCAAAAGTTATGTAATGGTGGAACTTATATTTTACTTTTACCATATGTGTATGAAAATTTGTCCATATGTATGGAGATTTTATGGATTTAGGATCCAAATTGTAAGTTTTTTGTAAGATTTAAGATAAAGGATCTCATAAAAACTAAGAAAATCTTGGTTATAGGGATAGAGATGGATAAAAAATCCATAACATTGGTGTTATCCTAGAAGGATTGCATGTGGAAGATTATTGAATAGTTTGGTATGTCTAGATGTAAGCCTATCTCAACCCATCTCACCAGACATCTCAAGTTATCCAAGGAAAAGGCACCAAAAATGGAAGATGAGGTGTGAGACATGGTGAAGTTATCATTTTCATAAGCCATTGGAAGTTTTATTTATGTGATGATATGAACATAACCAGATATTGCCTTTGTAGTGGGATTTGTAAGTCTCTTTATGCCAAACCTAGGATGGGAGAATTGAGAAGTCGTGAAGTGAATAATCCAATGCTTGAAAGGATCAAAATATTTAGCTTGGTTTTTTGGATAATATGAACTATTCCAAGGATTCTTGGATATAAATTTTTGGGATATTAAAACACCCATAAGAGCATGATTGTAGTTGTGTTTATATTTGGTGGAAATACTATCAGTTGGTTGTCACAGATGCATCCTATGGTTACCATTTCCACAACATAATTAGAGTATATAATAATTATGGAATCTAGAAAGGAATTATTTTGGTTAATGAACTTGTTGAAGGATCATGGAAGGTATTCATAAATAAAATTGTTATTCTTTGATAGTTAGAGTGAAATCCACCTTGCCTGAAATTTAGTGTTTCTTGAAAGGAAAGAACACATGGACTTGAAATTCCATTTTATCTAGAATTTTCTAGAGAAAATTTTGTCATATTTTTGGAATATATTGAAGAGTGTCCTATCACGGGGCTGCCAGCAAATGAATTTTCGAAACCAAGTTAAATGCAGTAAATGTTGGATTTTGTGTAGCCTGATCTGGTTTGGATGTTTGGGTTGGATGCTTGTGCCATGTACTGTGCACTAGGCCACAACTTCCACAGGTTCAGATCCATGCTGAGCTCATTGGGAGTTATAGGGGTAATGCACCCTTGCTTTGGGGGTCCGAGGGCTAAAGGTCGTCGGACCAAATTTTGGGCACTGCAGCAATGATGACCATTGTAGTATAGGTAACCAACTGACACCAACATACACTTTAGTAATGTGGACTTCCATCTTCCATTCACTATAGCTCCTTGGACTTCCATCCAGTAGACACTATATCACTTTTTACTTGGGTGTCTTCCTTTCACTGTAGTGTTTTGGACTTCTAACCGCCTTTCACTATTGTAAGTGGAAATTTTGATAGTTGGTGGAATGGTGATTTATCCTCCTTATTATCCCATTTTAGTCTAGGGATTTGAGTAGTGAGAAACTCTGATAAACTCTTGTAAATTGTGCTCTCAAATTTTTCCATAGTGAATTTATTCTGCCTCTCCATGGACATAGGAATTATTCTTGAACCACATAAATCCTTGTCTTCTTGTTCTTTTTTCCTTTTAATCCTATCCAAAAAAATTCATTGCGAATTCGGGTGATTCTGCATCAGTAAAATGGGACTCAGGTTTTATTCAGATAATACATTAATATAGATGTGTTTTTATCTTGTTTAATGGGTATGAATTATTATAAACAATGGATGTAATTAATTAGTTTTAATATCAGTTTAAAGAAAGGTGGTATAGCCTTAGATCATTCCATCATTATCCTATTGAATCATTATTCAAATTATTCCCTACTCTTCCTCTAATGAAATGATATCTCACTAATTAATCATATCCGGTTGTTTCTATTTATATAGGGAAATAAAATGATCATCATATCCTCTATCCTTATCTAGAATGGTAATAATATATCTCTAATCAACATGAGATTATCCCACTACTTTCTATTAGATGCGGCGATTTAAGTCCAAGTGACTTGTGTGTGAAATACCAGGAATGAGAGTAGAAGAAATTGAAAGTGAAAGTCATTAGAAATATATAACTAATTAAACCATTAAAATTCATAGAGAAATTAGTAGGAAAATTAACTGTAATGATTATAATTCATCAATAGGGAATGGGGGAATTTTCCTTGATATGAACACAAATTTCCTAGTTTTCCATCATCAAAGTATTACAATAGGATTCAAATAAGAGAAATTAAAAGTAAAAAACAACAACTTCAATTAATCAAGTGATTTTACAAGCATCACTAGAGAGAGAGACCCCTCACCCTGATGAATAGTGTCTCTTCTTATAAAAAATACTCTAGGTTCACTAATCCTTCTCTTCACATGATTATAATGGGTTCTTTCTTCATCCCCATGCGATTACAATACCTTTGGAAATATTTTTTAATTTAATCATTATTTTAGTTGAATTATTCTTTGAATTCTCGACATGTGTCTATTCCAGGAGAATTGGAGTGGAATTTATTTAGTTCCATAAATATCTATTGAATGTTGAATTCTATTTGGAGGAAGAAAATGATGTATGTGTTGGACTTAGACTTGGATTTGGATTTGAGAATCGAAAATTGGGACTAGTTGTGTTGGATTTAATACCATATTTTATCTTCAATTTCATCATGCTCTATTTTAGAGGTAAAATGATGGTTATTATGGCATGAATATAGTTTGAATGTCTTTAGATGGATGAAAATTTTTGGTCCACTTCTATTGAATTGGATATTGGGCATGGAATTATAAGAAAGGAGGTAGTCTGCATAGGTGATCTCAGGACTATAATCTATTTGAAACAGACCACCCAAGGTGCTGGCCTGGAAAGTGGTTGGTGAATATAGTATAATTGGATCAACAAGGCCTGAGGATAAAATATCATTGGAGTGCACTAGCTTAGTTTAGGCATATGAATTCATTGATTCCTTTCATTAATCATAAGGCATTCGATCTTCTTTGAAGCTACAACTGATGGATTGTGGATTACCATATCCTCATCAAATTTCAATCCTACATAAAGAATATGAAAAACAATAAATAAATAAAAAATTCTTGATTTGTTGTGATGATTCAAGTTTCAACAGCGAGCTCCTTTATATACCCAACCTTAGAATTTGATCCTTCACAGATCCAAGTAACAATGGCTCTAGGTCAGTATCTATTCTTGGGTCAAAATAGGGTGACATAAATCTTCTCTAATCAGAACTAAAATCATGAAATTAGGTATTTATCAAGATTCCACAAAGTTTCAGTATACCATAGTGGAATATTCAATCAGTGATAGTGTATTTAGATGGAATATAGGCATGACAATTCATCTCCTCTGTGGTGGTCAGCTTCCTCAATCAACTTGGAATACATCTGTAAGATGAGTGCACAAGATTCAATTCATCTCCCTTAGTGGAGCTTAGATATCTGAAGATTCTTCTTCTAATTAACTTTAATAGTGGCACAACTCTAGTTGGATTCTTCATTTTCCACATCTTCAACTCCACAATATCATCAGTGGTGGTGATCGACATCTCATATTCAGTTCCTAGTCAATATTGAATTCCTTTAACTAGTATTCAATGAATCAATCTTTAATAGGGATCTAATTCATTTGATGGATCAATGGAATAGCTTTAGTTTAAAACATAAATGGTGATCATGGGTTGGGGTTTCCATTTCTTCATAGATTCAAGCTTACTCAGGTGGTGAGGCTCAACTCATCTTCACTCGCTGACCTTCATCTCGTGCTCGAGCATGCTTGGGTGGTGATTTCTATTATCATAAATAGTAGGGGATCCATAGAGATATGGTAGGGTAACAGAACCAGTAAGTGGCATCAATAGAGGTATAAGGTTTTCTTCCCATTGGTATCAAAATATTCTATCTAATGGAAGTAGAATATGGGAAAGGGGACAAAATCAGTGTAGTGGTATCATGTTAATGGTATCTAATATTTTTCTCCAATGGTGTCACTGTAGCGGTACTATAATGAGAACAATAAAAGAAAATGGGATGTGGTAGTAGAAATATAGGGATGGTACTAGAACATGGGAGTGATAACACATTTTTTTACTAATGGTACCCGATTTTATTGTTTCACTAATGATATAAATGGAGTGGTACTTGTAGTAGAAGCAGTACTAATAATATTTTTCCATTGATGGTACCAAGAATTTTCTTTTGGTGGTAGCAAGACAGTGTTCATAGACTAATGGTAGCAAACTTGCCTTCAAAATTTCTTATCCTACACAATTTACAAAAACAAACATTTTTTAAGTGTAGGGAGTATCAAATTGATTACAAAAATAATAAAATCAAAAAATCAAAATTGGATGATCTTTGCATAATTAAAATCCTAAATCAATTTCAAAGTTATTTTAAAATTAAACTTAACTAATTAAAACCATATTTTGAAAAAAAACTCAATAAATATCTAGTGAAAATTTTAAAAGTCTAGATTTTCATTTCACAATTATTTTAAAAACAATTTTTAATTTATGGATTTTCAATTTATTCAAAAATAGTTAAAACATTAAAACACCAAAAATAAATCTTTAAACATTTAATTATAGATTGAATCAAGCCAAACAATTAAATTTTAAGTTCAAAAAAATGGATGTCTATTAATTAATTCAAAAATTAATGAATCATTAAAAACAAATAATTGAACCAAATACAGTGAAGTTTTGGAAAAATAACACTTTTACTTGAGAATTGGATTAATCTTAGGGTAATTATCATTGAAAATCAATTAATTTTTTTTGAAAATTCTTGCTCACATCACCCCACACACAAACTATTTAAATCTTAAAAAAATTTATCATTGAATTCTGTTTTTTATTTTCCTTCGTAAATTCAAATACAAAAATCAAAATTAAAAGGGATTAAAGATTTTTTTCACGAAATTTCCATGATTCCTATGTGAATTTCATGCACTATTTTTCATCCATTCAGATTCAGATTCTAGCTCCATGATTGAAATTGATAAATTTATGTGGAATTAAAATTATAACAAGTAACACTTCAATTTTCCCCTTTCTCATAAGATTCCTAAAACAAAGTTCATTTTCTCACTTCCTTGATACTTCCTAAATGAAATTTTTATAAATCAATTTCCCCTTATTTATATGGGTTCAATATTTCCCTCACTTGAATGAATTCATTTTTGAAAAATAGGCACTTTTATTTATTTACTTATTTTTTGAATTTTTCCCAGCCATGTATATGAAAAGGACTATGAAAATAACTTATTTAATATGTATTAGTGGATTAAAATCACACACCCAGTTCCATTATCATATAGATTTATCATGGGATCCCAATTACCAATTTTACTCCATGTTCAAAGGACTTATAAGAATGTCTTTTAGGGAGTCTCTCTAAAGTTCTATTAAATCAAAATTCTTAGGTTACTTGAAATTATATTCAAAATTATAGTGAACATATGTTATAATTTTTATTCCAAAAATATCTTTTTAGTTTTCACTCCATTTCCCTAGTCCTAAAATAGAATCTCCATAAAAATGGAGATTATGTTCACTCATAAAACATTCAAATTCAGTAATTTAAAATTAATTTAATCCTTATACTCAGTATGGTACTTTAATTTGGTAAGGTAATATTAAAGTTCAATCTTACTATAATATTTCTCAAAACTAATCCAAAAAGAAAGTATGTACATACTACGGAACCTCTATTTTTTATTAATTATTTATTTTCACTCTAAAAATATAAAAAATATATAGAAACTACGTATAGATTCTTAAAACAAATTTGGATTTTGTTTTTTTCTTTGTTTTTTTGTTTTTTATGCATATCCTAAACTAATTTTTTCCTTTCCCCTACACTTGGTTCAAGAATAATTCTAATTTAATACTATAATTAATTTAATAAATAACAACAATTTAAAATAACGTAATCATCTAGACTAATATGAGGTAAAGATAAAACCAAACAACACTCTATTTAATAGCAACATAGAGGATTTTAAACTCCTCCAAGAGTTTTTTTCAGAAATCCTCATGAAACTTCTTCAATTGTTTTTTATTCACCTTGAATAGTTTCTTTGAACCTTTTCTTTGAATCCCAATTGCACTAAAAGTAAATGTTTTAGGTACTATTTATGGTCTAATCCATTTAGAACAAAAATTACTTAGGAAGATCTGTATCCTTGAAGAAAATAATAACACATTGTCTACATATTGAAATTCTCTTTTTTGGATCAATTTATCATTAATTGATTTAGATTTATCCTTGTATGTGAGTTCTCATATACTTTCCTTCTCATCTCTTAAAATTCCATCGTTTTCATCTTCCTCTACTCTTCACCCTTGCTAAAATATAGGTTCAATATTTTGAAAAACTATCAGGATTTGTTCTATAGATCAACATGTAAGTGACAATGTTTACAATAAACAATTCTGTAGGGAGAAAAACCTAAGGGTGTTTTGTAGGAAGTTATGTATTCCCATAGTACATCCTCTGTTTTCTTACTCCAGTATTTATGGTTGGGCTACATTGTTTTCTCCAAAATTCTTTTTACTTCTCTATTAGGCACCTCAACTATTCTATTTGTCTATGGGTGGTAGATATTTGAGGTATTATGGTGCACTTTATATTTCTTCATAATAGATTCCATATTTTTATTGCAGATGTGGGTTCCTTGGTCATTGATTATAGCTTTAGGTATTCCAAACCTATAAAAATTGACTGCTTTTAGAAACTCAATAATAGTTTTTGAAACATCAGTTCAATTATATTTTTCTTTAATCCACTTAGAAACATATTCCACTTCTAACAAAATGTAAGAAATCCAAATCAAACTAGAAAGGTTCCCATGAAATCTATTCCCCAAATATCAAATATTTCACAAAAAAATCAAAGGTTTTTAGAGAATTTCATGTCTTTTGAAAATTCCACTAGTAAATTGGCAGTTGTGACATTTTTTTCAAAAATCATTTGAATCATTAAAAATTGAGGTCCAAAACAATCCAACTTTTAAAACATTTCTATCTATTCTTTGAGGTCCAAAATGGCCTCCACATAAAAGTGTGTGGAAAAAATAAAGCACAAAGTTCATTTCATCTTCAGAGATATATCTCCTAATAACTTGATCATTGAAAATTTTCTTTAAATAAGGATCCTACCAGACATAATATTTTAATTCAGATTTTAATTTAGAAATTTGATGTTTAGAAAAGAAGGAAGGCACCTTTTTGTAACCAAAAAAATCACTATGTCAGCATACCAGGGAACTTGTGTGAGATTGTATAGTTTCTCACTAGGGAATGAGTCATCCATATTTGTTTTAGTGATTTGTTTTACCTCAGTAGTGAGAGGCATTTGGATCATTTGGTTTTCCACCATATTCTCACATCCCTTCTTATCCTTGATCTCTAGATCAAACTCTTATAGTAGCAACATCCATCTCATTAGTCTGAGATTTTCATCATCTTTCTTAATAAAATATCTCAATGTTGCATGACCAGAATAAACAATTAATTTACTCCATAAAAGGTAAGAACTATATTTTTTAAAAATCTATAACAATAGACAAAAACTCTTTCTTTATTGTTTTATATTTTATCCAATTCATGTCTAAGGTATATGAAGTGTAGGATATCATTTATGGAATTCCATTAATATTTTTTGAAAGTAAACCTCCATAATTTTGTTTTAAGAATCACAGAGGATCTTAAAGTTGTAATTACAGTTTGGTGGATAAATTATGGGAGAAATGGTCAGGTATTCTTTCAAATTATAAAAAACTATCCTTCATGAATCATAAAATAAAAAATGAGTTTCCTTCTTGAGTAGGTTAGTTAGGGGAAAATAAATTTTGGTAAAGACCCTAATGAACCTTCTATAAAATCCAACATAACCTAGAAATAATCTAATGTGTCTCACTATAGTAGGTTAAGGCTGTGTGGAAATAACATCAACATTGAAATTAACCACTTCAATTCCATTTTTAGAAATTATGTGACCCAAAATATTTCCCTTTTTCATTATGAAATGACATTTTTCAAAATTCAAATCCATTATTTTCTCAATACATTTTTTAAACCCTTTTCCAACCTTTTCAGATAGATTTGAAAACAAGTTTCATACACAATGAAGTCATCAAATAATATCTCTAGGTATTTTTCAATCAAGTTTGAGAAAATACTCACCATACAATAATGAAAGGTACTTTGAGAATTTGAAAGACTAAAAGGTATACTTCAATGAAAAAACATACCAAAGGTACATGTGAAGATGGTCTTTCCTTGTTCCTTCAGAGTAATTGGAACCTGAAAATACCCAAAAAAATCTACCAAGGAAGCAATAGTTACAATTTTTAGCTAATATCTCCAACATTTGGTCCATAAATGGTATGGGAAAATATTTTTTTCTGGTCACATGGTTCAACCTTCAATAATCTATACAGACTCTTTAACTATTCTAAATTATTGTGGGTACTAAATCATTATCCTTATTTTTCACAATTATGTATCCAATTTTCTTTTAGATAATTTGAATGATACTCACCCATCTGGAGTCTGAGATGGGGTAGATTATTCCAGTTCCTAAAATTCTCTCTACATATTTTTTAATACTTCTAAATGTGTTGGATTAAGCCTTCTTTGGGGATGTCTCACTAGTTTGGATTCATCTTCAAGATAAATCATATGCATGTAGGTGGTAAGGCTAATCCTTAGGATTACCCCTAATGTATATCCCATGGACCTAGAATTTTTTTTAGAATTTTCAACACTTGGTGTTCTTATAAAGGCTCTAGATTATTTTAAATTTCAACTGGCATTTATTATGGTTTTATTAGTCTTGAGTAATGACCTACCTAGAATTATGGGATAGTGATTTTACCTATTAATTCTTCCATGTGGAGAATATAGAAGTATACATAGAATGTAAATCCTTATACACTTACCAATACATCTTCAAGAACACCTAGTAGGTAGTTAGTAGCTTGATTGGTGAGTTACATAACCATTTGGGTAGGTTTGAGTTGTCCCATCTATAGTGAATAATAAATGGAATAAGGAATAACATTAATTGATGGTCCCAAATCACATAGTACATTGGGAATGCATGATCTCATATGGTGAAATGGGTATTAAAAGTACCTAGATATTGTAATTTCTTAAAAATTTATGGTCTAATAAAGGTAAAAATATTCTTACCTAATCACATGTCTTCATTACCTCAAAATATCATTCTCTTAGTGCACATGCATTTACTAAATTTTGTATACCTTGGAATTTAATGGATGACCACCAATAGAGGGATGTTGATCTCTAATTTTTGAACAATTTTAGGATCTCATATTTTAGGGATTATTTATTGGTTTTATTGGATGATTTTATCCTTATATGTAAGGGAGGTTTGGGTTGTTGTAGGCCTTACATTTTAACTTTCCCCTTTTCTTTCTTCACAGGGGGTGTCTCCACCTATTTCTCTTCAAGTTCTTTTTTCTGGGTAGATTCATCAAGTGCATATTTCTATCCACTTCCAGATTCTACCTTTAGGGATAGTCTTTTATTGATTTCTAAATCCTTTCCACTCCATAATGTAATTAAACTAACTTTTACTTTGGAGTTAGTAATTGGTTGAGTAGGAATATTACTTGATCCTTGATTCACTAAGTTATTGAGGGCAATCATGAGCTGATTGAACTTTCCTTTTAATTCCTTTAATTCTGATCCATGAGTGGTGGGAGTCGTTTGTTGAAAATTTTGAGACTTTATCAATTGTCTCAGTATGTCCTTCATGGAAGGATATTGAGCTTTTCCTTACTGGTAGCTTGTGGATGGTGAGAAATTTTTTCTCTGGAATGGTGGGGTTTGAAAAGGCAATTGAAAGCTTGTTGGAAATCTTGTTGGAATGGTTTTATTTGTAGGTATTGGTTCACAAATCCAAACTAATTCATGGGAAAATATCTAAATCCTCCACTGTTAATCAATTGATTCTAGAACTACCTTAGGTATATGGCATCATAGATTTCAGTCCCTTGAACTTGATTATATCCATTAGTGCAATTCTCTTGAGAATAACAAAGTTGCTAGACCCAAGGGGGGTGTAAAAGGTGATGTCACAACTGGATTTTTAGGCTTTTGTGATGGATTCACATAGCTAATATTCATTTTCAATGGGAATACATTGTAAAAACACCAACACAGAAGATTACATTGAAAATAATTATTATTTGTGATGATTATTTTCAAATAATAATTATATATGATGGACTATTATTTCCATCACAAATAAATTCATAATTTTTTTAAAATGTAATTGTGACGGATCACAAAATCCATAATAATTATTATTTGTGACAGACTATTATTCCTATCATAAATACAACGGCAATGTTTTAAAAAAACTAATTGAAATGGATTAAAAAATCCATCACAATTACTTAAATATTTTTTTGAAATAAAAAATAATTAATTAAATAAACAAAATTATATTTTTAAAAATATAATAAAAAAAGAATAAAATTATTACACCATTTCACACACAATATGTTTATAAAGCCAAAATACATAACAGCTGAAAAAAATTGAGGATGAAATTGTATCAGGGGGTGGAGGATCACCTAAAGGGTCTGAGGGGGACTCCATAACAACATCATTCACAAGTTTTCGCATATACACCAACATATTCTCATCTCTTTGATGATGCTAATAACACTCATCATCCCACTCTCTTCACATATGTTGTATTATATTATCCTAAGATTGCAACCTCTCTTCATAATATGAATTAGAAGATGATGAAACTGTACAAGATTTATTCAAGCTAACTGATGACATAAAAAAAGTACCATAATAACTAGTAGGTGTCAATCATAAACCAATACCAGACACCTAATCTTTCCTACACCATGCATAGTTTTCAATATCCAAGCCCCCTCATCAAAACCTACCTCTCACGTGGAATATTATTTGGTCTTGGCATGAATCTTTCATGAATAAGATGTCACAATCTCATACATCTCCTTCAAATATAATTATAAATTAAAATAAGAATATTTTTTAAAAAATGTTAACCATAATTTGGAACTATTTTCATCAAAAATCTATCATGTACTGGGATCAGTGTACATATTCTTGTAAACTTTGAAATCCATAATAGAGGGGTTGATAGCAGACTATGTAATATAACAAATATTTTACATATAAATTATATATACATTAATAAATAATATTACTTACTATATGTTTTCAATGTATACTAAATGTACGACTACCTGCCCTATGTGAGACCTCTTTCCTCCCCTAGTTATGATTCCCATATAATGACCTTCTCTTAAAATTATCTCATATACAGTAAAAGAACAATTAATCTCATACCATATTTGAGATATAGTTAGTTTTATGAGAGAATAAAGACTAGTAAAAAATAGTAACGAAAGATCTATCCATGGATCTATTTATTAGGATGTGTATAAACTGATGAAAAAATTTACATATACAAATCTCCCATGCCTCATAGATAGGATCTCTCATGCTATCATTAATCATAGACCATAAATTCTACAAGATAATTAAAAATAACTTATTACTAATTAAATATTTTAAAATAAAATATATTATTTATTAACATACAATCCAGTGTTTGAACATATGATGTCGAACAATAATGGGAACCTGATCTCATGACACCCATGGTGCATAAAAATAATTTTATAGAATCACACCAGTCTATCTAACAGCTAAATTCCAAAAAACTATGCAAATAAAAACAAATAATCAGGATATTATTACTAAATTTAATATAAAAACTTAATATAAAATAAATACCTTAAGTAATTGAACATACCGCTATAAATGATGACCAAAATCAAGAGATTTATGTCTTTTTAAAAAAGGGTATGAAATCATCAATCTTGTAAGGTCATGCCACCTCATAATAGGTGGTGTTGTGGCAGCATCCTACATGTCAAATGAAGTGGGATCATCATCAGGAAGCCCAACATTAGTGAGAGAATGAAATATATCTTCATGATCATATCCAACCATCTAAAATAAATGATCTTACCTGTAAAAAATTGTTAATAAATATATCAAATATAAAAAACCAATAAATACCAGAATATAATATTTTAACCTTTATATAATTTTTAATGCACATAAAATATAAAAAGCTAATAAATACTAGAATATAATAATTACTTGTAAATTTATACCATAGTATAATAATCTTACCTATAAATAATTTTTAATATAGATATAAAATATAAAAAAATAATAAATACCATGCAGAATATAATAATCTGACCAGTAAATAATTATTAATACATATATCAAATATAAAAAAACTAAAAAATATCAACATTAGTGAGGGAAAAAATAGATTTTTGGGTCTATCTCCATCCACTTGAAATAAAAAATCTTACCTGTAAATAATTGTTAATACAAATATCAAATATAAAAAAACTAATAAATACCTAAATATAATACATCATTCATCATCTTCATCCTCATCTTCATTGATGACAATGTCTTCATCTTCCTCTTCAACATCATCAACTTCCATACAACTTTTAGTTTCATCATCCCTTATAATTTCATCAACATTATCAATATAATCATCCCTTAACTAGGGGATTTCATCATTGATATATATATCTTTTTGAGTAAGAGATCTATTTGGGGATATTTCTTGAAAAAATTTAATATGTTACACTTCTAAAGAACCATTTTCATTTTCCAGAAACTGATTGTCATGAGATTTTATTTTTATGACACTCCACCAGTCATTTAAATCTCTCAAAAACAACACAATAATTTATATAATAAACTTGATGTGATTTATGTGCCAACATAAATGGTTCATTTTAGGCAAGAAGAATTATATATTTAATGTCAATAACTCCATGTTGTGGATGAACTCACAACCCTTGATCAATATCAAACCATTGATATTTAAATATTGTTACATAATTTGGTTGCATATAACATAAATCAATTATTTTATCCAGAATTCCATAGATGCCAACTTCACTTTCTTTATGATGAGATACTTTCAAAATAACACCACTATTCATTGATTTCTTTGATTCACCATATATGCATGTATGAAATTGAAATACATCAACCACATGTCCATTATAACATTTTTCCAAATTCGATGGAGTGTTTTTTACACACATAATTTACTATCAATTTTACTTTTATGTTATATTGCCTGAAAACAATAAAAAGTGTTAATAATTTGTATCATTACAAATTTTATTTAATGTTACATCATAAAAAACTTAATTTACCAGTTTTTGAAACCAATATGAAAAATTATGGTGTTAATGTTTTTTAAGAGCAACATGGGTCATTTGTATAATTTTTTTTGATAGAGTCAAAATAAATAAATAAATTTATCTCTTAAAAAAATATAAAGAATAAAAAAAATACTTACTACACAAATTGTGTCATTTATTCATAATTGAGCAGAATATATGTGTGAGCTCTGTACAATTATTCATTTGAAATCCATTATTCATGATAACCACCAAAAATTAGGCTCAAGCTAATTAAAAATTGAAAATTTATGGTCCATGAGATCATCAAAGTTTTCCCCATTGAAACCAATGTGATTATGTTTTGAAGGATATTCATATTGTAAAAAACAAGTGCATAAATTTGAGATGTTCACCTTCAAGTACGCTTCTGCAATTGACCCTCCAACTAAAGATTTGTTATATACTTTCTTCTTTAATTTTTGAATACATATCTCAAATGGTTAAATCCATTGGAATTATATCAAACCTCTAAATTTATATTCATATGAAAATTCAATATTAAATGTTTCATTGAGTCAAATAAGGCTAATATTAATATTTTCTTCAATTTACATAAAATTAAAAAAAATCAGTATACTCAATGCATCACAATATGATGTTGCCACACAAATACCTTATAAGAAATATGATATTTCAGTCAACACATCCCAGATTAAAGAATTAAACTCTCTAAAACTAACTGGCAGTAGTCTTTACATTATGACATGAGATTCATGGATTTTTAACCCATTAATATGTCTATTTATGATGTAACAAGACAAATTATAATCATAAGCATTTAGAAACCTAAAATCTATAATCCATTAACATAATATTAAATGAATTTATTTATAAAGTGCATAAGCTGCTTTTAACTTCATTAAATTGTGTGATCTTTCATATTTAAATAATTTAGGTTTAGGATGACTGTAAATTTGGTCAAGATAGAAGTGTGCCTTTAAATTATCTTTGGTCTTACTGGGTGTTTCCGACATGGTATAAAATATGTGATAAAAAGTCTTCTCAATATTCATTACATCTAACATGTGACAAACCAACATGGAAGGTCCTGAAAAACACTTCACTTTTTCAAATTACGATCTCTCCCAAAACCATATATTTTTGTTTGTTTATAGTTTCTCTAAAAGTAATAGGATGTGATAAAGATATGATAAATTTTACTTGAATACTCAAGATCACTGCTAGAGTTTTGTCTCTTTCAATCCTATCTTTTGTAAAATTATTTCTATTCCTTTGAAAAGGGTGATCCACAGGAAGAAATCTCCAATAACATCAAAAATAACTAGTGTTTCTTCCATTAATAAGCATGAATATTTTATTCTCAACCATATAGTATGAAAATTATTTTAGACCATGTGTACTTAATCCAGATATCATACCGTACACCATAAAGTCACTGATTGTCCACAATAATTCAATCTTCAGTGTAAAATTATAATCTGTAACTATATCATATGTAGTTACACCGTCTTTCCATAATGAAATTAACTCATCAATTAGTGGTTAAAAATAAACATCAATATTATTATTTGGATTTCCTTGAATTAATAGAGACATATGTGTGTGTGTGTGTGTGTGTGTTTCATTCATCAAAATCTAAGGAGATAAGTTTTATAGAATTATGAAAAAGCTACAACAAAAATATTGATTGTCACAAAAACCAAATGGAAAAAAAACCAATAGTGGAAAGACTCAGCCACATGTTACAAGGATATAAAGAAAAATAAAGATATATATGATTAAATTTTTTTCATGAATCACCACCACATAGATCTTTTAATCTTTTACTGATGTCAATAATTGATTTATTCCATGTCATTAATGAAACTATGTTGTGAGACATAAATAGATGCTGTAAATGGGGTCTAATTGAAAAATACATCAACTATTTCACAAGAAATATAGAATTTCCTTATTGTGCCTCTTTATACCTCGATCTCCACATGTGGAAATTTAACTAACGATTCATAATCACTATAATATAATATGTAGTCATTTGAACACACATGGATCTTCTGATAAATAAGACCAAAATTATGGACTGAATTCTTACTTTTATAGAAACTTACATGTAATTTATTTCTGTCAGGAAACAATTATTTAACCAAAGAAAATATTTTATCAAAATGACTATTTTACATTTCAAATTTTTATTTAATAGCCATAAATTTTTTAACAGCTTCAAGTTTTCTTATCCAACATCCCAGATATAAGGACTCCTTATAAGATTTCAACAAATTGAAAAATTGAGATGGTTCTAATTTAGGATTTGAAATATTATTCTAATTTTTTGTTTCATGAATAGATATTCCAACAACCTTTTGTACTAAATTCT
Source organism: Viscum album (assembly GCA_963277665.1). Taxonomy (NCBI): domain Eukaryota; kingdom Viridiplantae; phylum Streptophyta; class Magnoliopsida; order Santalales; family Viscaceae; genus Viscum; species Viscum album. Next base: position 989,247,767 of record OY728167.1, read on the forward strand.
AAAATTATGGATCCAAAACCCAAAAAAATCATTTTATACTGAATTTCATTCACCATGTTGGTATCAAAAAATATAATCTTTCTAAAAACCATGACCTAGTATATAAAGTCCAACATTATCAAACATTTTAAATCTCCTAAGATCATATCTATTACATGGATATTTAATTGTTCCTTTAGAAACAAATTATGAATTTGATGATGCAAATGATATAAATATTTCAACACACTCAATGTAGAAATGATTTATACTAAATATGTTAGGATTTTTGGGATGATTTATCAAATCACAATCATGTAATAGAAATTGGTGTCTACTTCTAGAGTCCATAGTTATCTAAAAAATAATAGAAATAAGAATAATTATTTCTCATGATGACTAAATACAAATTATTATTAAATTTATTTATGGTTAATTGTGACTACTTATCACGAATTTTCATTAATTTTTACTAATACTTATTAATTATTATAAATATTTATTAATTAAAAATAATTTTTTATTAATTATAACTAATTTTTTTAATAAATATTACTAATTTTTAATAATTATTTGTATTTTTATATTTTCTACAAGTAACTACAAATCATCATGATTTTACTAATATTTACAAATCATTAATAATATTTAATAATTATTATTAACATGTACTAATTATTACTAAAATTGACTAATTATTTCTTAATTATTTCAATTTATTTCATAATTACTAATAATTTATTTAATTATTATAATTTCTACACTAATTATTGTTATTTTTTAACAGTTATTAGTATTTCACATGTTTCTTTTACAATTTATTACAAATTATCATAATTTAACAATATTTACAAACTATTAATAATATTTAGTAATTAATACTATCATTTACTAATTATTAATAATATTGACTAAGTATTTATTAAATATTGCAAATTATTTAATGATTATTACTAATTATTTTAATTATCACTATATTTTTACTAATTATTATAAATTTTTAATAATTTTTAGTATGTTTTATATTTTTTACAATGTATTACAAATTTTTTTATAATTTTTAATAATATTTATTAATTTTTACTAATTAATACAGTATTTTATTAAGTAATACTAATTATTTATTAATTATAACTAGTTTTTTAATAAATATTACTAATTTTTAATAATTATTAGTATGTCATATATATTTTTTACAATTTATTACAAATTATCATAACTTACTAATTTTTACAAATTATTAATAATATTTAGTAATTAATACTTACATTTTATAATTATTACTAATATTTACTAATTATTTATTAATTATTACAAATTATTTAATGATAATTACAAATTATTTTAAAATTAATACTACATTTTTACTAAATATTGTGTTTTTTTAATAATTTTTTATATTTATTATATATTTTTACAAGTTATTACAAAATTTATACTAATTATTAATAACTAAGTTTTTAATAAAAATTACTTATTTTTAATAGTTATTGGTATTTTATATTTTTTTCAATTTATTGCATTTTATCTTAATTTAATAATATTTACTAATTATTACTAATATTTCATAATTATTTATTAATTATTAAAAAATAATTTAATAATAAATAATAAATTATTAATTATTACTACACTTTTACTAATTAATGGGAATTTTTAATAATTCTTAGTATTTTTTATATTTTTTTACAAGTAATTACAATTTTTTTACTAAATATTACATATATTTATTATGCAATACTATTATTAATTAAAAAAAATTAATAAATTTTATTAGGATAGTATAACTAATCTCAAACATGGGAAAAGATCAAATACCATAATATTAATAATCAAATATCTTTAATGAATAATATGTAACATTAAAATAATTAATACAATCAATTAACATGAACATGTAGTACAAATATTAAATATATATCACACTTTGTAATTATTCAAACATAAAAAGAATCATATCAATAAACATATCAATCAATCATATGGTGCCACTAATTTCAAATGATATAATTATAAATCTATAGTTATTCACAACTCAAAATACATCCAAGATCAAATATGAAATAATAATATGAGGCTTAAGAAAACATGTACCTTATGCTAAAAATCATTTAAAAAATTACAAACAATAGATTAATTTTAATGGAATCTTTCAAAACATGGAAACTACCCTTTAAAACAAATTTTAAACCATATTTTGATTGAAAATATCTATTAAACTCAAAATAAACAAATCCAAACACCAAAATAAGAAAATATCTTAAATCTAAAGGTTAGAAATTTGGAAAACTACATCAAATAAAGTGGAATCAACTCATGTAAAGCCAAAATGTGTCATCTTTGAAAATAGAAATCTAAATAGGGAAGAATAAACCTCCACTGACCATAAATACTGAATAAAATGTAAAAATTAGGTGAGTTTTTTAATTTAGTATTTGATTGAACCAGTTTTTATGAGAGGGAAGGGAAAATCGAAAAAATAAGGAAGGAAGAGATAAGAGGATTTTGTACCCAGGGGATTTGAACCTCAATAAAACAAATTGGGTACAACAGATGATTTTGGGGGTAAGCTACGCGACAACTACATAGTTGGGGGTGGCTACGCAAAGGGGAATAATAGATAGGGGATGAGAAAAGGATTCACATGTTTTTTAATTTAAGTTTATTGTGATGAGGTAATAACAATGAACTATCCATCACTAAAAATTATATTGATAGCACTTTTTGTGATAGAACATATTATCCATCACTATTAATTATGTCATGATGACTAATAATGATGGATAATATAGTCTATCGCTATTAGTTGTCTCAAATAATATTATTTTCTATGAATACGATTATCTGTCGCAAAAACTTTGGTATTCTTGATTATTTACGATGGATTTCCATTCGTCACAAATAACCCATCACAAATAGAAACTTTTATAGTAGTGTGTCTTCTAAATCTTGTTCATATCTAGTTGTATCACAAGAGAGGTTAGTTCCTCGATTTTATTTTCCAGTAAAGTTGATTCTGAATTTTTTACCTCATATACATCTTTAGTTATAGTTCTTGTACCAAATTGATGAGAATTTTGGGAGATCCTTTAAATTTGTTTTCTAAATTTTGTAGGCGACTTATCAATTATTGATCCTCCAGAATATACATCTAGTGTGTTTCGGTCAATGTCCATCAATCTTTGGTAAAAAAAATAATAAGAAGTGATGTTCTTCATAGAGTTTGTGTGGACAAGATGTAGTCAACTTCTTGAAACATTCCTAGAAATAGTAGAGAGATTCTCCATTTTCTTGTTTGATTATATAGATCTTCTTACTTAGTTGAGAACTACTTAAATTAGGGATTTTTTTAGAGGAATACCCTCTATAACTCATCCCATGCAGTGAATTCTCTAGTTTGTAGATTATAGATCCACTCCTTAACTTCCCATTCAAGATAGAAGACAAAAGACTTCCAGCTTATTTGAGACTCATTGACTCCTCTAGTTCCAAATCCATCTCATACTTATTTAAATTATCTCAAATTCCTATGAGGGTATTAACCTGATAATCCATGAAATTGAGGTTGAATTCTAATCATTCCAATTTTAAGTTCACAATTCTGTTGACCATTTAATTGAAAAATTCAATTATTAATATTGAAATTATGTGCATACATTTCCCTCAAGGTCCTATTCACTTGAGAAAGATTATCTTCCATCTTTTCACTTCCTAATGTAAGTCTAGTGGAAGAAAAAGTTGAAGAAAGATATTTATCCAATGGAATGGTGAAAAAAAATATCTTTCCTCTTGTTTAGTGATTTTTAGAGTTTTAATTCAGGTGAGCTCAGTTCACTCAACCTCGGGATCAAAACCAATGAGGTTATAAGAGCTAGATATGGTCATTTGAAATCATTTTAAACAAAATTTAAACATAAACACTCTCTTTCCTGACAACTGCATGAGGTTTGATAAAAGAACTATCACAGGGATTCTAGAAAATGAATTTTTAAACCTAATTTAAATATAGTAAAGTGTGGCAAGGGTTGTCTCTGGAAAATATATTGTTACATATATGTTTTTATCTTTTGTAATTGGTTAGAATTATTGGAAACAATGGTTGTAATTGATTGGTTTCAGTATTAGTTTAAAGAATAGTGGTCTAACATTAGATCATTACCTCATTCTCTTGTTTAATCATTATTTAAATTATTCCATACTCTTCCTCTAATCAAATGATATCTCACTAATTACTCTTATCTAGTTATTTTGGTTTGCATGGTGAAATAAAATGATCATTGTATCCTTTATCCTTGCCTAGTTTGGTAATCAAATGTATTTGATCACCCTCATATTACCCCCACTTCTTGTTATCACGTGAGGTGAGTGGATTGTGTGTGAAATCCCAAGAATGAGAGTATAATAAATTAAAAGTGAAATCCAGAATAAATCTCAAACTGATTAAAACATTAAAATCTATAGAGAAAGTAGTGTGAGAATTTACCATAATGATTAGAATTTATGAATAGGGTAATGAGAGAATTTTTCTTAGTGTGACCACAAATGGACTATTGTCCCATCATTATAGTATTATAAAAAAATTTAAATAAGATAAAGGAGTAAATTGGTTGAGTGATTTTCCAAGAATCCCCAGAGAGAGCAGACTCTCACCCCGATGAACAGTGGATATTTTTATAGAAAATACTCTAGGTTCACTCATCCTTCTCTATACATGATTAGGAGTTATTTCTTCACCCCCCAAATAGTTCTAGTATCTTCAAAATTATTCTTCAATTTTAACACCGAGCTTAATTGAATTCTTATTTGAATCCTCAACATGTGTCCATTCCGGGATAATTGGAGTGGAATTTCATCAATGCCTCCCTACTCCACTAGATGCCAAATTATGTTTAGAGTTAGAATATGTATGTGTTTTACTTGGTCTTGACTTTTGATTTGGGCCTCAGCAAGTGGGTCTAGTTGTTTTGTCTTTAATATCATCTTTCATCTTTGATTTCATCGTGCTCTATTTTAGATGAAAAATGACGATTCTTCTAGAATGCATGTAGCTTGAATGTCTTGAGATGCATGAATAGAGATGGTTCACTTCCATTAAATTATATCTCAAGCATTAAATTTCAAGGAATTAGATAGTCTGTATAGGTGACCTCTAGGCCATGATCTAGTTGAAATAGAGCACACAAGGTGCTGTCCTGGAAAGTAGTTAGTGAATGCAATATTCTTGGATCAACAAGGCATGAGGTTGGGATCTCAATTGTAGGAACTAGCTTGGTTCAGGAATAAACATCCATTGAAAAATTTCATATATCATATGGTGTGATACATTCTTCGAATTTACATCCAGGGTATGGGGGATTACTATGGCCTCCTATGATTTTGGTCTTTCACAGGGGATATGACAAATAGATAGATTTTTTTCCCGACTTGTCATGGTGATTCAAGCTTCAACAGTGAGATTGTTTATAGATCCAAGAATCATATTTGTGCCTTTGAAGATCTAGGAAATAGTGATGCCTATTCAAGCTCCATTATTAGGTCAGAATAGGGAGGCACAACTCTTTTTCAATCAAAAGAGGTGGCATCGCATCGAGTCTTTATCAAGTTTCTACATTGGATCAGTATATCATAGTGGATTATTCAATCTATACTGACGAATTCAACTGGAAGATAGGCGGGGTAATTTTTCTCCTTCATGATATTTGAATTCTTCAATTGGCTCAGTATACATCCAAAATATGAGTGCATAAGATTTGGTTCATCTCCCTCGATGGATCTTGGATATTTATAGATTCATCTTTTAAAGAGCTTCAATAGCGACTCAGCACTAGATAGATTCTTTAATTTCCCCATATTTAACTCCATGATCTCATCTGTAGAGGATCTTGAAATCTTTTCTTTAGTTCCTAGTTGATCTCTGCTTCCTTCAACTAGGATTGAGTGTGTTTAGATTCAATAGGTCTTTGGTTCATTCAGTGGATTGTTGACATAACTTTGGTTGCAACCTTCAATGAATAGTATGGTTTTGGGTTTCCATTTATTCATAGACCTGAGCTTCCTCACGCAGCCCAACTCAAATCATCTTCTCCCACTGACCTTCATCTTGTTAGGGAAGCAGAGGTTAGTGGCGAGATAAAAAAACAAACAGAAGAAGAAAAATGAATCAATGCAAGAATTTATGTGGTTCGGAAAGGTTGCCTACGTTCACTGGAGAATGGGGGCCTCGTTTATATTACTCTCTCCGGATGAACGTCGGAGGATACACACTGTAGGATTACAATGATCTTTTCATATCACTACAAATTCGTGGGACTATAGTCCTTTTAAAAATATGGAGCAACTCATCAATGTCAAGGGGTTGGTTTTTGGTGGTTCACCAACCCTTGAAAACATCCACTACCAGCTACTTCAAAGATGGATACTTTAAAGGTCCAAGGAGGCGTCTTGGTAGGTTTCCTCCCAAGAAGATGTTGTTGTTGTCGACAGAATACTTCTCCCACAAATAGGAGTGGCACCCCACAAATCTCCCCCTCACGACCAATTTGGGGTAGAAGCTAGACCCATGGTCTTCTTACAGGCGTCCAGCTTCTCTTTCGGTAGAACCTTCATCATCATGTCTGCTCCATTATCATTGGTGTGGATTTTCTCAACTTTCAACAATATTTCTTCCAATACATTTCGTATACAGTGATATCTCATGTTGATGTGTTTGGACCTAGAATGAAATCCCATGTTCTTGCTGAGATTAATGGCACTCTGACTATCGCAAAAGAGAATATAATTCTCCTGACTTTGTTTCAGCTCCTGTAAAAATGTATTCATCCACAGCATCTCCTTGCAGCCTTCATAGACCGCAATATACTCTGCTTCTGTGGTGGATAAGGCAACACACTTCTAAATTCATTATTTCCATGAGACATCTCCCCCTACAAATGATATTAGGTATTTGGATATGGATTTCCTCGTGTCTACATATCCAGCAATATTTGCATCTGTGAATCCTTCCAAAATAGGTTTATCACTACCAAAACATAAACAATGACTAGATATACCTCATAGATACCTTAATATACATTTGACCACTATTCAATGCTCATTTACTAGATCTGATAAGACTCTTCTCACAATGCCAACAACATGAGCAATATCTGGTCTACTGCACACCATGGCATACATAAGACTTCCAACTACTGAATGATAAGGAACCTTTTCCATTTCTGATTTCTCCTCTTTAGTTGATGGAATCTGACTTGTTGTGAGCCTAAAATTAATTTCAAGTGGAGTGTTAATTGGTTTCTCCTTTCCCATGTTGAATCTTTCAAGAACTTTCTCAATGTACCTCTCCTGAGATAGCCAAATCTTGTGATTCCTCCTGTCACGAGTAATCATCATACCAAGAATATAAGTAGCACCTCCCAAGTCCTTCATTTCAAAAGACTTGTTCAAATCATTCTTCAAACTATCAATCTTGGTGATATATATTCCAATAATCATTATATCATTAACATAACTTAATAAGATAATGAAATCACCCTCAGAAAATTGTTTGATAAAAACACAGTGATCACCGGTCATCCTCCTGTACTCGTTTTTCTCCATGAATGAGTCAAATTTCATGTACCACTGCCTCGGTGCCTATTTCAGACCATATAAACTTTTCTTAAGCTTTCATACCAGTTTTTCTTTCCCTTTCACCTAAAATCCCTCTTTCTTCTCCATGTATATCTCCTCCTCAATATCACCATGTAATAATGTTGTCTTTACATCCAGTTATCAAAACTCTAGGTTCAAACTAGCTGTCAATCCAATAACAACTCTGATATAAGACATTTTAACCACAGGAGAAAAAATTACATCAAAGTCAATACCTTTATTTTGAACGAATCCTTTCACAACCATTATAGATCTATAGCATGGTTGTGATCTACCATCTTCTCATTTAATTCTATACATCCACGTGTTCTTGAGTTCCTTATTTCTGTGTGGTAATTCTACCAAATCAAATGTATAGTTCTTGTTCAAGGATCTCATCTCCTCTTGCATTGCCTTCTTCCATTCCATCTTCTGCTGACTCCTGATTACATCATCGTAATTTCCAGGCTCTCCCCTATCAGTGAGCATCACATACTCATTTAGTGAGTATCTACGAATCGTTTTTCATTCTCTGGTGGATCTCCTCAACTATGCTTTAGGGGGAATATATTCTAGAATATCATATGATGAAGACATATCAGTAGATGGAGACATATTACCTGGTAGTGATGTATCATCAGTGTCGCGTATCTCTCTCGTGCTAGCTGGTATTGATGGTGGTGAGACTTGTTCTAGAATGACTGGAATTTGTTCAGGTAGTGAATTCTCTGAAATTTCTGGCTTCTCAAAATCTTCAATCATATAATCCTCAAGAAACACCAAATCTATACTTCTAACAATCCTCCTGCTGATAGGATCCTAAATTCGGTATCCAAACTCTTCATAACCATATCCCAAAAACGATACATTGCTTTCCTTTTCCATCCAACTTTGCCCACTCATCTTTCGAGATGTGAACAAATTCCCTATAGCCAAATACTCTCAAGTGTTTGTATAAAACATATTTACATGTCCAAAAACTTTCTAGAACATCGTAGTTCAGTGGAACTAATGGAGAAAGGTTGATAAGATCAACTGCAGTCATCATTGCCTCCCCCAAAAATGTGTTTGGAAGCTTTTCATTTGATATCATACAGCTTACTCTCTCACAAATTGTTCTATTAATCCTCTCAAAAATACTGTTATGCTGAGGCATCTTCGGTACATATTTTTCCAACCTGATGTTGAAATTCCTATAGTACTCCTCAAATGGACCACAGTAATCTCCTTCATTGTCTACTCACACACACTTTAACTACCTACTTGTTTCTCTTTACACCTTCACATGAAAATGCTTGAAAACATCATGTACTTGATCTTTAGTTTTCAAAGAAAAGGCCCAGAATTTTCTGGAATGATCATCTGTAAAGGTAACAAAATAAATAGCAACTCCCATCATCTTGGTGCTTATCATGGAGACATCAGCGTGAATTAAATCTAAAACATTTTCTTTTCTAGACAGTATATAACCACAAAATGATACTATGTGTTGTTTTCCCATGATGGAATCAACACAAGTATCTATATGTGTACCTTTTATTCTTTGAAAGAGATCTTTCTTGGAGAGCATTATAATTACTCTCTCACTCATGTGATCCAGTCTCCTATGACAAACTTCTACAGAAATATCTTTTTCGGATGAATTTACTTCTCCTCTACATGGTCTTGCATCTGTGATATAAAGAGAGGTATCTTTATTTCCTTTAGCAATTATCAAGTTACCTTTGGTAAGCTTCTATTTCCCATCACTAAAGGAACTGATATATCCCTCATCATCGAGCATTCCAGTTGATATCAGATTGAGGTTAATATCAGAAATATGACTCACATACTTCAACAATAACCTGTATCCAACATTAGTTTCCAGAAAAATATTACCAATACCAGTAATTTTGGATGCACCATCATTTCCCATCTTCACATGTCTGAAACTCCCTGAACTGTAAGATGAGAATAAATCTCTTCTGGCTATCACATGGTATCAGGTGCGGGAATCGATCACCCATGTCAAGTCTTGGATGGAAAGACTAACCTGATTATCTTCCTGAACAATAATGATCTCTTTGTTAACAACTACATCGTCGTTATTTTGGGTCTTACCTTCTTGATTCCTCTACCCTGCCTTCAGCCTTCTACACTCCTGAATAAAGTTTCTGGGCTTTCCATAGTTGTGGAAATTCATATCATATCTTTATCAAGATTTCAATCGCTTTATTATTTGAAGAATTTGGTCACGGGGTTCTCTTCCTCTGCTTCTTCCCTGCCATTTCTGCTTCCCTTGTCTTTCAGTTATAAGAGCCTCTGATTCAAGTGTATGTCCCTCATCATTTCTCCTGGACTATTTATTCAGCATTCTGTCTTTCACCATATACACGATGATAGTTTCATCTGGAGTAGAATTTCTGACCGACACAACTAATGTGTCCCACGTCTTTGGTAAATAACTCAACATTAACAGTTCCTTCAACTCATCATCAATTATCATTTTCATATAATTCATCTTATCAACAATACCTTGGAACTTGCTCACGTGCTCTGATATATTGGTCTCATCTTTGTATTTAAAGTTGACAAGATGACATATCAGGTTTTCTTTATTTTGTGCAGTTGTCCTCGCCTACATCTTTTTCAATTTTCACCAAAGAATGGAGGCGTCATGTTCATTGGAAAAATTTTGGAAGATGCTCTTGTCGATCCACTATCTAATTTGGGAAGCACACTTCATGTTGAGTACAACCCACTCTACATCCACTGGCAAGGTCCTAGTTTAATTCTTCTCATCAGTTTTACCGTTAGTTGACATTTATTTCACTTGCACTGCAACGGGCTTAGTGGTTTCCACTCTAGGCTTCCACAAATCTTTAATATATAAAAGGTCCTCCATTTTCGGTTTCCATATGGAATAAATAAATGTAGTGAGTTTAATCATATTACCAATATTTTCTTCCATTGATAGAGTGATAATTTCAAAACTCTAACAATACAGATGTGTCTGGAACAATCAAAATACCTAGAATAGACTCCTGGATCGCTAAAAACGGGATCTGATTGGCCAAGCTATGGCCAAAACAGTTTCAACGGTTTGGATCGAATGCTAACGTGGCACGGATGTGGCGCTGACGTGGTGTGCTGAAATAGTCGCCGAAAAAGTCATTGTAATGTCACCGATGGCATGAATAGTGTTGTCTACTCTTGCATGGGGGTATTGTAGCACCTGCGGTTTAACCAAATTTTGACGGATCTTATCCCCTTCGTTTCAACTCCATTTTTGATGTCGCTTGCACCATTGGAATTGTCTCTCCATGATCTTCACAGATCTGGGCTTGAAAAATTTTTCTAAGAAACTTCAGTTTTTCGGTCGCCATGAAATTTCATTGTTGCATCATCGTTTCACTCCTGAACCCTCTGATACCACTTTGTTTGGGAATCTTAGGTTTGTGGCAAGATAAAATAAACAAATATAAGAAGAAAAATGGATCAACGCAAAAATTTATGTCGTTCGGCAAGGTTTCCTACATCCATGGGAGAATGGTGGCCTGGTTTATATTACTCTCTCTGGGTGAACGTTGGAGGATACACACAGTAGGATTATAGTGATTTTTTCAGATCATTACAAATTTGTAGTACTATGATCCCGTTAAAAATATGGAGTAACTCATCAATGTCAAGGGGTTGGTTTTTGGTGGTTCACCAAACCTTGAAAACATTCGCTGCTAGCTACTTCAAAGATGGTTGCTTTAAAGATCCAAGGAGGCATCTTGGTAGGTTTCCACCCAAGAAGATGATGTTGTTGCCGACATAATACTTCGCCCACAAATGGGATTGGCCCCCACACATCTTGTTCTCAGGAATTCTTGGGTGGTGATTACTATCGTCAGAGGCAGATCAGGGGATCCATGGAGATGGGGTAGGGTAGCGGTATCGGTTGGTAATCGTAGGAGTGCTAGATGGTTTTCTTTCCACTAGTAGTAAGAGATTTTATATAACAGAAGCAGAATAGGGGATGAGGGACAGAAGTAGTAAGATGGTAGAAAATTAATTGTAGTAGATATTTTTCTATGGTGGTAGCACTGGAGTGGTAGGATACTGAGGGCTATGGATGCAGATGGGATATGGTGGTAGTAACGAAATAGGGATGGTACTAGAACAAAGAAGCGGTAACACATTTTTTTACTGATGGTACCGAAATTTGTTTTTTCACTAACAGTAGAAGTGGAGAAGTAACGATAGTAGAATAAGTTCGGGTAGCAGATTATTCCATTAATGGTAGTAGGGATTTTCTTCTGGTAGTAGCAGGCCAGCGATCATAGACCGATGGTAGCACACCTACTTTAAAATCTTCCAGCCTGTACAATTTACAAAACGAACATTTTTTAAGTGTAGGCATAATAAATTTTATTACAAAAATAATAAAAACATAAAAATTCAAAATTGGATTCCCTTTAAACAATTACAATCCATGATCAATTTCAAATTCATTTTAAAATTAAGTTTAACCAATTAAAATTAGATTTCAAAAAAATTAATCAATTTTCAGTGAAAATTCAAATGTCTAAATTCACATTTCACAATTATTTTAAAAACAATTTTCAATTGATTCAAAAATTATTACAATATTAAAACTCCAAAAAATCCTTTAAACATTTAATTCTAGATTGAATTAAATCAAACAATTAAATTCCAAGTTCCAAAAAAATTATCTCTATTAATTAATTCAAAAATGAATGAATCATTAAAAACCAATAATTTATCCAATCACAGTGAAGTTCCATATTCATTCAAAATCAAAAAAAATAAAATTTTACCTAGTAATTGGATTAATTATGGTGTAATTATCATTGATTTTTTTTTTTTGAAAACTCTAGCTCACATCAAATAGCTTAGAAGAAAAATCTAGCTGAAATGTTCACAAAGGTCTTTGTCTAAGTAACTTAGGGTTGTACTATGCCTCAAATGGACCCAAGTGGATGAAATGAGCGATGGAAAACACTACTTGCATGTGGAAGTAGGATGCTTTAGATTTTCCTAATTGCTAGAGGATTTCCCAAATATTCCTTAAAATAGTCTTCAAGTGGGAGATTGTTTGGAAATGTGAATCCAATTTCATGTTCCAATTAGATCAACCAGAATTAGTGAAAACTATAAGATACAACACTCTTAATTTTTTTGTTTTCGACAAAAAGAAACTTTCCATGGGAGTGGAAATGTGTTTGGAAGGCCATAACTTCTAATGTGTTCATTGATAGGTCTAAAGAAATTTATCAGATGCAGTATTTAAAATATTGGTAACTACAGGGAATCAAAGGCTTCCAATTTCGGAGGGAGGTGATACTCAAACTTCAAATGGCAGTGAAACCTGTTCAACTATCTGAATACCTCTAACTACATAGACACATCTCCCATAAATTGAGCATGGGATTTTTTACTAAGAGGATAAACCACCACATTAAACCTCCCTAGAGTATATAATATCTCAAAATCATAATCCTACTATAATTATATTATATGCCTCTTACTTATGTTAATATCTATTTGTGAGAAGATATTCCCATCAATCATAAGATCCATGAAAAATAAAAAAATCATTGAGAAGTAAGTGTTCCAACATCTTTAAGGAAAATAATGCCACCACAAAATATAAGTCATGGGTCACATAATTATTATCATGAGGTCTTAACTTCAAAAAATATCTAGAACTGGAAAAATCACAAAACACCTTATAATCAAATATTTCCTCTAGAAATCATAAAATTGGATCAACGGTTTGCCTCTACTTTAACACCAAAAAATATATCTAAAAAATGTCATACTTGATGAAAAGATGCACTATTCAAGTAAGAGAAATAAAAGAATATGAAATCATAGAGAATTCCACAATGAATCTATGATAATATCCTGTTAACCTAGGGAAACTACATACCACAAACACTATCTTGAATGGTTAAAAATCCATCACAACCTCAATCTTCATGGGGTTAACTAAAAATATATTCTATGAGATGGAACTCCCTAGGAATTAAACTTCCCTAATCCAAAACATTTACTTTGAGAGCATTCTATAGATCTAGTGCTCATGGAGTAATTCTGAGACAATATTTAAATTCTATGCATGCTTATCCTATATTCAAGAATATATGAAAATAACATCAACAAAAATAACCATTAATCGGTCCATTATAGTCTATAATATCTTATTCATGACTCCCTTGAACACAACTGGGGTGTTTTTCACTCTAAAAAACATCACTAGGAACTCTTAGTGATTGTAGAAACACTTAAACACCATTTTAGAGATATTTACCTCATGAACTTGAATCTATTTATTTATAGACCTAAGATCAATCTTCAAGAACCACTTCACTCCTTTCAGTCATCCAAAGAGATCATTGGTTCTCATATGGTGGTATTTTTTTCTTGATTTTCACCTAATTTAGGCTGTAAGTATCAACATATAGCCTTAATATTCTATTATACTTTTTAGTGGAAAAAATAGAATCAGCCTAGTAGGATGCATTGGGTCTGATTAAACCCTTCTATAGAAGGTCCTCTAACTACACCATTAGCTCCCTAAGCATAGCTAAGGCTATCCAATAAGAAGTAGTAAAAAAAAGTATGATCCTAAGCTATAAATCAAGGCTAAATTGACCATTATTCAAGGGGTAAAACCTATAATATCCTTAGGAAATATATATTTTTATTCAATCACATCCATAGGAAACTACCCCTATGAAGCATATATAGTGAAAAGGTTAGTTTTCTAGATGATAGGGAATCAACTACAACTTCTTGATGGTTTTCCCTACACATCCTAGCTAAGGATCCCACTTTAGAGAAGGTGAATCTCAACCCATTTTCTCAATGGAATATCACCCTACAATGATGTCAATCAACCCAAACTTGGACTGCGAGAATCCATTGCATACTAAGTATGACATCATGGGGCCTCATCTTGGCCAAGATAAGATCATAAGAAAACCTCTCTCTACTAAGATTAATCTCAAATTGATTGTATATACGGGTAAGATGGTGATTGAAACTAGTATGTTCCTATAAAAAAAGATATTGGGGAAATGAATTTGTAAAAATCTATAATTCCTAATCAAATTATGTTTTGAGAAAAGAATGGATTGATACTATTGATAAGTATGAGTTAGAAAGTAGATATGACCTAAATTTTACCTCAAACCATGTATGGTTCCACCTGATTATATTCCTCTATTATGTGCATCTTACCACAACTATGAACAACTGTACCTTATACCTGATATAGAATTCTTAGAGAGAGTGGTGGTAGAAGTGGATAAAAGTTTCACTAAACCTGTTTATTTTTATACCAAAAGCTCTACTTCTATAAGAACCTGGTTCTTCTTTGAGGTAAAAATCATTTTATTTTAATCAATTCCTAGTTTAAATGTTTAATTATGACCTAATATAAATTCACATTGAGTTTATATAGTACTCAGGGGTGTATGGAGATGGTTCGGAGCCTAGAACCCAAGTCTAGGGGTGAAAAATACTTAGTGCATAGTTAGTTAAAACCGTGTAGGGCATGACACATGGTTTGAAAACCCATACGAGGCATGGGAAAAGAGTAGAAGGAGGCCACGTGGTTAGAAAAAACTATGAAATTTGAGATGCACAGTGTTGGAACCAAGGTTGTTTGTTGATAATAATGGAGTTTGGTTTGTGTTTGTTGTCAATCGACAAACGGATGACTAGGGAGTTTGAAAGGACTGAGGTCATACGATTGAGGCTGAAAGCAGTATTTAAGGTGGTGTAGTTTCCCAATGTTTTCCAAATTTTTGGGCTTCAAAATTAGGAGTTTGATGTTGGAAAAGGAAGTATTTTTTTCATAGGAGTTAATTGTATGAAGAATTTTGAAGAAAATCAGCAAAGGGTGAGAACCACATACCATAATACATGGGTCGCGTACCATGTTTCGAGAATGGTATGTGGAGCGGCGGAAGTGGTATGTGGGTGAGGTTCGTGGATCCAAAAATGGTTTGCGGCTGAACGGTAGTGTGGTACACGGATGGGCTGAAGTCGGTGGAGTAAATCGACCACATTGGAGTAAAAGTGGTACGTGGAGCGCGTAGGAAAATGGTCCGCGGGTGGCCTGTAGTTCACGGTGGCTGAAGATTTGAGGATATTGAACATTATCATCTAATACATTTTGCTACGGGATTTCAACAAATGATGAAGGTAGTTCACGAAGGTAGGTTTGCAAAGGCTGAGGTGGTTTGTGCTGAAGGTGTTTGCAGGAATTCATAACCCACAAGGGAAGTCTGGTACGCGGAGGAGGAATTTCGGTACGTAGAAGGAGTCGACTCGATACACGGAAGAGGAATCTCTAGTATGTGAGAGTGAGGGTTCTAAAAGCGGTTCATGGAGGGGGATCCCCGGTACGTGGAAGAAAAGGCAGTCCATGAACAGAGAATATTTCACGGACAGGGGGGTTTCGCAGAGGAGGTTCGCGGAATCGGTACGCAGTAGAAGTACGCGATTGCAAAGGTGGAGGCAATCTACGGATGAAGGGCAGTTTGTGGTAGTAGAAGTGGTATGTGAAGAAGGTGTACCATGTAACAAACTCGGTACTCAGTATGTGGGAGGATCAGGTGGTTCGCGATTTGCATAAGAAAGCTTGTAAAATATTCAAATCAGTTTGTGAAGAAATTTTCCTGTACTTAGCAGTACTTGGGAAGGAAGACTTCTCTATGGGTGAAAAAAAGGAATTTCAAAAGAGCACCCATTTATATTTGAGGATGCATGATTTTATGATAAACCATTGAAGCGACATTTAAGTCTATAAACTGAGTAAAGATTATTCCAATGTAGTGAGAAAGGGGGAGTCAATGGAAGTGATCTGAGGGACGCAGTGTGCTATCCCTAAATCTTGTAAAGGCAGTGCGCCTAGCACAGAGTGACTATGCTAAAATCTTGTATTCCACAACTTCTGAAGATTAGTGGTTTGGTATGACTGAAACGCTGTCAGATTATGCTTCTTGTAAGTATCCCTTAGTGGTGAACCAAGTAAAATTTATGTGTCATTACTTTGCATGTGATTGTTTATTTTCTGTTCCTCCTTGTCAAACAGGTTTAATAGGTTCCTACCAACGTGGGAACAAGGTCCATTTTTTTAAAAGAAAAAGTTGACACGTTGATTCACCCCTCCCCTCTCAGGGTGTTCCAAGGTTCTTCAAGTGGTATCATAGGGTGAATGTTGCTGGTGTTGAATTTGTCTTCTGCTGTCATGGAGAATCCAGTTAACGTTAGGGGAGTTCCATTCTTCAATGGAAGTAATTTTAAAATATGGAAAACGGGATGAGATCTTACCTAAGATCACTAGGAATAGAAGTCTTATTTTCTACTGCACAAGTAATACAAGTCACTAATCCTACAGGACTTTCAATGATAGATACAGATAGAAAATTGCTGGATGCTGATGCAAAAGCACAAAATGCTCTCACTACAACCCTTTCTGATCAGATTTATCTAAAGGTAATGAGTTTCACATCTTCCAAGTCAATGTGGGATAAACTGGAGAATATTTATGAAGGGGATATCAAAGTTAAGGAGGAAAAACTTCAAGTACTACACAACAAGTTTGGTGATATGAAGATGCACCCTGATGAGAATGTAGACTCCTTTTTCAATCGAATTACTGAAGTTTTAGGAGAAATCTTAGGTTTTGGCGAAGAGATCAAAGACATTGACATAGTGAAGAAAATCTTGAGAAGTCTTCCACCCCTTTACAATGAAAAGTTGTTAGCCCTTGAAGAAAGAGATCTCTCCAAACTCTCAGTGGATGATCTTCTGAGCAATCTATCAGCTTATGTGATGAGAATCAAACCAGAAGAAGCTACAACTTGTGTGAGCAAGGAAATGGAATTCAAATCTATGGACAAACTAAAAGTTTCAGGAGATACCAGTGATTTAGATGATGAGGGAAATGAAACTCTCTCTTTCATTTCCAATAAGCTCAAGAAGGGAATAGGGAAATTTTAAGTCAAGATACCCCTGGCTTGTTTTCACTGTGGAAGAGTTGGGAACATTTCTTCTCAGTGCTCAAGAAAATTTGCTGATGAAGAGAGTGAAGTTGAAAACATGGAGAAGCCTCGGAAAAGATTCTTCAAAAAGGAAAAATTCAAATTTTCAAAGAAAGTACTGAAGAAGAGTTTTTTCTATGAGGAGGAAGATGATGGTAATAAATTCTATGAGGAAGATGAACCAGAATTTAAGACTTGAAACCATGCCTCCATGATGGATACCATTGAAAATTCAGAAAAATTGACATATAAAGGTGGAGATAATCAGTTGAATACTAATGTCGATCCCAAGTTTCAAATTAAAGATACTTTTGGTAAGATTGACATTAAATGTAAGAGATGTAATAAGTGGAGAGCAATGGTGGAGGAATCATCATAATATATTGATCAGCTGGAAGAAGAAATTGAATGACCGGAAAAACTGGTGAAAGTTAAATCATCAATCCTTGAAATCACTGATGATGTTTCAAAACTAAAACTTATAATTAAAGAACAAGAAAAGGTCATCTATGACCTTACCTTGAGACTGGAAGAGAAATCCAAGACCGTTGAAGGACTCAAAGAAGAAGTTGTAACTCTAATAAGTAAACTCGAAAGTGAATAAATTTCAAAAGAAGTAAAGAAGAAAATAAAATTTGGAAGTTTCTCAGATGTTGAGATGATAGAGAGAGAAAAACATGGTTCTTATGGAGTTGAAAAGATCTTGAGTGATCAAAGATCCACATTCATGGGAAATAGTGGAATTAGTTATGATGTAGAAACATTAAGTGTTGTAAATAAAGTAAACCAGAATAAAGACAAGATGAAAGTTGATCATGTTGAAAAGACACCAAAAGTGCTGAAAAAGAAACCCTTAAACCAAACTAGAAGGAGAAATGAATATTATCCTCTAGTTTACAAAAATGAAAGGCAGTCAAACTATTTTCCTAAGGAAGAAGGCATGAGGATAAATAGAAGTGAGAAGACATTTCCTTTTGTGAAGTGTCAGTTTTGTGGCTATCTGGTCCATACCATTTCATACGGCGAAGAGGCAAGGAGCTATATGAATGGGGAAGTGTTAGGTGTTAAACAAAGGAGAACATATTCATATCTTACTTCTTATAGAATAAAATATTTCTATGGATATTTTTTTACTATTCTAACTTTGTCCATAAAGTTCTGCATTGCAGGAAGAGGTATGACAGGAGAAAGTCTTTCAATACTCAAAGATGAGTCAATACACATCTACTAGACAGTGTTTCTATTTTAAATAGGTTTTCTCCTCTGGAAGAAGAATTTGAATATAAAGAACCCATATACACTGAATAGAGAATTGAAAGGCCATCAACATCCTACACTCAATCCAATAACTCATGGAAGGAAAAGAGGAAAATTGAAAAGTCCAATTTTGCAGAAGTAGCCCTCAAAGCTACAAAGAACAAAAGCACCTGGATTCTTGATAGAGGATGTTTGTTCCACATGACAGGTAATGCAGACCTATTAATGAATTTCAAGAAAAAGTCTGATAGAACAGTGAGGTTCGGTAATGATGGTGCTTTTAAGATAAAAGGTAGTGGAACTACTGATCTAGCCAATGGAGAGCTGAAGAAAACTTAAGTCCTTTATGTGGAAAGTCTGCGTCACAATCTTCTTAGTGTGAGTCAACTCTGTGACTCAGGTCTTATTGTGACATTCAATCAGAATGGTTGAACTATAAGAGGAAAGTTCTGGATTTCTCTCATGAAGGGCTATAGAACATATGGAAACTTATATCAAGTTGATAGCAAAGAGAACACTTGATACTTAACAGTTGAAGAGTAAAACAACTTATGGCATCGAATATTGGGGCACATCAATCAGTAAGACATGGAAAAGATATATAAGCTTAAGATAGTCATGGATATCCCCAATCTAAATCATGAACAATAAAAGACCTGTGATGCATGCATGTGAGGAAAACTGGCATGTAGTTCCTACCGACCAAAGAAGAAAAGAGCATCAAATCTCCTTGACCTCATCCATATAGATGTATGTGGCCCAATAAATGTTGTTGGAACACATGGAGAAAGGTACTTTGTTCTTTTCATAGATGACTACAGTAGAATGGAATGTTTAATAGTTATACAAAGTAAATGGCAAGTGCTTGACTACATAAAAACATATCATCGAATCGTTGAGAATGATATTGGACGAACAATCAGAGTGTTGCAATCTAAAAATAGAGGGGAATACACGTCCATTGAGTTTGAAAATTACCTGGAGAAGCATGGGGTACAACATGAGGTAGCTTCTATGAGAACTCCATAGAAAAATGGAGTTGTTGAGCATAAGAATCGATAGGTAAACAACATGGCTAGGACTATGCTGATCGAGAGTCATATTCCTCAACATTACTAGAAAGAGGCATTTCAAGCTGCAGTGTATATTCAAAACTGTACAGGGTTGTATATGGGTGAGACAAATACACCATTTGAATTGTGGAATATAAGGAATTCTTTCTTGAAATATTTTCATATTTTTTTAAGAAAATGTTTCATCCAAAACAAAGAAGAAAATCAAGGGAAGTATGGTGATAATGCAGATGAAGGAAATTTTCTTGGATACTCCATGAATAGAAAGGCCTGCAAGTGTTTCAATAAGTGCTTGGGAAGAATTGTGGAAAGCAGTGATGTTAAGATAATTGAAAATAAAAATACGAATGATTCAAATAATTCTTATGCTAATGTGATAAAAGATGAGGAATAATGTGAACATGGAACAATTGCTAATACAGAGGTAAAGGAAGACGTTCAAAACTCTCAGGAGTCGCATCATGATGTTGACTCAGAAGAAGAATCAGAATAGGAATCTATAACTATAGATAATATGGTTGAACCCCAAAGAAGAAATCGAAGAGCAGAAATTGATTATTCCAACATTATCGGGGATAAGAATGCACCTACATAGACAATGAGAATGAGGATTAATTCCCAATTTTCATTTCTATCAGTTGTGGAACCATCCTCATTTTAAGAGGATACAAAGGATAAGTTATGGGTGAAATAAATGAATGAAGATTTAGATCATATTGACAAAAATCAGACTTGGGATCTTGTCAGAAGACCAAAAAGTCACAATGTGATTAGTATGAAGTGGATTCTCAAGAACAAATTTGATGAGTATGGAAATGTGATCAGAAATAAGATGCACCTAGTCTGTAAGGAATATTCACAAATCGAAGGTGTTGATGTTGAAGAGACATTTTCTCCAGTAGTGAGACTAGAGTCAATCAGATTATTTCTTTCCATGGAAATCCAAAAGTGGTTATAAAGTTTATCAAATTTATGTCAAGACAGCATTCTTAAATGGCATATTGGAAGAAGAAGTCTACATTGAACAACCTGTGGGGTTCTTTCTTGGAAATGATGAACTGAAGTTTTTCAAGTTAAAGAAAGCTCTTTGTGGCTTGAAACAGGTGCCACGGGAGTGGTACTCTCAATTGGACTCTTATTTGATAAATCTTGAGTTTAAAAGAGGCGGAGTGGATCACAATCTTTATGTGAAGAACTCTCAAAAGGATTAGTTAATGGTATTGGTATATGTGGGTGATATTATTTTTGGTGGAAGAAGATAGGGATCATTGGATGAATTTTCTAATCACATGAAATCTGAATTTGAAATTTCCATGATTGGTGAACTGGCATACTTTTTAGGGTTTTAGGTACTTCAGAAGAAGGAATACACTTTCATTTCTTAGGAAAAGTATGAAAGAGAGCTTCTAAAGAAAATCAATATGAACGATTACAAACCAATGATGAATCCGATTGTAGTTGGATCAAAGCTCAGAAAGCATGAGGAAGGGACTTCTTTGAATCCCAACATGTACAGAAGAATCGTCGGAAGCCTACTGTACCTGACGGAAACATGACCAGATATTATCTTTGCAACTTTCATCGTGGCTTGCTTTCAGAGTAATCCAAAGGAAGAACAAATGGTGGCAGTGAAAAGAATTAATAGATGCATTCAAGGTACACATAATTATGGGATATACTTTTTTGCAGGAAGAGATAGTGAACTATAAGCATTTCCTGATGCTGACTGGGCTGGAGGTGTAGTGGATATAAATTCTACCGGTGGTGGACCATTCTTTATTGGGAATAAATGTGTGGGCTAGTTAAGAAAGAAACAGAAAATTACTTCTCTTAGTAATTTCAAATCTGAATATATATCTGCTACCAAGGCATGCACTCAGTTACTTTGGATGAAGCAGCAATTGACTGACATAGGTGATAAGGTGAAACAACTAATGGTGATTTATTGTGATAACAAGAGCACAATTGATCTTACAAATAATCTTATTCATCATTCTCGTATGAAACATATTGAGATTAGATATTACTTCATCAAGGAAAAATTTGAACAAGGCATGATCAAAATGGACCATGTGGGAACTAATGAGCAAGTGGCTGACATTATGACCAAGCCACTGTCTGCAACTATGTTTGAGAAACATCAGTTGAACCTCAGTGTTCAGACACCTCCCAGTGCATAAGGAGGTTACAAGATTCCCCTATCCCTAGTTTTTTTAACTGTGATAATCTATTTGTGAAAGTGTTGCAGGTTTATGGGGGAGATACGATCCAGGGGGAGTATGTTTTGAGCTCTATAATGTTCCAATACTGGTCTACAGGTTTATTTCCAATGGGGGAGAATGAGAAAAAATCTAGAACTTCAACAATGAAGGTGGAGAAAAGAAAATGATGAGAACTCAATTCATGTCCTCTCTCTTGTTTTCTACATTGAGCATTGCTCACGTAGAGTTAGAGTGATGACTGAGTTGTTTCTTGAAGATTCAGGTTTTGATAATGGCTAGCACTTCAGTGAATTTATTTGAGAATTTCCAACAAACCCAAAGGGGGAGATTGTTGGAACCAAGGCTTTCCATTGATAATAATAGAGTTTGGTTTGTGTTTTTTTTCAATCGACACACGGATGACTAGGGAGTTTGCAAGGAATGAGGTCATACGATTGAGGTTGAAAGCAGTATTGAAGGTGGCGCAGTTTCCCAGTGTTTTCCAAATTTTTGGGCCTCAAAATCAAAATTTCGATGTTGGAAAAGGAATGAATTTTTCATAGGAGTGAATTGTATGAAGAATGTTGAAGAAAATCGGCAAAGGGTGAGAACCGCATACCATAATACATGGGTTACGTACCATGTTCTGGGAATGGTACGCAGAGCGGTGGAAGCGGTATGCAGGTGAGGTTCGCAGAACCAAAAATAGTTCATGGCTGAGCGGTGGTGTGGTATGTGAATGGGCTGAAGTTAGTGGAGGAAATCGACCATTTAGGACCAAAGGTGGTACACGGAGCACGTAGGAAAATGGTTCACAGGTGGCCTGCAGTTAGCAGTGGCTGAAGAATTGTATCAGCAAATAAATTTTGCTCTGGGATTTCAGCAAAGGCCAAAGGTAGTTTGCAAAGTCAGGTTTGCAAAGGCTGAAGTGTTTCGTGCTGAAGGTGTTTGTAGGAATTCATAACCCACAAAGTAATTCTGGTACGCGGAGGAGGAAGTTTGCAACGTGAAAAAAGTTGACCTGATACGCGGAGGAGGAATCTCCAATACGTGAGAGTGAGGGTTTCTCAAGAAGTATACAGAGGGGGAGCTCTATTATGCAGAATCATAGGAAGTCCATGAATAGAGAATAGTTTGCAGAAAAGGGGTTTCGTAAAGGAGGTTTGTGGAATCGGTACGCGGTAGCGGTATGTGATTGCGAAGGTGGGGGTAGTCCACAGACTAAGGGAGGTTTATAAAAGTAGTAGTGGTATACAAAGAAGGTGTCCCATGTACAAAACCCAGTACTCAGTATGGGGGAGGATCAGGTGGTTCGCGATTTGCATAAGGAAGCTTGAAAACGCTTCAAATTGGTTTGCGAAGAAATTTTCTGGTACTTAGCAGTACCTGAGAAGGTGGACTTCTCTATGGGTGAAAAAGGAACTTCAACAGAGCATCCATTTATAGTTAAGGATGCATGATTTGATTCTAAACCATTGAACCAACCTTCAAGTCGATAAACTGAGTGAAGATTCTTCCAACACAGTGAGCAAGGGGGAGTCAACGGAAGTGATCTGAGGGATGTAGTGTGCTATCCTTAAACCTTATAAAGGAAGTGTGCCTAGCACAGAGTGACTGTGCTAAAATCTTGTATTCCACAACTTGTAAAGATTAGTGGTTTGGTATGGCTGACACACTGTCGGTGTATTCTCCTTGGAAGTATCCCTTAGTGGTGAACCAAGTAAAATTGATGTGTCATTGCTTTACATGTGATTGTTTATTTTCTTCTCCTCCTCGTCAGACAGGTTTAACAGGTTCCTACCAACGTGGGAACAAGATCCATTTTTTTAAAAGAAAAAATTGACACTCTGATTCACCCCACCCCTCTTAGGGTGTTTCGGGGTCCTTCACATAGCTGTGTGACCACCTATGCAATTTTGATTGTGGGTTTTTGCACGGTTTCCGCACGGTTAGTCAAACTATTTGAGTAAACCATGCAGATTCCCCTTACCTATAAATACCCATGAACAGTTGGCACATGGGTTGGCCAAACCGTTTGTACAAACCATGTGATACCCAGTTTTGAGTGAATTACAATTTTACCCCTAATTAAAAATCTATTTTAGACATAATTTTCACTCTTCTTCCAACCAGAAGGAAAGCTCACCTCTTTTGAGCTCCCATGGAATCCTATTCTTGGAATTGATTCTCCTCCTCTGTTCGGTGTCTGATTTAAGAACTATCTGTCTCATTGGATCTGCATCAGTGAGTTCTCAAATCCTTTTTAATCTTGCACCATTATTCTTGGTATAGGTTGTGCTATTTAGGTGTAATCTAATTTTCCCTATTATTAGGTTCTTCGTTCGTTCTTTGATTTTCTCCCAGTCTGATCTGAATCAGGAGATGATACTAGATGAGTTATCATCTATAGACCTAAGGTAGGTGGTTTCATGCCTTTCATTAAAATTTGAGTGTTTATATATACGTTGTTTTTTCACACACCCAATTCTCGGAGCATCGCCCTTTAAATGAGTTTTAATTCTTGAATTAAATTGATAGGTCTTACATATTCAATTAAAGAGACTTGTTAATGTTTGGTTATAGGTTGAGTACCTTGAAACTAGAATCACCCCTTTGGGTGTGTTGTTTAATCAAATGTCCACTTTGATGGCATGTGAATTGGAACCATTAGAGGTGTGACCTTTTACCCCTTTCCTTGGGATGTGAATTGTTAAATGAATTGTAAATAAAATAGAAGAATTGATTTATGAATTGAATTTTGAATTTTGAATTGCATATTGAAATAAATAAAGGAAGGGATGGGTGACCAAGACCCTAGGCCCTTTCCTTTAGTTTCTTGTTTAAGCTTGAATTTTATCTTCAAATTGAAATTCCCATGTGAGTTGAATAGAGGTTATGCCATGTAATTGGTTGTTTGATCATGATAAGATTATTATAATGTTTTGATCATGTGAGTATTTAGAAGTCAATCCTTCTAATATCGATATTTTCTTTTTATCACCTCTTCAGGTGAGTTTTAAATAATTTTTTCTTTTTGTTGACCTTGAAATTCTAAATGATATTTTCAAATGGAATTGATCAATTGGATTGATTTGGTTAAATGATTATTATCCATGGGTGACACATGGATTCATATGATAATTCCACGAATAGACTCATCTAGATATTGAATTTTATGCATGGGTGATACTTGGTTTGACAAGGATGAACTCATAGAGTATTTGACTAATATATGCTAAGTGATACTTGGATTCCTTGTGGAATTCCAAGGACAGAATCATGGTTATTTGATCATATATTCCATGGGTGATACTTAAGCTCCCTTATTGGACCTCCAAGGATAGACTCGAGTGGATGGACATTTATACCACACCTAGAGTGATTCCTAGGTTCTTAAGGATTGGCATGGATAGGCTTGTAAGGTGTTGGTTCATGATATACCTGAAGTGATACCTAGATTCCAACTTAGGGATTCCACGGATGGGCTAAGGTTCATAAATGATTAAAGAATAGAATGAGTTATATAACACTTCTGCCAAGCCAAAGCAAAATCATGGATTAAGTCTTTACTTAAACATTATGGATGGTATGTTTAGGAATCCTCAGATATATGTAATCATAAGGAATGTTAGGATTTATGCCAGGTTTTAAGACTTGTTGATTAAATGAACCATTTAGTTAATTGAGCATGATTATAATGACACATGCATGACTATTAATTCAGATACCTTTTTCTTAAATTATTTTAATTAAATGAATTGGACATTAAAAGAGAACTTAGATTGATAATATATTTACTTTTGAGTACTTTAATTGTCATATTTTTCTTGCACACTATTGTTATATATATTCACTGATTGGATGGCACAGACCTTGGGTGGTTACCTACTGGTATTTTATCTAACACCCTATTTGGGCCACCTTTAGGTACCCAAATAGACTATATGATTGTAGGTATTGATAAGGGTAATCACCCTACTATAGGTTATTAATGATTGCTTGAGATCAAGGGAGCATGGGACCAAGTTTAAGCTCATGATGATATCTGAACACTTTTATCCTTTTTACACTTTTGTTCCATGTGTTGTACACCTACTATGTATACATTTTTGGGATGACTTAGTAGCGATATATGACATGTATCATCATTTTTTATATGATATTCATTTTTGATATTGTTATCTATACATATTGTGTATCTATTGTCGGCATGTTATACTTCTTTCACTATTTGACCACTAATGATATTCCATTGTGCTACACTCTAGTGATGATGGAATAGTCTCCCCACTGACACACCTAGGACCACATTGCTAGTCGGAATCTCCTGGTGTTTGGGGTGATGTACTTGAGGCCATGTGGCCAACCGATCTCAGGGCACTGTTGAGTGGCATCTGGGTTCGGGACGTTACAAAGTGATATCAGAGGTAATATTTTCTAGTTTGATTTATTATTTGGTAAAAATATAAAGGTATATGAAGGAAATGGAATTTGGTAATGATTTGTTTTTGGGCGTAGCTAACCCACATATAGTAAAAATCCAAATTACCTTGAATTAAATTGTCATTTTCTAGATTCTGGATATTACTGTTGATGTAACACCCCAAGCTTCCATGATACGCTTCTCTTTCAATAATGCAATAGCTTGCATTGTACGCAAGTTCGAGATTCTAACACACCGCGACCAATCAAAATAGCCATTATGAATAGTAATACCCACTTTTTGAAATTATATATATTTTATATTTCAAAATGGAATTCATTTTTGGATTTGGAATATCGAAATTAGCCTATGTTGAATTTTTGGTATTTTTCTGAGAACTTCCAATTTTTTATGAATAGTGAAAAATACTTAAAAACAACTTTTTTAATCAAAATAATTTATAGTGATAAATTATACTATTGAGTGTTTTTAAAGTATAATTAGAATATATTTTTACCATTTTATCCAATGGTGGTCATTAGAATTAATTTCACTTTGAAATTGGACATAAACAATTGTCAATCTTTTGATATATATTGTTTCTTAAAAAACGCTATTTGTTGTGACAGCGGGAATTAATTATAAAATTAATTAATGCAAATTATATGTTTGAAATTTTTTAAAATAGACATCATTTTTGAATTCGGAATATCAATTATAGCTTTGGGTGAAATTTTGGCATTGTTCTGAAAAACTTCAATTTTTGATGAATAGTGAAACCACTAAGTGGTAGTTAAAAAACTAATTTTTCGTTTAAATGAAACATTACCACTTCTGTGATTTGATTTTCAAAAATCTGACATACATGGTTGTCATTAGGAAGTAAAATGTGGTTCAATGGGATTAAAATAATTTTTGGTGAATAGTAACTTTTAAGTTTAATTAATCGCGATTAAAGGTAATTAGTGAAATTTAAGGTAAAAATGATATTATAAAAATATGAAAATACCTTTAAACTTGTCCTAAACTAATTTTATGAGTCATGGCTGACCAAGACAATCCATGGGTCAACTTGGGGACCCCATGGAGCCAATTGGGTAAGAAAATGACATTAATAACTTTTTATTTAAAGTAAAAAATAAAATTGTCACAAACATGTGTTGTTTTACTAAAACAATTATTACATGGGGTTATATAAGTTAGATTTTCGACTATAAATATTCATTGGAAATATAAAAATATTTCCTACATCATGGTATTTTTTTATAATTTTTAGACATTAAATAAATTAAATTATTTATGACACAATGATGATGCAGCGATTACCTCATTAATTAACGATTTAAATAAAATGAAAAGATAATGTAAAATCTAAGACTTAAACTTGTAAAAAACCTATTATATGAGTATATTTCGATCCCTTATCACCTTATCCTCGAAATATATAATTGTGGGACCTTTGAAATCCGAAAATTACTTCATAATAATGTAACATTTCATTACTTTCCAAGAGTGCCCCTCCTCTCCTCTTATAAAAGGCCCCCACCTCTACCACCTTATTCACACCTTCAAGCCATTTGGATCCTCCAAAATCTGACCAAATACTCTCTAAACTTCCTTATATTACTCCTAGAAGCCTCACTTTGGGAATAAGTCTTCCCAAGGAAGCCTTTGGCTCAAATCAAAAAGAGTTACCCGATTTTAAGGTAATGTCTTCTCTTATGTTATTTTGTTTCATTTTGCTTCTCAGACCCCCTAAAATATTTTTATTACTTTATTTTGTAACAACACCAGTATAATCAATATACTTGGATGTTTTTATGAGAATTATTTTATTTACACTTACACACACCTTTGTCTAATGGTTAAAGAACATACTGTTTCTGTGGGTGGTGAATTACTGGCTCACGAAACGATGATTGTTCAATCTTCTTTTAACACCTCTCATGGTGGCAATTATGATGAAACTATTTTTATATATGATATATATTATGTTTTTGTTTTCATTATGATTATGTATTTTTCATTTATAGAATACCTTTATGATTTCCATTATGGTTAGACGCGATAATTTCATTTTAGGAAGTGCGGACTACTGCCCCCTCAAAGTGATTTGAATCGTTAATGCCATATGTGGGACGTATAAAGGATGAAGTAAATGATATTATATATGATATTATACTGGAATTATAATACACCTTTATATCATTATGATTTCATTCCATTAAATACGAAATAGAAATGAAAGTAGTGTTCATGCGTACGTACGGCTTACCGTCTCCATGAACGGTGCATTTCATTTCTTACCTCTAAATGTTACGTAATATTATGAATGAATGTATATACTGGATATATATGATATATATAATATCTACATCATGAATATAATTCTGTATATAATGGATATTTTACCACATGAACAATTTTTAATTATAAGAAGTTTATTTTTGACTCAAGTACCAAAGATCGACAAAACGACCGTTATTAACTTAAATAATTACATAATATTCATAACATGGTAATAAGTGGTATGAAAGGAATAATGAACTTAAAATAGGTTCTTAAGCAAGTATAAATTAACTCTAGTTTATTATTCATGAGGTTAAAGAGCGGTCGAGTCAAGTCGGACACGAGGTAAGGGAACTTCTTAACCCAATTTCCATTCTTTGGGTTAATCTCCTACTTTCAAATTATGCCATGATATTATTATTTCATATCTTGTATTTATAGTTTCTTTATGTGTACATATGGTGAATACACGTAATATATCTTTTTCATTTAAAAAATGATCTTTGTAAGGGACTTCGTCTCAATCTCCATTCATTGAGGCATATTTTTTTTATACACAAATTTCTTTTATACGGTGTATAAACCCCTTTGACTTTTAAGTTTATTCAAAGGGAATCTTTTTATACAAAGCGTTTTACTAAACAAAAAAAAGGAATGTTTTTCTTGTTGTACGTATTCGGCGACAATGACTTCTTTGCCGTCATGACCATTATTTGAGTTTCGGCTTCCTCTACAAGCCATAACTTTTTTTAAATGAAAAATAAATACCAAGATTTAATTTTCCTTTATTTTGGTATTGAAAATGGTTTTGAAAGTGTTTTTATTATATCAATGTGTTGTATTGATATCTTGTGATTGAAATGTGAAAATGTTATGTTTCCTTTATGCATGTTTTATGTGATATGATTATGTTATGGTTTACAATATGTTTAAACCTGTTCAAATGAGGAATGCATTGGACTTAATAAGTAATGGGTGGAGCCCGCTATAGCTCCTCGATGCATCGGCAGGTATCATGAGACAAACTAGTGTCTTGGCACGAGGCCTTGAAAAAATCTTATTTGTAGTCTTGGCATGAGGCCTTGGCTACGTGGTTATGATAGTCTGGCATTATGCATTCCATCATTATGAAAGTGGTTATTGATATTGCATGTGATTATTCGACCAGTAGAATATCCATGTGAATAAGTAAATGGTATTATCTCATTTTACTTTTTTTATATTATGTTGAAGTTCAAGTTTAAAAGGCTTTTTAGTCATACATTGCCTTAAATGTTTATGTTTATTTATGAAAGCTTCTGCTATATGTTTATCCTTACTGAGCATCTGAGCTCACCCCTTTCAATGTTTTATTTTTCCCAGGATGTGAAGAAATATTTTATGACTGACCTACAGGGATAGTCTGAAGGGGATAGAAGTGTGGACTATGGAGACTATGTTATTGTGATTTTTCACTTTATGATGTAATGTAACATTTATGAATGTATCTAGTGTTTTCAAGGCTACTAAACTAATCGGTCTTTCAAGACTTGATCTTTTGTGATCATGCCAATGTTACGCAATAATGCACCGACTTTGGGTAACTGGTGTCGGGGCGTTACAGTTGATTTGATTCCACCATTGGGTGATGCACTAGATTTATAGTATTATTATTGATATAAGTATGGGTTCTATTTTGTTTCAACCCAATGAGGTTAGGGCATTCCATCTCATGAATCGTATTAGGAACTTTCTATAAATCACATGTCATGCATTATTCCATGCCATTTAGGATGAATTACTTATTGCATGCTATTGCGATATGTGTATTGACATGCGTTATGGTATGGATTAGATGGACGCCAACCTTTGTTCCCTATGGAGTGTGGGCCCTCATGGATCGTAATTTGGTGAACCACATGGTTAAACCCTTAAATGAATTGTGAAATAAGTGTGAAATGGCATGAATTCAAATGAAAAATGAAAATTAATATATGTATGAATCCAAATGGAAATGAGAATGGAAACTTGAGTTTCTTATGGAAGAGAACTTGATCAGACCCAACCTTAGTAATGGAAAATTGGTAGTCCCTCTCGCTAATACGTGACCCGTATAACACCCAGACCTGACTTTAGTAGTAGTTAGAGGGGTGTGTTTTTAAAGAGGAAGGCTTTTACCTATCCTACTTAAATTTTTGTGTTTTTGAGCTGAGAACCTTGATAATGATCTTGAAATGAGGCATGTGTTTGACATTGTAGAGTCATGACACCATGAAAACCTCCAGTGGTATGCCAGGAGGGTGGTGATGATCATACTCCAAATGTGGTAGGACATGGGCTACCAGTGGATCCTCTAGTTGTTCTAGTTGAAACACCAGCTATTGTACCAGACACAGGTGGTAAGGCACAGTTCCATAATGGGTTCTTGTGATTTATGTAGACTGTTCAGGGAGCACTGTGACCTTCCTTGACTATGGAAGAGTTGACGCGTGAGTTCCAACAGTAGCATACCCCCACATTTTTTGGGTATATCAGACCACATTTTGTGCATAGATAGATGCCATTATTTCATTTTTCGAGTATCTAGAGATGCCTCCTAGGAGTATGATCAAGCTCGCTACGTATATGCTATGTGATTCCGCCAGGAGATGGTGGGATGTTAGTACTCAGATGGAACATCATTAGGAGATGTCTTGAAGGGATTATTAAATGGAATTCTATGACTACTTCTATCTCGATATGCTGAGGGATGATAAATCCTGAGAGTTTATGCACCTTGAGTAGGGTGAGATATCAGTTATGGATTACTCAGACCATTTTACTAAGATCTAGCATTTCAAACCTATTCTGATGGGTGACGAGTTATCTAAAGCTAGGCGATTTGAGGATGGTCTCAGGTATAACATCTAATCACAGATGAATGAATTTCAACTAACTATAGTTTATGTAATAATGAATCATGCACTTATTATAGAGAATAACCTAAGAGAGGATGGATGGGTGAGTCAAGGTGGCTTGGCATCTCGATTTGGTACTACACTGATCAGTAGTAGAAATCATCATATAGAGCTTCCACACGGTGATACTAGCAGTCATACTACATAATCAGGTAGCTAGGTGAGGTGCTACCTGTACGATAGGCTAGGACATACAAGACCACAGTGTACGAGGGACCCAGTTGAGTGCTGATTGCGTGACAATATGGGTAATCTACAATGCTTATGTAGAATGTTTCCACTAGCAGCCAATGGTATAGGGTTTACACCGACTCCACATTCATGAGTAGGGTCAATAGCTTATCATCATATAGGGAGATGAAGTACAGCTAGCCGATCTGGCCGAGGTGGTGGTCATGGACATGGTAGTCAAACCCCATTTTTATAGAGCTAATAGGGTGGATCATCTCAGGGTAGCCAGGCAGTATCACATGGTCGTGGTTCAGGCCAGATATACGCAGTGCAATAGACCCTTGAGGGGTAGGATCCAGTAACTTCTACTGTCAGAGGTACCATTCTAGTAGCCTCTAATTAGATTCATCATCAGACTATGTAACAAAATAATTCATCCATCACTCAATACACCTTTAATTCCATTATAAGTCAAACAATTCAGTTTATTCATACATGCTCATTTTCCCCTTATTTCCATGCATTTTCAGAATTGACATTTTAATTAAATTCCCCTTTATCCATCACAAAGCATCTCATTTATTACTTCATATATCAAAATCAAGATATTATTCCTAAATCTAATCAATGAACATTTACATAAGTTCAACACACTATCCCATGACAAAAACCCCCACTAATTTTCCCAAAAAATATTATACCCATTTATTATTCTCAAAAAACAATAGTTATAAACACAATTTTCCAATATTATACTTTAATAACAAGAATTCAACAATAAATCTTACATTTATCCAAACATTCTTATCATCTCTTTTTACCCAACCATGATATAACACAATATCATTAATTCAATACTCAAGAATCCAAATATAATTAATAATATTTACAAAACTCTATATATCATGAGATTCCCAACAAAATTACCATTTTAAATAATCAAATTAAAATTCATCATTTTTATATAAAATACAATCACTAATTTACAATCACTCTATTTAAGAACAAATCATTGACTTCAATTCATTAAATCTTTCTCATTCCAAATATTATCTCAAAGTTTTAATCAACATAATGTCAAACATATATTTAAGTTCAACCAATTTAGCATACTTGACATTTCAAGACCCAAACACATCACTCTAAGACTCATCCCTATAAGTATTTAATCCTATAAACATTATATTATCGATCTCAAACCACACATTCATCCCTTAACCATTATCATTTTCAACTAAATCTCTTTCAATTTAAATTCTTAAACATACACATGAAATAGTAATTGAAAACCTACGAATGGTGAGGGGCGGGGTGGTTCTAGGTCAAGACTGGTGGAGAGTGGTGGTGAGAGGCTAGGTTGGGACTGACAGTGAGGGGCGACAAGGGTCAGGGGGTGGGAGCGAGGTTTGGGACCGACGCTGAGGGGCGGTGAGGTTAGGGACCGACAACGAGGGGCAGTGAGGCGTGGTGAGGAGCAGTGAGGGTCGGGACCGGTGGCAGGGGTGGTGAGGGTCGGGACTGGTAGGGCTTAGTGGGGTGGGGGTTATGGGGGTTGGGGGTGTGAGGGTCAGGGTAGAAGTTTTAGGTGTGTGAAAAAAGGTAAAAGGTTTATTTTTAGTTTTTAATAAACTGACGCTAAATTATTTAAAAAAAATTAGCGTCAGTTTAATAAACCGCTGCTAAAGTCTGATTATGGTGTAGTGTTTCTCAATCTGCATCTCCCACTTCAAGTATGCTTCCAGATCACTTTTCCCTTGATACTAATATACCTTCACCTTGATCCTTCTAATTATTTCATCATCATGTGGTCTCTTTTGTCCTCTTCTAGGTT
This sequence comes from Viscum album, assembly GCA_963277665.1. NCBI lineage: Eukaryota > Viridiplantae > Streptophyta > Magnoliopsida > Santalales > Viscaceae > Viscum > Viscum album. Next base: position 989,281,602 of record OY728167.1, read on the forward strand.
TTTGGTACAACCTACTCCTTTATGGAACATCCTCAAAATCACCATCAAATTTTTTCATATCCTCCTCTATGATATGGGGGAAATGTGGTTTCAGATCACATCATTGGTTATCATGGATCAATCTATAGCTTGGTTCATTATATAGGTTTTTAATCCTCTCATGCATCACCTCCAACTTTCTATCAAGAAGTTTCTTGAAATGGATCAATAAAGATTGCATTTGGATAGGTGCGGCTTCTAGTGCGGGAGATCTACTTTGGCTTCCTTCATCACTAGAATGAAAAATTCTCTTCCTACGATCTTCTTAAATGATATATAACATAAACACAAGAACACATGGGGAGAAACACACACAATGATACACACCCACCCACACATGTAAATATATACACACTCACACAAGATTTACGCACTCGTGCACACAAGATGTCACACACACAAGGACACACACTCATTAATGAAAGATATACACACTCATGTGCACAAGGATACACACTAAAAAACTCAAGATATACACACTCACATGCACAAGGATACACACTCATGGGTATTTTTTTCTTTATTTCTCTCAAATCTCAACACTCAATTCAAATTCTAATCTCTTATGAAATCTAATACCTTATTTGGGGTGATCACATGCCCCCAATCCATAACAAATAAATATTATGTTGGGGGATGGTTTAAGACAACCTATTTTAGTGGTAAAGGGTTGAAAAATGGTATATAGTAGAAAATAATGTATAAAATATGGGTAAATTGTGGGAAATGGTGGATGAGTGTAATAAAGGGTTTTTTCCTGATTCTGAAAGATAAGAAAAATTAAAAACAATATAATCCAAATATGATATGGTGATGAAGTAAAATGGTGGATAAAGTTATGTATGGAAATAAAAAATGCTAATAATTTAATGCACAAAGAAGAAGAAATTGTATTCACTTTTTTTTTCAAATGTCCCCAAAATATTTGTGCTTAGTGTTTTAAAGAACAATATGATGAATGAGAAGAAAGATGATTTTTTTTAATCTCTGAAATAAAGAATGTGCTTAGTTTTGAAAATCACAAACTGATGAGGTGAGAGAATTTGATTTTTTTTCTAGATACAAATCATATATAGAGAATTAAATGTGAAAAGAAGATGGATGAATAATTAGATCGATGTAAAATATTTCAAGCTTGCACAACATAGGCCAATTTTGGAGGTTTTCAAAGAAAATATATATTTTTCTAGGTTTTTTTAATGGGTGGATAATATAAAAAGATAATAAGGTAAATAGTTAAAATTAATGTAAATTAAGGGATATATAACTGCTATGTTAACTAGAGCTATGATACCAACTAATGTGAGACACATGAGATGACCTAATATTTATGGAATAGGGTGAAAAATGAAGGATGTGGTTCAGTGATAAGTGGTGGATAATGGGTGTGGATAGTAGATGCAAGTATCCAATAAACTCTATAAGGAGCGTGATGTACTAATTATAAAATACACTCAAGGTAGGGATATTATGGTTAATCCAAACAACAACACACTTAGTTTGAGGCATGGAATTTGGGACTTTGTGATATTGGATCACAAATATAACTTGTAGATCAACAAGGAAATAATGAACAAGATCAAGGAAAGAAAGTAATGATCCTTACAAAAGAGATAATAAAATCGCAGGGTTTCACTAATTCCAACTTGAATCATCCATGGGGTGGCTATTTATAGACAAGGGGTGACACAAACGGTAAAGGGTATAATACCCTAAATTCATAAATCATATTCCTACCTTGTCCCCTTAAAGTCAAAAATTTAATGTTCAACAATGAAATTTTGGAAAATTATCTCATGTCTTTCCAACCATAGCCCACCAAATTTAACTTTGAGTACCTAGAGCATCGAATTTGAATTTGGTGTCCAAATATTCCATTCTAGAATCTTCATGTGGGAAAGGCTTCCAAAATTATTGCAACCATGTGGTCCAAGATTGAAAAATCATGTTTTGGATTGAATAAGTTATATAATAGGCCCATTTTCTCCATATATGCAAGGTAATATCCATTAGTCCTTTAATGAATTGATATGGGAACTCATTATAGTATTCAACATCTTTAATCTCCCTCGCGTCATCAGGCCTTATAAATCCAACTCCTCTACTTAGAAAATTAGCTCAGTGCCTTTGACTTGATTCTCATCACCTAGGCTCCATTCTGACTCCCCTATGCTACTTCCTTTGGATGGTACAACTGATCTTTCACTGGATCACCACATACCCTACCTCATCCTAAACATCCAGGGAAACTCCAGCTAACAGTCTGTTTAGGGGTAGTTGAGTCCTTCCCATACTCTGGTGCCTATCCTAATCCCCTTCCACTACTCTACTCTTTTATTCCCCTACAAAACCTCTATATGCGGCTCAACCAACCACAATCATGACACTCCAAATAATGGTATGAAAATCAAGGCCTCTTATGAATAAACTTTCTATTATGATAGTACTTCAATGGAACAATATTTTGAGATGGCTACCCACTTCCCTAACAACTCTTCCCATTATTTCCTTGGCGATAACTGTCATAACGGCACTTCTTTCCACTAGAATAAGATCCCCTAGTTTTTTTTACTGAAACAGCCTAACCACTGCTTAGGGACTCTCTTATATTCCTTTCCATGATGAGATCCTGACTCATTATGTCTAAAATGATACTCAATAAAAAAACATTCACCAATGACTTGATATCATAGTAAATCACATCCTGGAAATGTCTCACCCAGGATATCTCATCAGCTTCTAAAGATGTCACAAATCACTGTAAGATTGAGAAACTTCTAGCTTTGTCCATCATTGACAAGCTCTCCTGCATTAGGTTCATGAAATCATGAGACTTCTCACCCCTCAAAATTTTAGGATATAAGTGGATCAAAAACTTTTCCCCAAATTCCTTTTAGGATAACTCCTCCTACCCAGATTTCTCTATAATTTTCCACTAACACTTGGATCATCCATAAAGCATGTATGAAGTAAGCTTTACCCTTCGGTATGTGGGTTTCTTGAGGTTCTTGAAGATCATCTGGATTGACTTAATCCAAAACTTAGTTGTCTAGGGGCCTCCCTCCCCAGTGAATATAGGTATATGCTACAACTAAAACTCTCTCATCATCTCATACATCAAAGGTATAGTGAAAAAAATATCCATTTACATGGATTTCATGAACCATAGGAATTTATCTTGAAGTTAAACATCCTTCTAATCCTCAGGAGCTATAGGAAGATCTGGTTCAACTATATTAGGAGCATGTTGATTTTCTCTCTCCTGATTCTCAATACAAAGATAATGAGGTGGTATTTTTCTACAAGATAAAAACACTCCTTAGAACACTAGATAACAATAATTCTAACCTCAACTATTGAAAATAATAGAGAACCACTGACTCATGGTATCTATAAACATGGATTAAAAAGTGAATTGGCATGATATAATAGTTCTTTTATTTCATTTATTATATATAACAGGTATCTCATTTCAAAGTTCATACAGGAAAATATATCACATGCAATAAATATTTACCTATCATAAACAATTCATGTCAATATATATCTCTCTGTGTCTATCATAATTCATGCATACTCATATTGTGTCATACCTGTCCATAAGTATAAATCTCAAGAAACAATAACATCACACAACACGTGAATTACCCAAGGTGAAATAATATCAATTATAAAAAGAGAACATCATGAACAACAATATCATCCATGGGCACTTCAATTTTACCCCATATATGTGTTAGATACTCCCATGAACAATCTCATTACTGAGTCCTAACATGTACTAGTATCCTTTATATCTTTCCTAAATAGTAAATCAATAAAAAATAAAAACATGCTCATCTAATATCACTTTTTAATGTCCCATAATCTATTACTCTATCACATAGCCAAATCAGGATGGTTATTGGACCTTAAGTGAACCTCTCCATATAACAGAGGATATCGACTAGTGTAGGGGTGTGGATAACATAGTGGGGAGACTCTACCCCCTGGTATGGATTTTTAATATAGTAGAAATAAATAAATATCATAGTAATAGAAATAGCAGAAACAATACATCATACAAATGGAAGCTAAAGGATGAACCAAGTAAACCAAACAATAATGAACCATGTAATGTTACACTGAAATATAACTAAATGTAAGGTTGTAAGTCATATAGATAAAAGAAAAAACTAACATAAATAACTCAAAATAAGACACCAATTACCCTGGTCCTAATTCCTATGCTGGTATCATCTCGAAGTTCCAACCCATCCAGTTATCAACAATCAAAAACAAGTTCCTTTGGCATTTTCCAAACCTTCATCCATTTAATATGCTCGGGTACCAAACGACGGCCTGAATAGGGTGCAAGTAAAACTTAGTTGGTCAACACCACCATGTCTAAACAAAACCATTCTAATATTAAGTGCATGTAATAAATCGATAAACAATAGTATTAATTAAACAATTAACACAATATAATAATTAACATTCTTTGGAAATATATCATAATAACTTTAAGCATGTAGCATCACCATGTGAACCATAACCACAATTCAATGGCATGATCAGATAATCAAGAAAATTTCTATGTATAAGAATTTTAGCATAATAAGGCCAATCCCTATAATAATTACATCATAACTGGGCCAAGCCCTATATATAAGCATTTCAATAAAACTAGACCAAGCCCTATAAGCATTACAATATAATCGGTCCAATCCCTCTATATATGCATTTCATCATAACTGATCCAATCCCTATAAGTATTATAGTATATCAGTAAAATCCCTCTATATAATCATTTCAGTATAATTGGTCCAAGTGCTATAAACATCACAACATAACTGGGCCAATCCCTCTATATAAGTATTTCAGCATAATTGGTCCAAGCCCTATAAGCATTACAGCATAACTAGGCCAATACCTCTATATAGAAATTTTAACATAACTGGGCCAATCCCTATAATCATTACATCATAAGATACAATACAAGTCCTTGTAGAAATAAATAATACAACATACATCATGAGTCACAAAGTTCAATTCATCCAATTACCTTTTACCTTACAATTCCCTTTTATTCATTAAGTTATGTCTTAAACCATTAACATGATAATGTATACAACAATATCATATAAAAGTATCTCTAACCATTTCAATAACCAAAAAATCCATTTTCCCAAGTGATCCTATCACAACAATCACCTAAGTTCTCATGTCATGCTAATTCATGTTTTAATTCAATAGCCAGTTCATTATTGTTCAAGGGTATGATCACCCTACAGGTAGTCGTGAGCTAGGTCTCAACACTTTTGGATCTAAAGGGATCCAATGAGTAGTCCAAACACATTATTATCATCACCCAAGATTTTTTTAGTTAGCGTGCATTTTGTGTTGGCGCAATCACATAATATTACATACACTTAAACAAATAGAAATAGACCATAGGTATTTGTTCTAGACCACCTGCCTTTATCTTATCATAAAATAAACACTCTCAACAAGGAATTTAAAAAAAATAAAGGATAAGTATATCACAAGGAAAACCCAATTCACACAAACATTAATATAAAAACTTGATTCAATAGTGGTCAAGAGATCACACCGCTATAACAGAGGATAGAGAAATAATGGGGAAAACCAAAGTGAATGGACTCATAGAAGATTAAATGATAGAACAATATTTCTATAATGGAATAAATCACTCCAAAATTTTCTAGAGTTGCTTTAGGGTTCAATATAATGGGTTTCATGGAGGATGAAAATAGATTCATATGCACTATGTGGTTTAAAATCATTGGTCTAGAGATATTCGTAACGTGAATTACTTGATTTATAAGATACTTATAAAAATGTGTTTCCATGGGTAAAAATAACTCCAATTAACTATTTCATGATGTGAATCAATTTCATGGAGTGTAAAAATTTCACACTCTGAACCATTTCATGACATCTTCTTAGCAACATGTTACATCATGTAACATGTTCATGATGTGAAAGTGTCTAGCAAACTGATCACAAATCAAATTTTATAGAAAATGTTTGAACCACCTCAAAATATTTAAAAACTCATAGAGAATCCTCATAATCCCTTTACACATTTATATATAAAATACATTAATTAAAAAAAACATATATCCCCAAAATTTAGGTTATTTCCCCCGGAAAAGGATATCCATACCCAAAGAAAAGGATAAACTACCAAGGTTTAAAGAAGAAAAGAAAACCCAATTGAAAGAGGTTAAACCAAAAATCAAGAGGGATGTACCTAAAAAAATATAGGATCTTACATTTATCATTGCATGAAGGATTATATGAAGGGTTATTCCTCCTTTTTTATCTATTTACTAAAACCAAAAAATGTTAGTGTGATTAATTGTTGTATCCAATAAAATAAAAGTAAATCATCATATGTGAAATTAATCCTATGATATCTTGTCCTATGTTATATTTAGTTCAGACTATAACATTGTTGGCTTAACATGTATCAATTTCAGTTCAAATGATGACTCTTTAGTTTCAACATTGGTTACCTTAAGTTTCATCCTCTTGTTTTTCTTTACTAAATCCTATCGATCATCTAAACCTAAACCTCAACTATATATTCTCCAAAAATCAATTAATATTGTCCCTAAATATTCATTATAACCTTAACATATTGACCTATATGGTTATTTAAGTCTTATAACTTATTATCCCTAACCAATATATTAACCCCTAAGGTTTTCTAATTCTTTTAAATTATACCCACCCAACAATATCCTAATCCCTAATGTTATCTAAACCCTACTATGATACTAATTAAAACATCCTGAACCTAACTATCCCATAATTACATATTTTTACACTAATATTAAAACACTCACATACCCAAGACCTTTATATTTAAAGTTTTATAGAATTAGGAAACTCACTTACATAACAAAACCAAACTTTATCCAATAAATGGAAATTTTTTCCACTAAACCAAAATCATAAATGACACACTTGCTTTATTTATAAACAAATCCTCATAATGTGATTTTTGACATTTTTATTGTTTATATTCATCTTTAAAACCTATATAAATCATTAGAAATTTTGTAATGATCATATAAATCTTAATTAGAGGTATAAAAAGAAAAAACATGTTAATCCACTTAAATACATGAAAACTATTGAAAAAGTTTTTTAAAATAACAAACTTTGAAATAATATATGATCAATCATAAAATAATCTTCTTTGGAGATATAAAATAAATTAAGAGTTCCATAAAAACTCATAATAAATTATAAAGGAAATAGAATAATAATGAATCTCTCTTGGAACATCATATTTATAATAACTCATGAAATCACCCTTATAATCACCATTACAATGGAATTACCTATTTAGTTACTTCTAATATATTTTATCCTAATAATATATCATTACCAAATGAATTTGAGAGATATATAATTCTAGCCCCACCCATAATCATTTAAAATTTCTAAGTATTATATCATTAATATATCACATTTGATCTTGTAATTCAACACATAAGAAAAATCATTAAAGTTAAACAAAGAAAAGAAAATGAATTAAAAAGAATGTGTTTACAAATTCCCTATTGAGACGAAAATAAAATAGAATAATATATTATTGATAAATATTAGTAATAAGATAAAAAATAGCATTCATAGAAACATTATAGATATATTTGAATAAAAAAATCAAAACATTTAAGTTTTTTTTAAAGAAACCCCTTATGACTTTGGAAATGTATAAATTAAATAAAATTAAATATATAACAAAAAATAAAATTTTTATTACCATAAATTGAATATAAAATATGATAGAAAGAATATATGTGATAGTATATACATTATTTAAAAAAATAAATGAAAAGTGTAAAATATTTCTCAAAGAAAATAAATTAAGATGACAATCCCCTTACCCTAAGTTCTGACCCACTTTATATGTCCTATAAATTCCTAAATAATAAAATCCTATTAATTATTTAATTTTATCAAAAAAAAATTCATGTTTATTTATTTTATTTATTTTTTCAATTTATTATCATGTATTATTCATTTATTGGATTATTTTTTCATTTATTATCATGTGTTATTCATTTATTAGAGTAATTTTTCTTGTTTCAGTCATTTTGATCTTATTTAGTTCATAATTCCAAAATATATTTTGTATATTAGAAATTGTAATATATCCTTGTTCAATGGTTCCATAATCTCCAGAAGTGTTAAGTTAAATTTTTGATATCATTTTAGAATCAAAGGAGTTTGATTTCATTGTATATAGTTACAATTTATAAAATATTCCTTCCTAAGATTGTTTTAGATTCTTAAAATTGAATTCTATATTTTGAATATCATTATTATAATGACTATTTTATATTTCAATAATCATAAATGATACATATTAAATCATTAAATATATTTATAGTGGTATCCATGAAAGGATTAATTGAAAAATAAAACATCATCATTCACTTAGGAAGTGTAAAACCAAAATGGGAGAATAATAATTTCTAAAATAGTTTAAAAGAAGATAATAACTATTAAATACATGAGTTTCATAAAAACATCTTAGAATAATTATACTATTTTAAAAATTACATTTAAAGGTGACCCATACTATGGAAATGGTAAGAAGATAATAGAAAAGAAAATATATGGAATTTGAAACTCCTACTATGATATAGTAACATATTATGAAAAGTGTTTTATGAGAGGTAAATGAGTGATATCTAATCAATAATGGGTTAAAAGGGTTTTAATAATGATGATATATAATAATTTTATAAAAATAAGAGAATTTTGTAAAAATATTTAAGTAAAAGCAATCTTAAATAATAAACAAAAGATTGAGTTGGAAAATTATACCATGCTCTTTTAATCATATACTTTGGATTGAGTCTAAATCCATTTAAGAAGGTAATTTTAGCTAGACTATATCCTTATAAATTTGGAAAGACAATTTTAGAGTGGTAATTGGGTATAATATTGTAATAAAACTAAACTTAAATTTTTTATTAAAATGGTAGAATGAGTCCTCTTTTATAGAAAAAATTCAATACTATCTTCACAAAATTTTCAAGTGAAAAGTGGATCATAAATTGAAAATTAAATCAATTGTGACCATTCATAATCCCAACATGAATCATAATAATTTTTTATGTTTTTTAATAATTTATAAATCATTTTTCATGTTGAATTCCATTTAAAGTCATTTTCTAGGTTAATCTTGTAATTTTAATTTAAAAATATGTTGATAAATATGAAATTAGACTTTCAATATTTAATTCATTTTATACTGACCATATTTATCTTCTAAAATTGTGAAAAATGATAATTCATCTGAAAATTATCACTTTAAATATTTTAAAACCTCCATTTTTTACCTTTATCTCGTTTTCACAAGTGTTGTGTTGATAGTACATAAGCATTAAAGATAATTATCCTATTATGTAATTATAAAAATTAAATAATAACATTAATATAATTTATTATTAATCCTTGTTATCATTATTAACCATTTAAAACAATATTTATTCCCATTTATACCATGATAACATTTTTAATATGTGAATTTTAGCTTTCCTTAACTTACATAAGCACTGGGTAATAAATCATATAATTAACTTGATATATAATTTTAAAATTCATGAATACATATAAAAATAATTTATTATTCATTTTTTTCACCTCTTATATTTTAGAATCACCTTACCCCTTCTTATTATTATCACTTAGGCCTTCATTTTTTACTTTTCATATACGACACAAGTATTGTGTCATCACCAATAAATGTTTTTATATTTATCTTGACATAAAAATTAATTTATATTATTTGGATAATATTTATATGATATATTGAGTATATTATCATTTAAGAAATTTTTATATAATTTTTAATGTTACACGTCATTTTAGATAAAAATATAATAATATAGAGTTGAATTTCACTTGAATTTGAACTATTATTTTAAAAGGAATTTGAATTAAAATGTATCATTCAAGATATAAACATACTGAATTTTAATATTTACTTAATAAATAATTTAAAAAATTAAAAACATAAATTTGAATAAAAATATTATTCATAATCTTTTACCATAACTTTTAACAAAATAATTAATATATATCACATGTATTATTTACTATAAATCTAATTAATAGTAAAAAATTTAACAAAATAACTACCACCTGATTTTTACATGAATATTTGAAATATAATATTCATTTTATTAAAATCATTATAAATTTATTACAGAAAAAATTTTAAAATAAAATGTCAATATATATTAAAATAATATATTTTTTGAAAAAAAATATTTTTCTTTTAAATGATAAATCATATTATTATCTCATATATTGATAAAAATATTTCTAAGATTATAATTAAAGGATTTAGGGCACAATAGAAGTGGTAAAAACCATTCCCAACAATGGGTTTTTATTAAATTATTTGGATTTCTACCTAGAACTAGATTAAATAACAATCCTAAAATCTATGAGACATGATCATCACATATGATTTATAATTAATTTGAGTCAAGATAAAGAATTAACTCTCATTAGAATTATTTCTTCATTGAATATCTGGTTAAAATTTTCTTATATTATTATCGTTGCATTTGAGGATTCAAGGGAAAAATATCTCCATCAGTGATCCAAATTTTCTCCATGAACCTACAAGCATCGTCATAGAAATCCCTAGGTTCTAGCATGGATGATTCTAATACTTGCATCATTTACCATTTATCACCACAATAATCACCTTAAGGTAGAAGAATTCATATTATTCTCTCTAGACTTGAGAAGGTGGAGGATGAGAACCACTCTTTGTTTTTTAGAGAATTCTAGAGGAAGACCTCTCTAGGTACTGATAGGGTTATCTCTATAATTAGTTATTCAAAAAAATTGTTAAGGTTGAGAATGATATAATTGGTTTTATATAGATCTAGAATTTTAGAATAATAATTTCACATGAGACCATATAATTCTATTAATTTAGAGAGAACCCCGTGTCTAAATAATAATATTATTACTCTTATTTACTTGACATGAGATAAACTCATGGATAAAAAATATTATTTATTGAATAAATATTTTAACCTTTATTTAAATAATATTTAATATATAATTTCTCACTAGACCATTAACTTGGCCTATCATTTTTCCTTGGTATTTATCAAGCCATGAATAATGAATATTTATTTAAATAAATAAATATCACTATATTGTTCATTAATAAATAATATATTCATTAAAATAATGAATAAATATTTACTAAATATTAAACTCACATATTTATTTCCTCAAATAACCGATGAATAAATATTTGTGATAAACTCAACATGAAAAATTATTAAACTACGTAAAAGAATAATATTTATTCAATATGTTAAATTCATATATAATTTAACTAATTTTCTGAATAAACTTAGCGCATGACCATTTGGGCCCCTTTATTAGTGGAATTATGAAGTACCAGCTAAATTCTAAGGTTAGAGTCTAGAAACATTCCAAGGAACCCATAGAGAACAAATTTAAATTCCAATAGTATAATAACCATATATGAATACACACCATGTAATATAATCCCATTGACTCAATATTCTTACTGGTTTCATCAACCTATATTCTTGATGTCACTTTATTTGACTTTATAAAAATTAACTTCCCGATAAAACGCCATGGACATAAACTTAATCAAGTAGTCACATTCCAATAAATGGACCTAAGATATCAAATTCCATTAAAGAATAGAAAAAAAATCTTATCTCACATTATTCATTAGTATATATAACTCATGATGCACCCAATGTACCTTAATTTCTGCAAACACATGTCCTCACAGTTTTGGTCATCACATCAAAGTACATGAATCATAATAAGAATTAATAATTATATTAAATTCTAATATCCATTACACTTTTATAGATATAGGAACATCTTATGACACAAATAAATATGGATTTCCTCTTAGTTGGTTAGATTCTCAAAATCTCATTTCCCCAGATTACCAACGGTGTACATAATGAGAGAGTGTCTCAAAGTTCTATGAGTCTCCACCCATGATAGCCTACATAATTTGTGCCTTATAAAATGATGTCATCAAACCATAGAACATATATTTAAGAATACTATTATATCACTTTTAGGTTCTATATAACACTTGATATTTTAAAAGTAGAACATTTTGTTCTATAGCATATACGACACATAACACCAAGCTTAAATGTCCTATGAAATATATTATTTAAATATGGGTGTTATAACCTGGCCATTAAATTAGAAGCTATGAATATGAATAACTAAATTATAAAAATTATAAGGTTTACACATTTATAAAATAAATTCATTTGTTATCAATTGATTAGAGATGAAAATGAAAATAATTTGAAAGTAAAAAAAATGCTTTTTTAAAAAACTATTTGCATGCATGCAATGTATTTTTATCTTAATAAACTAAATTAATCACTATTAGTGAATGATTAGAATGAAATTTAAATATTAAATATTTAATAAATTATTTTATCCTTTATTTATTATTTTTTCTATGCATGAGATAATAATAAATCCAGTTTATTCTTAAAAATAATTTTTTTATAAAAAAATGTTCACCATGTTTTGAAAAGTTATTTTAAAATTAAATTTTTATAATTTTAGAAAAATTATTTGAAAAAATTAAATTAATTTTTAAATAATAATTTCAAAATTATATTAGATTTAATTTTTTATAATTTTTAGAAAATATTAATTTTTTGATAAATAGTGAAAAATACTGATTTTTATTGAAAAAAATCCTTTTCATTTAGATCATTTAAAAGTACCATTTCATATTAAAATTGTTTTAAAATTAAAATTAGTTCAATTTTATTATTATTAATTTAATTTAGGTCATTTTAATCAAGTTTATGTTTAATTTTGATATAAAAACTTTTTATACTTATGAAAAAAAACTTTGGAAAGCCACTTTTTAGTTCTGACTGTGGGTTTTATTTTAAATTGAAACAGGTTTATCGGGGTGCTAAACTAAAAAGTTAAGGGTTAAAATAAACTAAAAAATGGTATAATTTTAATTTTATAGCCATATTTAGACCTTATATCATCAAATTCTCAATGATGGTCTATTTTATATCCATTTTTTGTGTATAAAACATGGGTATGTTATATCATTTTCAAAATTTCCAACTGTGTCATCTCCCCCACTTATAAAAGGACACCATATTTCCTCTCCTATACACACTTCAAGATCCTTTTATTTTATTAAAAACCTATAAAAATACCTTCTTTAATTCCCTCCCTATTTCTTAGAGGCATTTTTTATAAGAAAACCAACCTAGGTAATATTTTGGTGTAAATCTTAAGAGGTTGTCTGAAGAAGAGGTATAGTTCTTATTCAAGTGTTTTTATTTTCATTCTTATTCCACCACTTTAAAATATTATTCAACCATGGTGATATAATAACATCAGTATATAACATAAATTTATATTTTATTATTTTAATTACATAACCTACATCCATATCCTCTTTCATCAAATGGGAAATGAAAATATCACTCGTGTGTACAACATACTACCACCTCGCAAACTGATGTAATTAATTTTTCATAATTACCTCTCACATATGTTTATTATGATGGAATTAATTTATATATATGATATTTATAAAATATTTATCATTCTATAAAATTAATATATCATATATGTTCTTACCTTTCCATTCATAAAAAATGATAATGTCATTCGTGCGTACGTGGAAATTACCTCCTCCATGAAGCGATGTTATTTAATTTTCATTACTGCATCACATGGATAGTATATATAAGTGTATTTAAAGAAATAATATTATATTTATTATATAAATATAATTATTTAAATATAAATTAATACTTAACTTTTTTCCTTAAATATCATTCAAAAATAGAAATGTTACTCATGTGTACGTATGACCTACCGTCTCTATGATCGTAACATAGTTCATTTTTCATAACCATAATTAATGATTGGTTTTAAAATTATAATTGATGTATAAAAATTATAATTATTTCATTATTATTATTCTAGATATGATGTAACCATGATCAAATTACAAGTACCAAAACTATTAAACCAAAACATACATGAAAAACAAAGCAGTTATCACCTGGAATAGTGTTTTTAATCAAGAATTGTTAATAAATGGGTGATAAAAGGGTAAAAGTAAATCATATATAGAATTATATATATGATTATGGTTATTTAATATATTTATAATAAACCTATATTTATTATATCGAAGTTTTGAACTCGTACGAAGGAAGTTTTGTCTGAGGTAAGTCTCACACTGCCCTCACATCATAGGGAGGTCTAGGGTTCAAAACCTGGCCTCAAAAACCCACTATTTGTAGAGATAGGTTAGAGAATTTCTATTATAGTAGGTTTCTGGGGATCACCATGTCTAGTGTAGATTCCCAGGTCACTACCTAGTGGGTACCACCATGGGTGGGGATAGACAGACACTGATAGAGGCAATCATTCATACACCGTCCCAACATCATAAAAAATTAGAAAATACCTAAATATTAATTAGAATAAGAAAAAAAGTTAAAAATGAGAAGGAGAGAAAATAAAAAAGTAATATTATTTCTATGAAATCTCAGGAGACCAGCGGTTGTAGAAAATAAAATAACCATGTACATGGTTTCACACCCACATGAACTTTCTGGATAAAGTGAGGACATGTGGTGGTAATAAAGGCGCTAATATTTAGGGAGTTTTTTATATTCAAATACATAAAATGTATTTTTTGGTGACCTATACATTAAAGGAAAAATATTTATAGAGAAACAATTTAATTCAAGAAGAAGGATGCTAAGATAGAACAATCAAGCTCTTGAAGAAGAAGAAGAAGAATAAAAAGAAGAAGAAGTAATTATAAGTTATAGCAAAGAATTTGTGAGAATCTAATCCTGTTCTACTGAAGAAATATTATTTGGTCATAAAAAATAAAGGTAGAAGTGTATGTAAATCTATTCATACTAATGAGATTCAAAATTTAAAGAAATGAGAAGAATAAATAATAAGAGACTGATTATTTATTACATTCATACCAAGTTCCTAAACATCTATAAGAAATCATGAACCATGAAGACTAAGTTGTGAGAAGTAAACAACAATTTTCTAAAAATAATTGGAAGAAAGGTTAAAAAGAAAGACCAAGTTGGATATTGTCATCTAAAACATCATAAGGCATCCAAATAATCTTGTTAAGGAATCAGTTCAGGTTTTTGGGTGAAAAATCATCCCTGAGAAGAGTTGTGATATACTTAAAGAGGTTAGAGGTTGGGCTTGTAACCTGAATCAAGAAATTTTGAAGTCTAGGGAGATACTGGTAGTTATTAACATAATGTGATGTTGTGTTATTTCATGATGAACTATGGGAAATGTTAAAAATTTCCCACACCACTTTTATTTAACAATAAGAATATTAGTAGTGAATTCATGCCTCAACAGTAGATTAAACATGACAAGGAGTGGGTTTCCCACATCGGAGTCAAACCTTGTAAAAAAACTTGTGTCACACTTTACTGTTTTGTTTTTATTTCATATGTTGGATTTTTTGACCTAGTAACAACTAATTTTTTAATTTATATTACCTTTACAGATTCAAATATGTGAATATTAGTAAGTATATTATCATATATTGTTTATTATTTTGTATTACTTGAATGTGATAATGCACTAGAATATTTATCGCATCAAAATAGGTTTTTTTAGTTCCCCACTATGACGAGAACCTTGAAGTGATATGATGATATTTCTTAAAAATTGACCTTATGGTCAGGATAAAATTATATGATAGGGAACATAGTATGTTGATTTTTAGGTGTGAGTACTCATAATAAGATGATACTTCTTATCAGGAAGTTTTCACTTTATAATCTTAAAGAGATGGGGTTTTAAGGAAATACCTGATAATAAGAATTCCACATGTTTACATGTCATTAAATATTACAATCTGTGAACATGTGTAATGATCTTTATATTTTAAGATTAATATTAATAATTACCATGAATCACATACTTCGATCTACTAACCAAAACCATGATTCCATATTATCATGGGAAGTAGGGTACGTTGGGTGAACCATGAATGGTGCGTTATTAATGAATAAGTTAAGAAAGGATTTGTCCATTCCATATTTATAGAAGTTGATATCTTGAACCTTTAATTGGAATATAATTTTTTGACTAAAATGCATGGACATGGTGTATTGATGAGTTCACTATAGGTATTCAAAGAAGTACATATCAAGTATATTGGTTAATGACATGAGTATGCAACCTACTTGATGAGACATCAAGAAAAAGAGATTTTATTCCATATTTAATGTTCATGTGTGGTTATTGATGTTGATACATGAACTTATTCCTCTTGAATACCTTTATGTGTTGTCAAATGTTGATATTGGAATTTAGTATGACTCTCCAAATACCATTGAGAAAGTAGCCTATAGGGTCACACACTAAGTCCTTTTGATGATCTCATTTAAATTCTATTTGAATTTAATTATTAGAGTTTTTTCTAGATCGATAAGTAATATTTATTCAAGATTTATTAATCACAAATATTAAATAAATATCTATTCATCGGACTATGAATATAATATTTATTTATTTATTTATTTACTAAATAATATTTATTTAAATATTTATTCAGGAATTTAATAAATGTCAAGAAGGATGAGTGGACCAGGATTTATTTTGATGATAAATATTTATTTACTAGACTATAAAATAATATTTATCATTAACTGAGTTAGCACACACCATGAGATAAAATAATATTATTATTATTATTTTACATTACATGAGGTTCACTGTGGGATTAAAATATTATTAAGGTCCTTTGTACAATTAATTAATATTAAACCATGGCCTTGAGTCTATAAATAGGTGGTTATGTCATTTAAGAGAGGTTTATACATCGTGCACAACACCTATCCTACTTAGAGAATTATCTCCACCATGAACATCTCTAGTATTTCTCTCAATATCAAGAGAAGTGACATTCTTCCTCCTTTATTTCAAGATAGAGAGACCAAGACGATCCTTCAACACAAAAGGGGTCATGGTCACGATTAAAGGAAGTGTGTATGTCGATCAATACCACCACACTAGTACTCAAAGTACCATCGATGATGCTTTAAGATTAAATGAGAACGTGTGGATTACCGCTACAATTTCTCTACTTTAGGTCCTCTCAATGCAATAATGATACACTGAATGAGGTTTAAATGATCAACTACTACATTGAAGAAAAAAATCCAAACCAATTTAATTTTTCTTATTATGAATTAGATTAATAATAAATTTAACATGAAAGATGTAATAGCACAGACCCTCCTGGTCCATTACTTTTCCAAATTCTGGTGTGTGGGGCACCTTGGACCCCCATCAATGAGTTGTGAGGGCGGCGGTGTCGGTGGAAGGGTGTTACCACAGTGTCACCCATTGGTCTCACCGATCATTATGTCCCTGATCAGTGAGTCATCGATCAATGTCACGGGGGGTTATCGGGGGTTTCTTTCCCCAAATTTCCCGTAACAACTCCTTTAAGGTTTAATACCTCTTTAAACTAGTATGAGGCCATTTTAAAGACCATAAATGATGTTCTAATCCCCAAGAGTGGGGCGACCCTCAACGGACCCAAACTGTGTGTCAATGTTATGCATTTTTCTCTGTTTAAATGAAATCCTTTAACACCTAGCTATTATGGCCACCTCTCTGATGAGAATTATTAAATAACAATTAATTCCATCATGTGTAACCGCCCAACCGTGTGTAGAAACCACGATCAGACTTTAAATCCATTAAAAATTTCATATCCTATAACTCCAGGATCTCGCCTTTTATCACACGGGGTTTCTTTCTTCTTCTTGTCTGATCTCTTTTTCTTCCCTTGGGGTATTTGGAGTCCCTCTTCCCGAGGCTAGTTGTGTGCCCATACTAGAGACTTTTCTACTCACTCTTGGAATCCTTGGAGTTCTCCCCTTGCAAGTCACGAATCCCCAGTTCTTAGCATGAGGAAGAAAACTTCAATCGTTGATCATCCAAGTAGGGTTTTTCCTTCGTCTCTCGTTATTGTGTATCATACAGGGTGGGTATAATAATGTTCCTTCGAGGATGGATGAAACCAAACCTTAACTAACATAATAACTGGTTTTTTAAAGAACTACGGGGTGTTTTTGATTATTAGTTGTACTCTTTTATCATTTCTTATATGTTGTGAATTGCATGAATCCACTAAAAATTGTGGTCGTTGGTGGTCCTTTCTTGCGCACTAATGAACCTCTATTTTCTGGATAATCCTGTGATTGAATGGTTGTAACATGGAAACTGGTTAATCGCGTAAACCTGGTTGATTAAATGGATGCCCAATGAACAATAATCCCTATTTGATCACCCCGATTAACCAAATATAAAGAAGGAACTTAACGAATGGTGTGTTTTAAAATTCGAAAACTCCCTTGCTCTGTTCTGGTGATACGTATGGTTGTTTTACTTGATGCTTGTGAGGTGACTTGGATGGGGATCAGATCCCCTATTGTACAGTTGTTAGTTTGTTGATTTGGTTCATGTGGGGTTGTATGTTGGGACTTGGTTTGGTTCTAGTACTTCTAGGGATCTCACAAATATCTTTTATTGTTGTGGCTTTACAAGAGAACCGGGTGTGAATGCTTAAATTACTGCTTGGTTGTTTTTTCTTCCTTAGCTTGTGGTTATGACTGTTAGTTTCCCGGTAGTGAAGAATTATTTAAATGGAGTCACTTGAATATGATAACAAGATTGGGTTTAATGGGGAATTGTTTTCTAGGAATGATTTGTGCTCTGGTTGTGTCTATATTGTGCTTTTGTATGAATGAATAGTAATGAGGGTGTTTGTGTGTAGGCTGGTTTTCGAACCCTTAGGTTGGGATGAGTGCTTGTTTACCTATATGTATAAATTTAGTTTTGTTTTTCTTATTATCACCCCAACAAAATTGAGCACTTCATTTCAAACACCCCTATTTCATAGGGGGTTTTTTTCCCAACATCCTAATGGGTGTATGGTTATTAGCTTCTTTATGGTCCCTCTCAAGAGTATCCCAAGATTCTTCAGGCAAGTTGTGACGGCCTAAGGTCTATTATAGCCCAAGATTCTTCGAGAAGCGTTGTTGTGGTGGTTGGCCCATGTGTGTGTGGTAAGGGTTTGTTTCCCAAGAATATTTGGGATGAGTCCCAGGTGTCTTTGGACATGGAAGCGATTATTTTGGCCTAGGTGTCTTTGGGTGTGGTAGTGATTTTTGTGGTCCAGGTGTCTGTGGGTGGGGGTGTAAGTGGTGGCCCAGGTGTGTGTGGGCAGGGACATGCGGTTGTTGTAGCCCAGGTGTGTGTGGGCGGTGTATGGTAGTGGGACTGCGGTGAGAATGGAGGGGGAGGTCTGACGCGTAGTATGTCTTTAATAACCAGTGGGGAAGTAGTACAGTATACCCAAATATCATTGTGCTAATACTATTACTTACCTATCTTTCATTATTTGGGGAGTGTGCCTTGGTGAGTTTTGGGTGGATAGTTTCCTTTCTAGGTTCTTTTGTTATCTTATTTTTCATAGGACATTAAAATTTCTCCCCACTTATGCACGAGAGCTTTTGGTTTTCCCCACTGAGTATACCTATATACTCACCCTACGTATATAAAACTGATTTTAGGTTTCTAGGAGGACTTCAGGGACCGTGCGGGGCTGTACTATCTCGGATGTTGAGACAGTTGTCATTACTATTTTTCTTTCTTTTGGTACTTTTCCTTTTAATTTTTCTTGTACTTGTATGGTTTTATCTTTGAACATTCATATGGGAATGGGTTTTGGATTTACTTTTACTTTCATTTTTGGAGTTTTTTGGGTTTTTTCATTCATATATCTCGATCCTACTAAATAAAAAGGGTAATTCCTTCCATATTACGTGAGATTCTACACCTTTGGTGCTATTCTCCACTCTGAGCCTATTGAAGGCGGGACTCAGGGGTCATTATCTCCCCTTCAACTTGAAAAAGGAAGGATCTGGCAGTTTTTTGTCCCTTCCCTCATCTTAGTGAAGGTGGGTCGTGACAGAATGGTATCAGAGGTGGTGGTTGAGAGATAGGATAGAGTTCGAAGTTAGACATGGTGAGGATTTCATGGGATGTTAGGGAAACATTGTTAGGAAATATTGGTGTGTGAAATAGGCTTGGGAAGACCGGCTAGGACATAGGATTTTAGGTCCCCCCGTGATCCGATGCAAGGACTCTGGACCTACCGAACGACCGGGTGAGGCTACATTGATTGCAGGGTAGAGACCTTAGGAAAGGTACATGCATCATAATGACTTTTGTTCTTGTGTGTTCTGAGTATTTGGGGAGTTTAAAATGAATAAAAAGTTTAAGAAAAATTTAAAGGAGACCTTCTACACTACTCTGGCTTAGGCATTCATTATTTACCTTGCAGCTATGGCACCCAGACGACGACCACGAGTAGTGAGAGAGATTGAGGCCCAGGAGGCTGATTTTTCTTATCAATATATAGATGATTGATAGGAGTAGGATGACAAGTGGAAGAGGATGTTTTGTGTCTTTTAGCGGCAGACCCTTGGGAAGTACGAGGGAAGCGTCTTAGACATGGATATAGAGAGCTGGCTCAAGGAGCTGGTGATAGATTTCAGCTTGATCCAGGCTTCAATAGAGTACTGGGTTCCTCTGGATGTAATCCAGATAAGAGGAGAGGTGTGTCAGTGGTGGACTCTTTATCTCGAGGAGAAGAGGGAGGCTGAGGTTTTGTGGGCTGACTTCGATAAGGAGTTCTGGGAGGAATTACTTTCTTCTATGATGAAGGATGAGAAGAGGTAGGAGCTAATATCCCTTTATCATGGGAGTATGTTAGTGAGGTAGTTGGGGATCAAATTCAAGGATCTCCTTTGTTTTGATCCGGACCTCTTTCCAGATAAGGAGTCTCAGGCGAGAAGTTTAGTGGAGGAACTCCGACCTTCTCTTCAGTATGTTGTTACTCCCTTCACTCTACAGACGTACTTGGAGGTTCATAAGAAGGTTGAAGTGGTGGAGAGGATGCACACACTGGGAGGTGTACCATTAGAGGAGAGCCAGTTGGTCTCGTCAAAGGGGAAGGCCATCAGTAGCAGGCCTCCAGCGTCAAGGCCTTCCAAGTTTCGGCCAGTGCAGAGCAGGTCCCAGCAGTTCCAGTTTCAATCTCCTGGTTCTCACCCTTTCTTTATGGACCCAAGACCAAGATGATTCATCTGTGGCAGTCATGGGATCCTTCAGGATCAGTACCTAGACTGAGTGTAGTATAGTGGGGGTGGATAGGTTCAGTGCCCACCTCAACAGCAGCAGTTTCCAGCCAGGCCCTTTCAGCAGCAGCAACAGGGACAGCGAGAAACCGCTCCTCTAAGAGCAGACGTTGCAGGAGGAGGCCAACCTTAGGGTGATCCTTAGGGAAATCAACCATGGCATGGTTGGGGAGGTGGCTGATAGGTGAGGGGAAGAGGATCTGGGCATGGGCAGTTGCACGCCACAAAGGCAGTAGTTCTAGTAGGACCAGAAGTCGTTCGAGGTACGATCAGCTTGTTTAGCACTCCTGCATGCACCTTGTTTAATTCAGGATCTTCGCACTCCTTTTTTGTACCTACCATATCCCATACTCTAGGTCTATACATAAAGAGAATTCTCGTGCCCCTGGTTTTTAGTATTCCAGTTAGAGGTTAGACAAGCTTGTCTCATGTTTTTCGAGGATGTAGACTGATGTTGTGACCACATCAGTCCAGTGGGGACCTTCTTTTGCTATAGATGCAGCCGTATTATGTCATTTTAGGAATCTAATTGCTGTTATCAGTGTGTTCCATTATCAACTACTTCTGAATAAGGTTCATGTTTTAAGATATGGGCGGACAATGTGCGACTTTCATCAGTGAGTGGGGTTTTCAGAAGGGCAGACGGTGAGTGGAGCCCCTTCTTTCCTTTTTAGTTGATCTATCAGTGGATTTGGTAGATACAAAGATGGTGGAAGTCCTGGGGATTTTCATTGAGTTTCTGGAATTCTTCTTTAGATAGGTGGCGACTCTTCCCCCTCAACATGATATTGAGTTCAGGATAGACTTACAACCTGGTACCTGTCTGATTTCAATGGCTTCCTATCGAATGGAACCTTCTGAATTATAGGAGTTACATATTCAAATTTATGATCTGATGAAGAAGGGTTTTTTGTGACCAATCATGTCACCATGGGGTAATCCATTATTGTTCGCAAAGAAGGCAGATGGTGGTCTCATGCTGTGTATAGACTTCTGGAGGCTGAACTAGGTGAAAGTCAAGAACCGTTACCCCCTCCCAAGGATCAAAGACCTTTTTGATTAGTTAAAGGGGGAGGATGGTTCTCTAAGATCAACCTACATTCAGAATATCACCAGTTGAGGGTGAAGGAGGGTGACATCTCTAATACTGCCTTCAGGTGCAGATATGGGCACTTTGAGTTCACAGTCATGCCATTTGGCGTCATGAATGCACCAGCCATGTTCATGGGACTCATGAAATATGTATTCAGGGTATATTCAGACTGGTTCATAGTCATTTTTATTGATGACATCCTTATCTAATCAAGATCAGAGTAGGATCACACCAAGAATCTGAGGATGGTTTTAGATGTCCTCTGACAGCACCATCTCTACAGGAAATTGTCCAAGTGAAAGTTCTGGACACGAAAGGTGCACTTCCTTGGACAAGTGGTGTCTGAGCATGGAATAGCAGTGGACTTGTTGAAGTTCGAAGCAGTTATTTCTTGGGAAGTACCCAAGAACATAGCATAGGTTCATAGTTTCCTAGGTCTAGTAGGTTACTATAGGATATTCATGCCCAACTTCTCCCGAGTTGCAGCACCTTTGACAGCCTTGACCAAGAAATATCGGGCTTTTGTATGGAGTGAGCAGTTTCAAGAAGCCTTTAGTTATCTGAAGGTAAATTTTGTTAGTGCCTCAGTGTTGAGGTTTCCATAATAAGGGGTGACGTTTGAGGTGTTCTGTGATGCTTCAGGCTAAGGCTTTGGGTGTGTGCTAATGCAACAGCAATGGGTGATCTCTTATGGGTCTAGGAAGTTACGCCCCATGAGTGTAACTACTCCACCCATGATATAGATCTTGAAACAGTCATGTTTTCACTAAGTTTGTGGTGGAATTACCTCATCGAGGAACACTTCATGGTCTTCACAAATCACAAGAGCTTGAGGTATATCTTCTCCCAATAAGACCTATACTTGTAACAGTAGAGGTGGATGGAGTTTCTTTAGGACTATGACTTCAAAATTTCTTACACCTCAGGAAAGGGGATCGTGGTGGCTGATGCCTTGAGAAAAAATTCACGGAATTATATGGTTTGAGAATTAGCAAATGATTGGAAGTCTATGGAAGAGTAGGATGACCTACACCTGGATGCAAGGGTGGAGGGTGGTAGAGGATATATGTTCTAAATGATAGTTCAGTCCTCTTTGTTTTGGATGGTGGAGGAGTCCCAATTGGGGGACTTAGAGGCTGAAGTGACACGCGATTGTGTTATCTAGGGCGATGCTCCGGAAGGATGGTTGGAAGACTGATAGAATCGGATGTTGTTTCATGGAAATTTTTTTATCTCGGTGGAAATGTGCAAGAGAATTCTTGTTGAGTTCCACAAATCACCCTTGGAAGTACACCCAGGAGTTTCCAAGATGTATCGGGGCTTGAGGGGTCAGTTTCGGTGGTCAGGGGTGAAGCGGGTAGTGGCAGAGTTTGTGGCAAAGTTCCTCGTGTGTTAGAAGTTCAAGGATAAACACTGCGACCTAAGAGGTTTTTTGTAGCCTTTAGATGTCTCTAAGTGTAAGTGGGACAAAATCTCAATGTATTTTGTCACAAGACTACCCAGGTTTCAAGGAGTTTGAGATTCTATCTGGGTAGTGGTGGACCATCTAACAAAATCAGCTCACTTCCTAGCAATCAAGGAGTCGAGTGCGGTGGATTCCTTATCACAAAGGTACGTGGACGAGGCGGTGCAGTTGCATGAAGTTATGAGGTCCATAGTCTCGGATCGGGATACATGGTTTACCTCACGGGTTTGGAAAGAATTGAAACATGATTTTGGCACCCATATATGCCTCAGCACTACTTTCCAACCCCAGATGGATGGGAAGATAGATCAGACCATCCAGACGCTGGAGGATATGATACAGGCATGTGTTTTGGACTTCGGGGGATCGTGGGTGCAACAATTGCCTCTGGTATATTTTTCCTACAACAATATCTATCACTATAACATTGTAATGGATCCATTTGAAGCCTTGTATGGGAGACCATGTCGCTCAACCGTGTGTTGGATAGAGGTTGGGTAAGCAGGTGTTCTTGGCTCAGAGGTGGTGCAGAGCGTGATGGAGAAGGTTCAGCTTATACAATAGAGGATGAAGGTGACTCAGGACTAGTAAAATTCATATGTTGATCATAGGAGGAGACCCTTGTAGTTCAAGGTCGGGGACCACATGTTCTTTAATTTCTCCCCTCAGCATGGGAAATAGAGGTTTGGTAGGGGAAGTAAGCTTTCTTCTAGGTTCGTCGAACCCTTCGAGGTGTTGCGGATGGTCACAAAATTAGCTTATCAACTGGCAATACCACCACCACTATAGAGTTTGCACAAAATCTTCCATGTGTCTCAGCTCCATCGGTATCTACATGATGATTCTCACGTACTTGACTGGGGAAATATAGATATTGAGGACGACGTGACATTCGTAGAGCGACCAGTGAGTATTGAGGATCGTTGGGAGAAGGTGCTTCATGGAGGAACCATTCCTTTGGTTTGTGTGTTATGGAGGCATGGTGGTCTTGAGGATAGTACCTAATAATGGGAGGCACATATGTGTGCCCAGTACCCAGAGTTGTTTTGAGTTTTGTTCTGTTTTGTTTTGTACTTGTTTGTGATGAAGTGCTTTACCTTGTTAGCTATGAGATGGGTTGTTTCCCTTGTTCTATGAATGTTTTTGAAGAGTCCTGACTGTGGGGAGGGGAGGACCTGATCCCTAATCAAGACACATTAAAGTGAATGTGATTAAACCAGTTCAGGTGAGTCAGTGTCGCCCAAAGCGGATAGTATATTGATATGGAGGAAGGGACTTTCTGATTCATATGACTGGATGGTGTGACCTTTGTATGTTTGTGTGGTCACCTTGGGGAGGGGAGCAGTAGTGTATCCATAGTTTTTTAGGAGATAGATGAGGGAGAGGTGTTCCTAGAGATCTAGTTTTGTTCCAGATTTCGAACAACTCTAGGGTGGTTCATCCATGAGAGATATCTTTCGAGGTGGTTGTTCGGGCCCCTCTATTTTCTTCAGGTTTAGTTTTGATTCTCAAGGATGAGAATAGTTTGAGAGGTATTTTATGTAATGTCCTAGACCCTCCTGTTCTATTACTTATCCAAATTCTGGTGTTTGGGGTGCCCTGGACCCCCATCGGTGAGTTGTAAGGGTGACGGTGTTAGTGGCAGGGTGTCACCGCGGTGTCACCCATCAGTGTTACCCATCGGTCTCACCAATCAGTCTCATTGATCATTGTGTCCCCAGTCGGTGAGTCACCAGTTGGTGTGTCACCGATCAGTGAGTCACCGATCGGTGTGACACCAATTGGTGTGTCACCAATCGATGTCATGAGGGATTGGCAGGGGTTTCTTTCCTCAGATTTTCCATAATGAATCCTTTAAGGTTTAATAACTATTTAAAGTAGTATGAGGCCGTTTTAAAGAACATAAATGATGTTCTAATCCCCAAGAGTGGGGTGACCCTCGATGAACCCAAACTATGTGTCGTTGTTACTTTTTTTCCTCTGTTTAAATGAAATCCTTTAACTACCATATGTTATGGCCACCTCTCCAATGAGAATTATTAAATAACAATTAATTCCATTGTGTGTAACCACCCAAATGCATGGAGAAACCACGATCATACTTTAAATCCGTTCAATATTTCATATCTAGTAACTCCATGATATTGCCTTTTATCACACAGAGTTTATTTCTTCTTCTTGGCTGGTCTCTTTTCCTTCCCTTGGTGCATTTGGAGTCCCTCTTCCTGAGAATAGTTGTGCACTCGTGCTGGAGCCTTTTCTACTCGCTCTTGGAATCCTTAGAGTTCTCCCCCTATAAGTTGCACATCCCCAATTCTTGGCGTGAGGAATAATAATTCGATTGTTGATCATCCAAGTAGGGTTTTTCCTTCATCTCTCTTTATTGTGTATCATGCATGGTGGGTACGATAATGTTCCTTCAGAGATGGTTGAAACCAAACCATAACTAAGATAATAATAGGTTTTTTTAAGAATTAAGGGGTGTGTTTTATGATGATGTTGTACTCTTTTATCATTTATTATATGTTGTGAATTTCATTTTTCTACTAAAAATTGTGGCAATTGGTGGTCCTTTCTTGCGCATTAATAAACCTCTATTTTCTGGATAATCCTATGATTGAATGGTTGTAGCATAGAAACTGATTAATCACATAAACCCAGTTGATTAAATGGAATCCCAATGAACAATAATCCCTATGTGATCACCCTAGTTAACCAAATGGAAAGGAATAACTTAATGAATGGTGTGTTTTAAAATCTGAAAACTCCCTTGATATGTTCTAGTGATATGTATGATTGTTCTTCTTGATGCTTGTAATGTGACTTGGATGGGGATGGGATCCCCTATTTTGTAGTTTTTATTTGTGGATTGGGACCATGTGGGTTCGTATGTTGGGACCTGGTTTGGTTCCAGTACTTTGAGGGATCTCATGGATCCCTTTTTTTGTTGTGACTTTACAAGAGAACTGGGTGTGAATGCTTAAATTGATGCTTGGTTGTTTTTCCTTCTTTAGCTTGTGGTTATGCATGTTAGTTTCCTGGTAGTGAAGAATTATTTAAATGGATTTACTTTAATATGATAACAATATTGGTTTTAATGGGGAATTGTTTTCTAGGAATGATTTGTGCTCTGGTTGTGTCTGTTTTGATTTTGTATGAATGAATAGTAACGAGGGTGTTTGTGTGTGGGATGGTTTTGGAACCCTTAGGTTGGGATGAGTGCTTGTTTACCTATATATATAAATTTAGTTTTGTGTTTCTTATTCACACCCCACCCAAGTTGAGCACTTCATACTGAACACCCCCATTTCATGGAGGAGGGTTTTTTCCCAACATCCTAGTGGGTGGATGGTTATTAGCTCCTTTATCCTCCCTCTCCAGAGTAGCCCAAGATTCTTCAGGCAGGCTGCGACGGCCTGAGGTCCATTATATCACAATATTTTTCAGGCATCATTTTTGTGTTGGTTGGCCCAGGTGTGTGCGGGTAGGGTTTGTTTCCCAAGAATCTTTAGGATGAGGCCCAGGTGTCTTCAGGTACGGCAGCGGTTATTCTGGCTCAAGTGTCTTTGGGAGTGGTAGAGATTATTATGGCACAGGTGTCTGTGGGTGGGGGTTTGAGTAGTGGCCCAGGTGTTTGTGGGTGGGAACATGCGGTTGTTGTAGCCCAGGTGTGTGCGGGCGGGGTATGGCAGTGGGACTGCGGTGAGAATGGTGGGGGAGGTCTGTCGTGTAGGATGTCTTCAATAACTGGTGGGGAAGTGGTGCGAGGTACCCAACTATTGATGTGATAATACTATTACTTACCTATCTTATGTTATTTGGGGAGTTTGCCTTGGTGAGGTTTGGTTGGATAGTTTCTTTACTAGGTGCTTTGGTTATCTCCTTTTTCACGGGGCATTAGAATGTCTGCCCACTCGTACATAAGAGCTTTTAGTTTTTATTACTGAGTATACCTGTATACTCACCCTAAGTATATAAAACTAATTTTAGGTTTTCAAGAGGACTTCGAGGACCGTGTAGGACCGTACTAGCTCAGAATTTGGGACAGTTTTCATTGTTGTTTTTCTTTCTTTTGGTACTTTCCCTTTGGAGTTTTCTTGTACTTGTATGGGTTTATCTTTGAACATGCATATGGGAATGGGTTTTGGCTTTACTTTTACTTTATGTTTTGGAGTTTTTTGGGTTTTTTTCATCATATCTTCTAATCCTACTAAATAAAAGTGTAATTCATTCCATATTACGTGTGATTATATACCCTTGGTGTTAGTCGCCACTCCGAGTCCTATTGAAGGTGGGACTCGGGGGTCATTATCTCCCCTCAACTTAAAGGAGGGATCTGGCAGTTTTTTTTCCTTCCCTTATCTTGGTGAATGCGGGTCATAAAAAAGTTCCTTTTCTTGGTTTTAGGATTCCTTTTTCCAGTTTCATTGAAAAATTTCATTAGTCATGATATCTTTTATCACGTACATTGCAGACTATTCATTGAATTTGAAAAAATCCAAGTTTGGTTAGGCCCAAATAGGTTCTTCCACTATGCCCAAAACCTTCATCATATAGGTGTATATTAGGATAAACATCAAAATATCCATTTTTCTTAATTTATAATAGAGGTTCGAAGACCAAAGGAGTTTAAATATTTTAAAGAAGATTTAGTTTTTGGTAAAAAGTTAATCACACCTGATTCACCCCCCAGGTGTGTCTACATGATCTTATTAGGTATCTAAACCTTCATGAATGATGTTTGAGAAATTTTATTGTTATCACCACTACTAGAATCATGGGATGAAATGGTCATAGTAGTGAGTAATTCCTATGGAAAATTTGACTTTGTGTTTGAAGGATAATATAACTTGATCCTAAAAAAATAACTCAAGAGAATAGAAGTTCAAAATTATTCTATAAATAATTTGAATACTGAAAGAAGGGGGTTTTTTCCACAGAGTATAAGATGATGGTTATCAAAAAATAAATTAAGGGACAAGATTTGAGGAAAGTAGATTGGTCAAGGTCTTACCTGCTATAATTATAGGAAGTATAATCATCTTCAAAAGGATTGTAGAGATTGAAGATTTAATTCCAATAAGTTTATAGAAATTTTGAATTATACAAATCAAACTAAGGGAATTAACATTCTATTACTCAGATTTAACATTCTAGTGGAGTCATAGGTAGTTGAATCTTGATCATATTTCCATTCAATAATAGAACGTGGGTTCTTTGTCGATTATTTATCTAGAAGTTTTGGTAGCATTTATCTGGTGAATGATGAAGCCTTGGAACTTGTCATAAATGGATATTTGAACATATGAATGAATAATAGAGGTTTCTTGAGGGTTAAATGAGTTATACGTATCCTAAATATATATAATATATTTATTTATATAGGAAAACTCAATGAGGAAGGCTAAATAATGTTCTTTTCTTAAAGAATTTGGAAAGTGACTCAAGTTTCCATGGTGGTGGAATGAGGATTAAAGGATGGAATTATTTATATGATTGGAATATCATGAAAAATTAAAATTAATGAAATTATAACTTCTGAAGATTTGGATGTTTGGTATTGAAGGATTGCTCATCTCAGTGGGAAGAATATAAAGGTTTTTTATAGGAAAGGCATGCTAAAGCTTGATCACCTGGATATCAGAAGTTGAGAGAGTTGCATGTTAGGGAAACAAGAGTGGGTATTATTCAGTTTTAATGGTCAAAACCCAGATCCCATAAGCTGGAACTTGTTCACTCAAATGTATGGGTTCCAAAACTATTTTGGTCTCATGAAGAATCTATTTACTTCATCACATTCATTAATGATGCAATAAGGAAGGTTTGGTTTTACTTACTTAAGAATAAGTATGATGTATTTGGTGTGTTTGTATATTGGAAATACATGGTGGAAGGGGAGAGTGCTTGAAATTTGGAATGTCTCATATCTGATAATAGTGGTGAATATAATGGTAGTAAATTCCAGAATGTTTATGAGAATAAATGGATTGTGCTAAAAGACCATACCCAAAATGCCACAACAAAATGGTGTAGCTAAAAGGATGAACAAAAATTTGGATGAAAAGGCATAATTCATGCGAGTGCATTCTATAATTCCCAATTCTATTTGGTTTGGAGTAATCAATATGACTTCATACTTAGCCAATAGAATAATTTCATTGGTTGTGGGAAAAATTCTATCGAAAGAGCTATTGTTCATAATGTTATCAGTAATTGGTCATCTGCAAGTCTTTAGATGTTTGGAGTATATTCAAATTGATGCTAAGGGAATATATAAACTTGAGTCTAAGTCTTAGGTATGTTTTCTTATTGGGTATGTAAATGAATACTTTGGTCATCAACTATGGGGTGATGAAAAGCGATAATTCATCAGGATTTAATACTTTCTATTCAATGAAAATGTATCATGGAAAGACTAAAACTTTGATGGAAAATAATTTGAGAATAAATACTCAACTATTAATAAACAAGTTAATCTATATGGAAGCATCAAAAGAAAACAAGTTAGTGAATTTATATGTCAGAACAAATTTTTTGTAAAATAGGCCATTGGAAGATGTGCTATATTATTGGACAAGTCTCTAATATCATAGTGTATTAAGAAATGGAATTTTTGTTGCATTTTCCATTACTTAAGTGGAATACATAATTACAGGAAATTGTTGTGCTCATATTCTATGGATGGAACACACCATTCTAGACTATAGATATCAAGTTAAGCATGTCCCTACAAACTACAATAACACAATTTCTATTAATATTTCCAAGAATATTGTATCTCATTATAGGAAAATGAAAATTGATATATGACATAAATTTTTGAGAGATCATTTTTAAAAAGGAGATATCACTCTTGAATTCATTGTTACAAAAAATCATCTTGCTGAAATTTTTACAAAGCCTATGAATTGTGAGAGGTTAAATTATATCATACATGAGTTATAAATGGTTTATTATGTTTAAATTATTTTGTTTTTAATTTTTTATATATTTAATATTTTTATTTATGTGCTCAAGTAATATGTAATGATAAGTTCCATTTATAATGAATATTCAATTATTTTTTTTTCTTTAAAGATATCATATGTGCTTTTAAGTACTTTAAGTACATTTTTACTTCTATTTCATATGTTTTACTATACATAAATCCCTAAATTATATTAATATCTTGATATAAAATAGGAATTGTCACATTCTATTCTAACTCGAGTCAAGCCCTCTTTTGATCCTTTATCAAAACCCTAGCCTTCTGAACCTTGAATCTAAGCAGTCGAGATGAAGTGATCATTTGAGAAAGATGCTCTTGAAGCTTTTAATTATTTTAAAATATCAAAGTTCGGTGTGAGTGGATCTAGAAAACTCTTTAATCTACATCTATTTTCATGAAAAGTTTCTCCAGAGAAATAAGTAAATGCTGAGTGGTTTAAGGAAAGTCGTTCTCTAATTTGGAGAGTTGTTATTTTACATGGTTAGACTAATTGGTTATTAGATAATAATATACTTTTAAATACTCAATTAGTGAAAGATTTTTATGTAAATATGGTATTTTAATATGGATATCAATCTGATCTCATTGGAACATTATGGTTATGAATGTGATTTTTCTTCAACTATTTGGGATGAGAGTTTAAAATTACTACATCAAGGTGAGTATAAGGATTGCCAAAGTTAATATCCCTTAAATCATCCATATTTTGATATTGTAAATGATTTATAATAGTTGATTGGTGATATAACCAACTGAAGGCCTATTTTTATTAAACTAAATGAAGATTGTAGGATATTGTTGAAGTTTATATAGTATACCATCCGCCCTAGAAAGAGGTATTTTATCACTATTAGGCACCAATGTCTCTTCCATTTATATTTTATGGTTTATGAAATTTAGATAAATTTAACTATATTTTTTATGATACATATGAAATAGCTCAGTAAGACCTCATCAAGGTTTAACACTTTTCCTTACCCCAAGTTTATATCTAATTAACTCGAATAGAGAAGACTTATTTCTAAGGGAGTAGAAAAATAAAATAGTTTCTGGTGGAATTTTTCTTAACCAAACCATGTGAAAGAGAACGAAAATCAATTGTAATAATTGTAAAAATATGTGGATAGCAGATGAGGATAATATTTATGAATATTTCAATCCTATAAGGAACTCTAATAGACTAAGGTATTTCATTAATATAGGATTGGATCCTAACCAAATAGTTGAGGATGACTACTCTTATAATGAGTATATATATTAGGCTATTGTTTATGTAGTTTAAGAGGCAAAAAGATTGTATAAAGAGATAATGGGATACTCTCCTGGTCCAAAATTTTTAAAATCTTCAAAATTTCTGATAGAAGCTAAATCAGTAAAAGAATGGGTAGAAGATCCTAGGGGGGACTCCAAGATCTTTTCTATTTGGATTAACTCTCACCAATTCTTAGAGTGAAATAGATTTGATATAGTTTGAGATATTCATACCAGTGTTGAGATCGAGGGAGCCCCTATTTTTTATTCAACATATCCTAGGTAAGATGTATCTCCTAATAACCCTTTATTTAACTTGGATCCACCTGTTCATGGTAATGGTAATGATAAGGATGGTCATAAGAATGATATTCTAGCAAATCTAGAAGTTAATTCTATTCCATTAATTTTGAAATCCTTATATCCCATTGTTCCAAGACCATATTTAGCTATTCTAGAAGAACAAGTCAGGATTTAGCCTTTTATTGATCTTTTACAAGATCTTTTTGATCTATAGAAATAGTTGTACCTTCCTCTCCAAAACATGACTTGGAAAATCTATTTAAAATTGATTCTATTTATTATTCATGTCCTAGAACAATATTTTGATTATTGAATATTCAGATAGTTCAATTCAATAAATTTAAAATCCTCAAGATATTTGTTCAGATGATCAGGGGTCTATGTTGATACCTTCAAAATTGGAGTTTGGTTACTCAACTCCTAGCCCTGATTCTGTATCATCTCCTTGATATTCATATAATTAATCTTCATGAGATCCACCTAAACTTGGTTCAACTGGTCCTACTTTAGTTATTATCTTAGTTAATTTTATCTAGTTCAATAATGATCATTTGGATATTTTGAAATAACTTTTTCTAAGTATTGTCAATGTAAATGAATATGACTGGTAGGAAGATGTTTCCTATAAAATTGAAAGTGTGGTTTCTCATATAAAACCTAATATTTTTTAAAAAATTTATTATATGGATCATGAGTTTGGGAGTTTTAGAAATCGTATGGAAGATTTATAAGGATAGATTGGATCTCTTCAAGCGGATCTAATAGATATGATGAATAAGATGGATAAGATGGATAAATTATGTCTTTCTATATTTATTAGTCCTTCTAGACCTTCTACCTTTGATTATCTTGTATCTGTATCTATTTATGAGGACCTTATCAAAATAATTTTCCATGAGGAAATAAAAAAAATACAAGGCAGTGTTAAGTATAATAGGAATCAAGTTCAAATGGATATTTATGCCCATAGTGAGAAACATTATGACATGGTTAAGGAAGAATCATTAAATACTAAAAAATAAAAATATGTAATTAAGGGATCAATAAAGTACTATCCTAATGAGATTTACACCAAGGAATACTTGAAGATTCATTTTCAATCCTTAACCAAAGACCTCAAAATACCTCCCTTAACTACGGATTTCAAATCCATTGTGGAAACATTGTTGGTTATGGAACTTATGCTAGATTAGTTTGTGCCCAAAAATTATGAATTACTATAGTGAATAGAGAATGGGTCTAGAGTTTTGAAAGACATTATCAGGATCTTGGAACCCTACATGTATGTTGTCAATACTCCAATTATGGAACCTTCATCTCTTCCTCCACCTGGTATCTCTCCTTCTCATATCCCAAATTCAGCAACAGTTTCAACTTCAACTTCTAAGATACTTCTACACTA
Organism: Viscum album; assembly: GCA_963277665.1. Taxonomy (NCBI): domain Eukaryota; kingdom Viridiplantae; phylum Streptophyta; class Magnoliopsida; order Santalales; family Viscaceae; genus Viscum; species Viscum album. The sequence goes on from OY728167.1 coordinate 989,315,481, forward strand.
ATTTTCAATCCTACATTTTTTGCACATCCTACAAGATCTTTCAGTATCAATCTATGTCAAGAAATTCTTTATATTAGACCTATTTCTAAATATCTTATGATTCTAGAGTTTCTTTTACTACTCACTCTTTACCTCCTCCTACGATTATTGGTAAAGGAAAGGACCCCATTGCTCTTTTTACCCTTCCAAATTTTGATGAATCTGATTCTGATTAGAGACCATGATAGGTATTTATGTAATAAATTCTTTATTTTTTTAATATCAATGAAATATTTTTTTAATCTTCTATTTTTATCTTTATTTTCTAAACTTTATATTTATTTACTATTTCTCTTTACATTATTACCCTTTCTACATTATTTTTTATAATCCCAAAATGGGGAGTAAAGTATGGAATGTTAGTGTGTTAGAATATTTTATAATATAGAAGGTTAACATTTGTTATATTTATATGGTTCACTAGTGCATTGTGTGTCATTATTAATTCCATGATTTTTTATCAACAAAAGGGGGGATATTTTTTTATTAGTCCATCAATTACTTGTTTTAATAATAAAAAAACATGTTTATTAGTTTTTAATAAATACTATGTTTTATGGAAGTTAAGTATTTTTCTGGGAAATTTGGAAATTTTACAAAGTCTAGAATAAATCATAAAGTCAATCAAGCTAGACCATCAACCATGATTCTGAAAGAGTAAAATTTCACTAAGTACTCAATCGACCACATAAATAATTGATCAACCACATGAATACTCTATCAACTATATGAATGAATATGAATAGGATAAATTTCAAAAATTACCAGAGTAGTCATATGGAAAATACATCAACTGTATAACCAATTGATTGATTATGATAGAAATTTTTCAAAATACTCAAGTGACCATATGTTATATCTCATAATGTTCACAACTATCTTGGAGTCGAATTGATCGTACGCTTAATTGATCGATCATAAAAGATCTCTTTATAACTCCTAAATCAACCACATGAGAAACTAAGAGACTTTTAGGAAAAATTTAAGTGGAAAAATGTTTTATCCTCCTATCAAAAATCTCAAAAAGTATTAGATTTACTGCAGGTTTCTTTTCAATCAACCTTATGTTGAATTCAGAGTGACCATATGATAATGTTGAGATTTTGAAAAATTGTTGGATCCACTGTAATACTTAAAGCTATTACACATTAAAGTTAAGAAATCACATGGTATAATTGGTTTTTTGGAAAGTGATGAATCAATTGTATGGACTTCAAGTGACTACATGGTTAGTTGAAGCAACCATGTTAGATAGTCAAAATTCTTCAAATTACTGGATTAACTACAAGTTCAAGAAATTGACCGTATGACTTGTTAAGGAAATCAATCATTGTTTTTCACAAATTATTAGATCTACTATGGATCATATTTTTTGAAACACTTCAAGTGACCATGTCTAAAATTGGGTATTATATTTTAATATAATATATTCCAACACTTTTCTATGTAGAATTAAATGCTAAGTCGAAAGAATTTATTATTCCCATATTTCATTCCAAGAATGAGGATTTTTAATAATGTTTTTACAATGGATATTTTTAGAGAAATAATTATTATTATATAATATTGAGGTCATAGAAAATAATTACTTTTATGAGGTATTTTTATGAGTGTGAAAAATGTGAACTACTCTATTCTCAAAAAATATGATGCTCTGTTTTCATGAGAACTTAATTGCATGATCTGAGAACATCCTCATGTCTTCGCATATCTTCTATGAACTATATGAATACATTGATAATAGAATAATGCATATAAAGAATAACTGAACTTCAATCTTTTATTGAATCAAAATTCTTTTCACTTCTCTTTCTCTCTGATTTTATTAATTTTGAGTTTTTCTTGAATTTTATGTATATCTATTAAATTAAAGAATCCTGTAGATAATAGAAGAGTACTCACATACTCTTAATCTATTTTAATTTATATTTTTACTTCCATGGAAACTATAGAAGAGGTTTTGTGTTATCTTATACAACTTTGTGCACTATTGTATGTAAAACTCAATCCAGGTTTTAGATAATTTGATTGTTTTTAATAAGCATGCTTGGAAGTAGGTAACTCTCAAGTGGATAGGATTATATCCCCGAACGAGACTAAAAATCTTGTATTTTTATATTTCATTGTGTGTTTCAAATTATTTCTTACCCTATTTTAAAACTCTTTTTAAATCTCTTTTATAAAACTATACTATTATAGTTATATTTTACACATGATATTTATATTGTTTGATGTAAGTAGAATAATTTCAAAATATTAAGATAATAATAAAATTAATCTAAATAAGTTTTGATAAAACTTATGAGAGGTTATTCAAAAGAATTAAATTAGATATACCTACTATATTATTTAACTAGGTGAATATCAAACTAGGGGGTTTGTTTTATAAAATCTTTTAATAGAAATTTTTATTGGATATTCAATTCACCCCCTCTTGAGTGCTCCACTATGACTAACATGTCCAACTATCATATACATCTCCTATCATAAGAGCCTCATATATTGGGTGCTCTCTCTTGATCCATGTATCTATACACAGTTTTATCATCATATTTAAATAGAATCAACATCATTTTTTTCATTTTTTTATTTTTAATTATAATGTCACTTTTTTATTAGATTAAATGAAATTTCATTCACAAGTTATAGAGGAAAACACTTTATAAGTATCTATTAGTATTTTATTTACTCATTACCATCCATAAATAGGTTATTTAATCACTAGTGAAAATAATAATAAACCATAAAATAACTAGATAAATAAGATAATACCATCAATTTATATAGGAAAACACTAAATAAGTTTTTTCTCACAAGTGACCTAGGTATCATGCCAATGTAACCAATCATATGAAATAAAATTAATGACATGTGAACCCAACATGCATGACAAAATGCATGAATACATACCCTCTTACCATTATAATCCAATATATAAACCTTCAAAATATTAAATCCAAAACCAAAGTGAATCACACTAGGTGAAGTGTCTTAACTATAAAATCGAAAAACAAGAACATCAATCTCATCCTTATTAACTTGAAATTTCTTCATATGTGGGTTATATATTCCTAGAAAAAAGATCCATGAAAAGTTTCAAAAGCATCATATCTCCAGTTTAACTTTCTCAAATGGTAAGACAATATAAAATAAAAACACTTTGATACCACTTTATAACACCCCTAACCCTGGAGTGTTATTATACCTCAAGTATTCCTTTGTGTATATCATAGGCTACTGGATAATAGTGAGGTTTTATCATGGTTCCGTGGGGAGGTTATGTTGTACTACTAATTTTGTTCCAACATATCTCATGTAATTTAGGTTTTAATGATCTTAAATACCCTTCATATGTTACTTATGTTTTTTCTTTTAATTTTTTTCATCAGGTTTTATTATTATTTAATTAATTCAACTGTTAAATTTTAAAGTTCTACAATTTTTTAAAAATTTACCTAAGTATGGAAATTTTTCTACGTGATGCATTTGTCTACGTGGTGAAATAGATATGTCAAGAAATCAACTGTGACAATCGTCTATGTGAAGAAATATCTTAAGTTAAATGGCTATGTCACAAAGTTGACTACATGGAAATGACCTATGTCGATGAATCTCCTATGTGAGCAATCAGATATGTAGATCTTTCATCTATGTAAATTGGTTACATTGAGATTTAGGCTATATAATTTGGATACATAGAGAAATAAGCTGTGTAGATTCAAATGGATACATGATTCTTTCTTCTACGTCGAAATTGGATATGTGAGCAATAAACCTATATAAATAAAATAGGCTACATGAGTAAGGCCTATGAAAATTCGACTACATGGGTAGATCACCTATGTGAAGATTGACTACATGGATTATATTGGTTATGTGATTTCAAATATCTGAAATTTGACTATGTGGTAATTTGTAATCGGCTAGTTCATTCTAAAACTTGGTATTTATTATCATTGGTGTACTTTCAATGAGATTTAATGTTTTCATGTGTTCTTTAAATGATGTATTACCTATTTATAGTGAAAAGTATTATAATAAGTGTCAAGTGTAGAGAAATAAAACAAGTATAAGGATAATTTAATGTTCAAAACTGTTTATGAGACATTTCCCAGAAAAGGAAATATTGAATTTAAATTATAAAGCCAATATTTTATTGATCTTGTGTGTTTTGTGTTTAATAGAGAGGTTTTTCATGTATTTCATGTAAACTCAAAGTTGTGGTGAAGAGGATATACATAATCACTTTTTATACAGAATAACTCTCTCTTGAATCTCTTTGTGCGTTGCTCAATTTTTATGAAAAGAAGAAGAATAAGACTTGACTATATAGATGTGAATTAAAGATCATATTTATTATTTTTAGAAGACTCTACTTGATATTTTTTCATTCTTACCATATTTCCTAGAGATTTATTCTCTTATATCAGTTTTATTTTTATAATTGTGAGATTCATCTGTAAACTCTCTATTTATCCTCTCTTTCGTTGTAAAGGTTCCTAGAAAAAGAACCTCAAAGTTTGTTGTTTGTGAAGCCTTATTAGAGCCCAATTAAAAGATTTTTTTTTCACCAAGTGTTGACTACTTTCAATTAGTTTTGAAGTCCCTAGAAAAAATATTTCTGATCCCCAACAAAAGGACCAGTCTATTTAAAATCACTAAACTCGTAGAGAAACATGTTGGTGGAGTGGACTAGGGCATTTATATTCCCCAAACCACTATAAATATCTATGTTAGATATATATTTATTTATTTTATTTCCACTATGTACATGTGGGAATAAAATATTAGAGTAATCATATCTCCAAAGAGAGTGGTTTTCTAAGAAAAAACAATTTCAAGAACTAAATTCACCCCCACTATTGAGTCTTAGTGTAGTTAATCTATGAAAAAAATTGGTAAGAAATATTGTGAATTCTGATTTCTAAACTTTAAAAGGATGAAGTATTAAGATCTGTTCAAAATGGATGTTATGACTGAAAACAGAGAAGGTATGTTGATGGTCAGAGTTCCCTATTTCAATGGTGAGAATTATGGTTACTGGAAGGCATGGATGATAATTTATTTGAAGAACCTTGGTCTAGAGTATTATCTTAAATTCATGAAGCCTTATGAAGTTCCCAAAACTCAACCTGAAACTTGGGATATTGATACTGAAGCTGGATATGATCTAAACTCTAAATCTATGAATGATATAATATGTGGACTAGGTCTAAATGAGCTCAACTGAGTTTCACAATGTGAAATAGATCATGAAATGTAGACTATCATTTTAGTGTCTTATGAAGGAATGGAAAATGTGTGAACTCTCAGATAAAATACTTCCAAGTTAAAATTTGATACTTTTATAATGTTAGAAAGATAAAGTATCACCCAACTAAATGGAATACTTACTGAAATTTTGAATAATGTTTCTTCTTTAGAAACACCCATTTTTTAACCATATAAATCTTGGAAAATTATCATAATTCTACCACATAGACTGAGTGGAATCTCAGCTTCCATTTGATGAAAACCATGTTGACAACACCGAGTTGATTTCCCAGGTGGAGGAGTTGGAATTCCAAGGCCTGATCACATGAGGGATATTAAAGAGGTTGAATGTTACAATGGGATACCATCTTGCTTCATTAAATGACTAATGAATCACACCTTGCATTAATGGAGAAAATTGTATATTATCTCATTTATTCAACCCCAAAAATGATGTTTAAATCTTGTACCACATGGTTGCATGAATTTTTGAAGCCTTTCTCATGTGGAGAATTATAGAATGGCATATTTGGAAAACAAAGTTTAATCTAGTGGGCTAGGCACTCAAAGTCAAATCCAGTGAGATATAGTTGGAAAGTTATGTGCTACTTTTCCCAAAATTATTTGTTAGACATTATCATTTTAAATTTAATGGGACAAGGTAGGTTTATCCTTTATGACTTTATGGTATTAGAACCTTGACTATTGTATCACCCCTTAGCTATAAATAACCACCCCCATGGAACTTGTAATTCATTCAAGTTTTCATTAGTGAAACTCTGCAATTTTATTCTCTCTATTGTGAGGATCATTACTTTCCTCCCTTTTTCTCAGTTATTCTTTCCTTATCAATCTAAAAGTTAGATTGGTGATTCATGATCACAAAGCCCCAAATTTTGTGCCTCATACCAAGTGTGTTGTTGTGTGGATTGTCCATCACATCCATACCTTGAGAATGTTATCTAAGTATTAGGTTACATTCCATATATCATTGGTTGAATAATCACTTCCACTATCCATACCCATCATCCATCACATATCCCCAAACCATATCCTTCATCTGCTTCCCTACATCATGAAGATCGGGTCACCCTGTTCATTTCACATCAATTGGTATCAAACCTTCATTTGAAATAGTGGGTATCTATCCCTTCATTTAAAATAATTTTATCTATTACCCTTCTTATCTTTCCATATTATCCACCCATTTAAAAAAAACCTTTTTCTTTGAAAGCCTCCAAAATTGGCCTACGTTGTGAAAGATTGAAATATTTTACATTGAGTCAATTATTCAACCATCTTCTTTTCTTATTTAATTATCTATACATTATTTTTATTTGAAATAAAATCATCTTACTCTTTATTCATAATCTTGTTCTTTAAAACACTAATCATAAATCTTTTGGTGATATTTGACAAAAAAAAGAAAAAAATCAGATACAATTACTTATTATTTTTTTCTTTACATTATTAACACTTTACATTTCCATACATCACTTTCTCAATCATTTTACTTGATCATCATATCATATTTGTATCATAGATTTATTAATTTATATTAGATTTTACAATTGGGAAAACACCTTGATTACACCAATCCATCATTTTCCATCATTTACCTATAACTTCTACCTTCTTTTCTACCCTCTACCATTTTGTAACCCTTTACCACTCAAACGGGTTGTGTTAAACCATACCCCAACATAATCTTGATTTGGGAATTATTGGTGGAATGTGGTCACACCAAACAAGGTATTAGATTTTATAATAGCTTGGTATTTGAATCTAGTTTTGAGAGTGAAGAGAAATAAGAAAAAAAACTCATGAGTGTGTATTCTTGTGTGTGTGAGTGTGTATATCTTGTGTGCATGAGTGTGCGTCCTTGTGTGTGTGAGTGTGAGTGTGTGTGTCATTTTGTTTGTTTCTCCCTATTTTTTTTTTTTGTGTAACATATCATAGCTAAATATCGTGGGAAGAGAATTGACCATGCTAGTGATGAAGGAAGCCAAAGTATATCTCCTACACCAGAAGCTACGCAACTCCAAATGCAAGATTTTGTGATCCATTTTTAGAATCTTCTTGATAGTAAGTTGTAGGTGATACATGAAAGGATTGATTACCTAGATAATAAACTAAGACCGAGGATGATCCATGGTGACCCACAACATGCTCCAGCACCACGTCGCCCCCACATTATGGAGGAGGAGATGGAGAAATTTGATGATAAATTTGAGGATGTCTCATAAAGGATGAGGTTGTTCCAATAACCTATAGTATTCTAATGGATACCACATGATGATGACAACATTATAGTAATTAAGGTGAAGGTTACCTCTTTTCAAGGAAAAATCGATCCAGAAGCATACTCGGAGTGGGAGATATAAATTGAGAAAGTGTTTTCATACAATACATATTCTGATGAGAAAAAAGTAAAACTTAAAACCATTTAATTCATTGATTTTTCATTAATATAGTGCAATCAAGTTGAAAAGGAGATATCCGGATATGGAATATTTCTTATACATACTTGGGAATACATGAATTTTACCATGAGGAAGTGGTTTGTCCCCACACACTACCATAGAGATTTCCACAACAAACTTCAGTGGATCACCCAAGGGAGTAAGAGTGTTGAATATTACTACAAGGAGATGAAAATTTACATGATTCGAGAAAATGTTAAGTATTATATGGAGGAAACCATCGAACTATTTTTACATGGGCTCAATAAGAATATTATTTATCAAGTGAAGACATAAGATATAGTCCACTAAGACACCATGTTCAATCAAGAAATAAAAAAGGATGAGTAACATAAGGAAACCTACTACCCATTTTACTATATGAATAAATTAGAGGAAGTATATTAGAGAATCATCAAATACAAAAGATTTGGTTGATCACAAAAATTACATGGTAATTATTCTACTTAAGAAACCTACTTTTGGGGAAAAATAGATAAAAAATCAAGATATTCTATGTTTTAAATGTCAAGGAAGGGGTCACATTTCTAGTTAATTCCCAAACTGGTGCACCATGACCATCAATAAGTATAGATAATGGGATATTTATGGAGATACATTGGAAGAGGAGGAGGAGGAATATCTAGAAATTTATAGTGTAGAATTTGTAGAATACAGTGAGATTCGTATCACTGGGAGAGTTTTAAGTGCCCAAATGAACATTGGAGAGAAGGAGTGGTGAGTAAAACTTTTCCATACATGATGAAAGATCAATGGGAAGCTATGTAGTGCTATTATTTATGGGGGTAATTTTAGAAATGTGGCGAGCACTAAATTGGTGAAAAAATTGGGACTTCTGAATTTGAAGCACCAACATTCGTACCAGATTTAGTGGTTGAATGATTGTAGAGAGTTGAAGGTCACTAAGCAAGTGAAGGTATTGTTCACCATCATTAAATAAAAATATGAGATTTTTTGTGACATTGTTCCTATTAAGGAATTACATTTATTTTTTGTTCAACCATGGAATTATGATCAATGTGTTACTCATGATAGGTTATTGAATCATCTCCCTTTTTTACTTTGAGGGTAGCATATAACCCTCAAACCCATGTCCCCCAATTTTTTTTGGAAGATCACGTTTTGAGAGAGAATATAAAATGAGTGATGAATAAAAAAAGAGTGAAATTGAAAAAGGATGGAATGAGGTAAATATAGAAAATGAGAGAAGAAAATAAATGGAGATCAAATAAAAATAAAGAGTAAAAAAAATAAGAGAAGAGAAAAGTGTGATGTTGGAAAAAAGAGTGAGGTTAAGGAAACTTTTTTTCACAGAAAACCCTCCTAGTACTCATGTACACAGAGTTGTTGACAAATACTAATGACTTACCTCCTTTTATAAATTTTTTTGAGTCCTTGTTGTATGAGTATGATGATATCTTTCTAGAAGACGTTCCATCAGGTTTTCCACCCATTAGAGGTATTGAGAATCAAATTTACCTCGTACTCAAAGCATCATTGTCGAACCTCCCTTCATACTGCACCAAGCTGGAGGATACAAAAGAAATTAAAATGCAAGTTCATGATTTATTAGATGTGGGATACATTAGAGAAATCCTTATTCCTTGTGTTGTATTAGTGCTTCTGGTTCCGAAGGAGGAAATATGGAGAATGTGAATTGACAATAGAGCCATCAATAACATCACAGTTAAGTATCATCATCATATCCGTAGGTTAGATGATATGATAGATGAGTTAAATGGATCTAATATTTTCTCAAAAAAATTAATTAATAAGTGGAAACCATCAAATTATTATAAAAGAAGGAGATGAGTGGAAAATATGATTTAAGACAAAACATAGAATTTATGAATGGTTAGTCATGCCCTTTGGTTTCACCAACTCACCTAACACATTTATGAGGTTAATGAATCGTGTATTACATTTATATATTGGAAAAATTTTGGTAGTTTAATTTGATGATATTTTTGTGTATAGTAGTACTTTTCAGGAATATGTAGATCACTTGAGAAAAGTCCTATAGGTGTTAAGGAAGAAAAACTTGTTTGTAAAAATCAATAAGTGTACATTTTTACTCAATAAAATTGTTTTCCTTATACTTTTTATAAGTGGTGATGGATTTTAGGTAGATATTGAGAAGATAAAATCCATTCAAGAGTGTCTGAATCCCACCTCTATTAGACAGGTAAAAAGTTTTCATGGCCTTACTATTTTTTATAGGAGATTCGCGAAGGACTTCAGAACACTAACAGTGCTGTTAAATGAGTTAAAAAATAAGAACATTCCATTCAAATGGGGGGAAATCAAGAGAATGAATTACATGATATTAAGTAGAGACTCACCCATTCCCATCTACATTTAATTTTAGACTTCAGTAAGACCATTGAAATTTAATATGATGCAAGCAGAATTGGCATAAGAGGAGTACTCATGAAAGAAGGTAAGCCTATTTATTTCTTTAGCGAGAAGTTAAATGGCCCAAATCTAAACTATGATACATATGATAGAGAGTTATATGAATTTTTTATAGTTATAGAAACATAGAAATTTTATCTTTTTCCAAATTAATTTGTGATCCATTCTGATCATGAGGCTCTTAAATACCTTAGGATCCAACCTAAACTAAATAGAAGACATAATAGATGGCTGGAAATAATTGAATCATTTCCATATGTAATCAAGCATAAAAAGGGTAAAGAAAATATTTTGTCTGATTTAATTTCACATAGATATTATCTTTTATCCTTATTAGATTCAAAACTCATTGGTTTTGAATGCATTAAGGATTTATATACCTTTGATAGTGATTTAAGTGAACCTTATGGTCATTGTAAACCTGGAGTTAGTTGGGAAAAGTTCTATTTACATGATAGATTCTTATTATGAATTGATAAGATTTTCATTCCCAATTGTTCTATTTGTTTACTTTTACTAAATGAGTCACATTGTAATGTTCAGATATGTATGCTACTAAAATAGTTCCTCGAGTCGATTGGTTACTAGGACTAAAGCGCACCTCCTCGTACGCCAAAGGTTGTCGACTAGTAGCAAGGTCCCAGGGTGTGATAATGGGGAGACTATGCCCTCATATCAGAGTAAAAAATAGAAAAAACAGCTAAGTATCATACACATAAGAAAGTAAATAGAGTGTGGAATAAGTAAACAAACTGAAATAGAACATTCTATAATAATAAATGAAAAGATACAAAAGCCTAAATAGTTATGCCATATAATAAAACACTGATCACCCACTGGGTTGAGCATACAGATAAAAAAGTACAAAATAAATTGGAAGTAAAAGTACAGGGCTCTACTACTAACTCTAATCTATACCATGTACCCAATCTTCAGACATTGTCGAATTGCACTATCCCATTCTGAAGAACCACATGAGAAACTCTTCTCGAACATGAAACTCTGGGCCTTAACCCTATTCACCATGCAACTTGTGCTCAACTTGAAAAGTATACACAAGGTATACACATACACTAAGGTGAATTTGCAAGGGTGAGAAATAATCTTAGTAGGAAACCCCAAAAAGAAACCTATAAAAATTAATGTTATAAGTGTATGCAAAACAACGTGATCATCCTAGCTAAAACGCAACTAAAAAGAAATTAAAACCAAACATGAAATCATAGTCAAACCCTAGTTCTGTAATCCCGACCAACTCGACAAGTACTACCATGGATGTCCATATCTTTATACATATACATTCATAGTCCCATACCTATACATATATATGTGTGTGTGTGCATGTGAATATTCATTGGTATGTGAAATAAAATAACATAAATACCAATCTACAATCGATACTTGGGTTTGTAACCCCAATCTCATGGATATCCTATACAAGGGCATTGAGCTAGATGTTGTTCCACTTGAAGAGGTCAAGTGATTTGATTTGGTGAAGTTGAAATTTTTGTCAATTTCATGAGAATATGAAAAATTCAATGATTGTTAAATCTAAAAATTGAAGAGTTGGTCCTAAGTTCTAAGACATGTGGAAATAGATGCACAATGGTTACAACATTTAAAGGAGTTCCATGAAAAATGATTTATTTTTCTTGAGGAGTTTCTGAGGTTGGGTGTGTTTTATTTTTGAGTTTATTATATATGTTCTATATGGATTTTGGAAAACATTTTTTAATGGCGCTTACTAAAAAATTAATCCAACACCACACAACCAGCTAGGGGAGAATCACATCATTTTCGGTGGTCGAGCTCAACCCCAATCCATTCCGTATTAGTAGGCCATATCATAAGTGGCATACCTATAACTAGGGGAGAAACACACCATTGTGGGTGACTGAGATCGACCCCAATTCAGACCGTATGAGTAGAACACAGCGTAAGGGGAACACCTACATGAGGCGAAGCGGTGGCGGATCACCACCATGCGGGGTGGCACAATGATGGAGGTGGGTGCAAAAGTGTGCCTATAGAGAACCGATACGAGTCAGTACTAGAGAGGTAGAAGATAATTTGGAAACGGTGATGGTGCGCTAAGTATTATAATAAAGTAAAAATACCAAGTTCATTTTGATGTGGGATTCATCGAATTGAATCATAACTAATAGATTTGTTTAGTAAAATATTATTACCCTCTGATCGTCCAAGCCAAAATACAACCCTACGATCAACTCCATCATAAATCCTGGTTTTTTTATCTATTGGTGATCTCTCAGTGGTATTGGATCCCAGACTAACTCGTCTTTTTTCTCAAGCTAGTTTGAGAATCTTATTCTCATCGTATCTTCATGGCCACACCGACTAAAGTTAGATCTGAATCGTTCTATAAACATTTCATCATTTTAAGAATTCATGCATGGTTGAAATTATTATGCAATTTCATTTTCATAACATTGAGTTGAATAAATCAATGATTTTGCGAGGTTCAAAAGATTGATAATCCGAGATGGTAATGGTTTTCAATCATTGTAAGTTCTTACTTATTGATTCTAGAAGGTTCTAAGTTGTTGATCATTGTCTATAAATACTGAAGTCAAGATCATTTTCTATGTGTGGTTTATCTCACATCTAAGAATCATTTTTTGAGAGATAAATAGTTCAATGAATCTGTCTGGTTCGAGAAGGGATTTGTGCACCTTATTTTTTCATGAAGAAGTATTGAAGGATGTGAGTAGACAACGTATTCTTGATACATTCATTTTAATTCGTGAAGAATAAAATTCCATGAAACCATTTTGGAACTCTATATTATTATGAGATCTCCCTGGTTGGTGCGATGAACTAAGATATTGTGATTATACCTGCATGAAGGTTTTGCGTGAAAGAAGTAGTGTTTGAGAACCCATTCATGTTCATATTTTGTGTGAATTTTTTTGAGATAAAACCATGGATAGTGTATACTTACTCTGCATTATATGAATAAAGATTTTCATGCACACAAGAGGTAGTGTGATATTGTTTGAGTTTGTACAAAGGAATATTATGCACTAGGAATAAGCATTGCATACCCATTGCAAGAAAGAGAAGTATTCAGAAGCATTGCATACCTTTTTTATAAAGAGTAAGTGTGCAAGAGACGGTATCATTACATAGTGCACATACACATGCATTGAGTAACAATTGTGGATAGTGTAGTGTGTGTAAGATGAATAGTGTGCATGTCATGTGAAGTGAGCTAAGTGGATACCATGTGTTTGATGTTTCATGTGAAAAATACTTACATTAATTTATGCATGTTCATATGCTCACTTGAAAGCGTTTGAGTTTAACCATAATAATACATGCATAAAATTAGATCGCCATGTAGTGTATTATATTCATGCATGAAGATTGAAAAGTTTGCATGAAATATATATTACATATTTAGTGTGCGTTGATCTGAGACTAAAGCTGGGACATTATTTATATCAGTGATTCAGAATTATTTTTTTATCCAAGTTTTTAATAGTTAGTGAGGCCACATCTTCAGAAAAATAAATAATTCTTTCCCGAGTAGTGTGGTACTGAGGCAGATAACCATCTTCATGTGATCAGAATTTATTAAGCAAGACCAGCACCATTGTAAAGGTTCTTGATGTGTACACGGGCCAATTTGATCTAGCAAGATCATGTAGGAAGATTATAATATCGTCCTATTAGTGGATCAAATCTTGTGTGACTCAAGATTGTGAAGTATTTATTGGGACTCTGAAGCAGTGGAAGTATTCAGTGGGACTCTAGAGCAGGTTGATGGGATGTTGGTAGCACTATGGAATGTAGTATAAAGATCCTCCTATGGGACTCATGAGTTACTAGTGTAGGTGGTAACTTGTAAAGTCTAGTGGGACTCTAGATTGGAACACTATGGGACTCGGTGTTGATGGAAATGGAACTTTCTTGGGTTATAACCATCTACATATAGTGAAAAACCTATAACTAGGGGTAATTACTAGTTGCAGTAAGGATGTAGGTCTTAGTACCAAACCTTGTAAAAATATCATGTGTTGTGTTTTGTTTACATTATGTATTTTATATAGGATTCACTCATCCAAAAAAGTGACAGAGGTTTGAAGGGGTTTATTAAAAGAAAATAATTTAATAAAAATAAGCCACACCTGATTCACCCCCCTCTTAGTGTAATTGCATGATCCTTGGATGCTTCAATTGCTATTAGAGGACAAGGTAACCTCTGTAGATCCATAAAAACTTTCTGAAAAATGGAGAATTTGAATTTAGTGAACAACCAAGAAATTATTACTTTTGATGGCATAAACTACCATAGTTAGAGTAATAGGATGCTTTTTTTACTTCTATCTCTTGGACTATAAGTGAGAGATGCATAGAAAATGAGTTTACCTCCTATTAATGAATATGTTTCTATAACTCAAGATGAAAATAGAAATATTGAAATTTATGTCAAGGATCAGAATTAAATCTTGATGGCTCTATCAGAAAAAGTTTACACTAAATTGATGGGTTTTCAAACTGCCAAGAAAATCTGGAATAAACTAAAAAGAAGTTATGAAGGAAATATTAAAGTTAGAGAAGCCAAGTTTTAGATCTAGAGAAGAAAGTTTGAATATATCAAAATGGATGATGATGAAAGTATTTATTATTACATTATAATATTAAATTAAATTTTTGGCAATATTAGAGGTTTTGGAGAGAAGCTGGATAATACTATTATTGTGAAAAAACTTATGAGAAATTTTCCCAGATAGATTCAACTCAAATATTTCATCACCAGAATAGAGAGAAGATCTATCATTGGATGAACTCAATAATATTCTCATATCTTATGAAATGAGAAAAGTACCAGCATTCAAGAAAAATTAAAGGGTATATATGGCCTTGTAAGCTATAGGAAATGGAAAATTCAAAGGATTTAAAGTTGAGGAATCAAGTGATTATGATGATAATGAAGTTGATGTATATCTTTGTGAAATATTTTATCTTATTTAAAGAGGTTTTTAAAAGTCTAAATGGAAAGGAAAAGGCTAGAAACTACTCAAATGATTTAGATGTAATGGAATTGGACATTTTTTTTATAAATTGTCCAATGAAAATGGTTGAATCAAAATCTGATGATGAAAGTGAGAAACTTCATAAACAGATAAAGGATAAGAAGAAGAATAAGGATGATGATACTGAATCAGATAAAGAGGATAAGAATTATAAAAAAAGTAAGTGTAAAAAACACAAGAATATGTTTACTTCCAAGAAGAAAAATATGATGATCATAAAAATAGATGAATTTACATCATCAAGTTATGAGTTAGAATATGGAATATATTATAAGAATCAAATGTGCTTTATGGATAAATCCAAGAAATATATACACTCATTTGAAGGTGATGAAGGTGATGAAAGAACTAATTTGGAATGAATCTTAAAACAAAATCTAGAAGCTACTCTTGTTGACAATATGCAACTCAAGAAAAAAAATAAAAGACTGAAGAAAGAAATTGACAAGATATCCTTTGATAATAAATAACTTTTCAAGAAAGAAAAGATTCATTTTAATGAGATAAGTGAAAATAAGAAGAAGATATATGAGTTAGAAGGAAAGATGAAAACTATTTGAAAAGAAGATCTTGACAAGGAATAATTAACATTTATTGAAGTTAATAAACAAAATTGTTTGAAATTAACTGAATTTGAAAATATGGTGAATGATCTTGAAGAAAGACTTATTGATAAATAGAAATAATTATCTGAGACATAATATATCTATCTTATAGCTCAATGTGAGTTGAAGAAGATGAAATAATACTTCACCAATGTTGTTGAGATTAAGGTTCAATCTTCTAAAGCTGCTACGAAGAAGGGTTCAGAGAAAAAGGGTGATTCTTGTAAGAACTCAAGTTTTTAGAACGGGTCAAAATCCTGAACCTATTAGAATTTTGACTTGTTCCTGAAGAAACTGGTAAAATCTGGGATGTTTTGGAAATTTCCAGACTACACGTCATGTACCCTAAAGTACACGCCGTGTATAAGTTGGCCGAGTACCATCCATGTGCTCGCCAAGTACGTGCCATGTGATGACCGTGTAAGAATTTCTTACTACACAGCGTGTAGTGATATACACGTTGTGTACCCTTGACCGTGTGGAGGCCATACATGGCGTGTAAGCCTGTTGGTAGGGTAGAAATTTTTTATCAAGTACACATCATGTACTAATTGTACGAACCGTGTAGAGGGGTCGTGTATGGGAATATACATGGCGTGTTGGGGATATCATTCGGGTCATTAAAAATTGGTATCATAGGTTCACTAACCTTTTTTCCGGATGCATGGTCCTCTCGTGACGCATCGTCACCCCTGTGCCTCATTGGTTCTCCTGTGTCATTTCTGAAACCCAACATATTCCGCACCTCATCGTTGTCCACCTCCACGAGGTCCTGCATCCCATGGACGCAACGATCGGGACCCGAACAGCCACCCGAATAGTTCTAAATGAGTCGGGTGTTACTACCTTAGGTGTACCTCCCCAAACGCCAAAGGTTTCCGAATAGCAGTGAGGGTCTTATAGGTATAGTGGGGAGGATATACCCTCTCAGAGGATAATAATGGTACTAGTTTGAGTATAATAAAAAATATATCGGAATAAATGACTCGGCAGACTCAAACCAGACCCGCATAGCGGAAGCACATTCAATATCAATAAATAGAGGAAGCAATAAATATAAACAACAGTAGCGGAAAGTAAACACAAAAGCATGATGATCACTTGTAACTACCACTGAACAACAAATATGAATCCAAAGTAGGTCATACATATCCATATGTAAAGGCGTCAATGGCTAACCAACTATAGCTATAAAACAATTAATCATGCTGATACAGGAAGGTAAGAAAAAAAAAGTAACTCCAGCTAGGCAATACCTCAAGGTCCATACCATCTCCATGCAATAGCTAATGCAGCCCATCTCCTAAAGTTGGCCTCTTTCCTACACGTAAATCCATAAAGTCTGCACACATTTCGAAGGGCCCGTGCAGGGTGTGAGACAAATCTCAGTAGGATACCACCCAACGGTGCATACCTAATATAATTGTTTTAGAAGGCATGCATTTATAAGGAAAATAGTAAATAGTACGATGCACAAATAAACAAAAACTCCACTAGTGCTTAGCAGCCACCATTGAGTGTCACCTACTTTGACCAATGATGAAATCTCTGTCATATAACCCGGAACCATTTGCCCCTTGACACTGCATGTCTCAAGTACCGACGTCCCGAAGGCATGCCCAAGAAATAGTAACCCATAGGAACAGCGATGCCTATCCTCAAATAAGTAACCGAAAGGACAGTGATGTTTGCCCTCAAATAAAGTAACCTGAGGGACAGTGATGTCTTCCCTCAAAACAAGGAACCGGAGGGAAAGCGAGGTCTGCCCTCAAATCATGGCGAGCCTCTGCCTCCCAACCTGATAGCCTCAATGCTATCCCCTGAAGGATCTTCACCTTCCACATGGCTTCCTATGACAAGCACCCCCAAACCAAAAGTACCTAAACTGCAACTAACGGAGGCCTCTACCCACATGAGTGGTCAAAACCACCTCATCACAGAGTCTCTCTGTGTGCATACTACTCATAGTTCCGGGTGAGCAGTAATCACAAAAATAGTACCCAAGCTACCACACCTCTAACACTTCATGTCCCTGCGACCATGTCGCTCAAGTCTGATGGTCTTTCCATCCCAGTAACTTGGTCCATGCCCAACTTGACAGTCATCCTACCTAAAACCGACATCCCATGGATGCTCAAATAAAACTCGATGCCATGCGCCTCAAGTAACCTGCATCCTCGATGCCCCGATGCCCACAGCACCTCAAGTAACACGCATCCTTGATGCCCCTGATGCTACGCATCTCATACATATATATAAATATATCATGCACCTGATAGGGCGCTAATCCCACTGACCAGCATCTAGTCAGTCAACATAGGTCATGTGCATCACATACACTCAAACGGACATGCCTCTACAGGTCATACCAAAAAGAAAACATGGAAATCATGGACACACCTGTGGTGTACCTATAACCATTATCGGCTCACCAGCCTACTCAGCCTCTGGAAACTCCACGGTGTGCACATGTCCTGAAGTATGGCTCCCTGATGCCTGACCTCCCTACGGTGCTGCTCCAGTCACCGGCCACTGACCCCTCAACTGGATCTCGCTGTCCCTATCACATCCTCCATGTGCAGCTGAACCTTGGCTACCCTCTCCTGGTAACAAACCTAAACCAACCCCAGATGCCACCGTCTTCCCTGGTCCCTACCTACCGGCTGTCTGAGAAGGCTACCTGCAGAACCTCTCAAGATGCCCGACCTGCCTACATACCCGGCACTCCTTTGGAGGCCTATCACACTAAGTTTGAACATGTCCTAACTATCCACAGTGAAATCAAACAACTGTTGAATTGCTACGAGGTGGTCCAGCTGATTCCTTGACCTGACTGCCCTGCTGGAACTCATCCCTTCCTCGCTTCCTGTTGTCCAAACCATCACATGAAATTGTTCCCCAACTAATCTGGGGCCTATCCCTTTGGTTTTCCTCTGCTATGAGCGCCTAATTCACCACCTCTTAGAATGAACCAATCCTGAATATATTCACCTGTATCTTAATGGTGTGTCATAATCCATCCTCGAAGTGCCTCACCCTTTTTGTGTCATTGCTTACCATACTAGGTGCAAAGAGAGATAGCTCAGTGAAAGTAGCTGCATAGTCCATGATAGACATGTCTCCCTGTTGAAGACTTAAGAACTCTTGATCTCTCTCGGACCTCAGTGTCTCTAGGTAAAAGTGCTCAAAGAACATGTCCTTGAATTCTTTCCATGCTAGTCCCTCATGCCTACAAGCCTGAACCTGAACATCCCACTAACACTTTTTTGATTCTCTCAGCATGTACGTCGCTAGCTTGACCCTCTACCCTGGAGGCATCTCGAGCTGTTCAAAGATCATATGCATACTCTCTATCTAGTTCTCAACCGCCTGTAGACCACCCTCACCCTAAAAAAGTTGGAGTTATAGTCACATAACCCACCGATTTTTCACATTGATGGTGGTCCATAGGTGGCTGAGAACTGGATAGAGAGTATGCAGATGATCTTTGAGCAGCTTGAGATGCCTCCAGGGCAGAGGGTCAAGCTGACAACGTACATGCTGAGAGGACCGGCAAAGCGTTGGTGGGATGTGCAGGTTCAGGCTCATAGGCATGAGGGACTAGCATGGAAAGACTTTGAGGACATGTTATTTGAGCACTTTTACCCAGAGACACTGAGGGCCGAGAGAGCTCGGGGTTTCTTGAGTCTTTAGCAGGGATACATGTCCGTCATGGACTATGCAGCTACTTTCACTGAGCTGTCTTGCTTTGCACCTGGTATGGTAAGCAATGACGCAGCAAGGGTGAGGCACTTCGAGGATGGATTATGACATGTCATTAGGATCCAGGTGAATATATTCAGGCTAGGTTCATTCTTAGAGGCAGTGAATCAGGCACTCATAGCAGAGGGAAACCAGAGGGATAGGCCCCAGGTTGGTCGGGGAACAGTTTCAGGTGATGGTTCGGACAACAGGAAGAGAGGATGAGATGAGTTCTAGCAGGGTAGTCGGTCCAAGGAATCATCTAGACCACCTCATAGTAGTTCAGTAGTGGTTTTCTTTTATTGTGGATAGCCAGGACATGTTCGGACTCAGTGCGATAGGCCTCCAAAGGAGTGTCGGGCATGTGGGTAGGTCGGGCATCTGGAGAGGTTCTGCAGGCACCCTTATCAGAAAGCCAGCAGGCAGGGACCAGGTCAGATGGTGGTATCTGGGGTTGGTTCAATTTCGGTACAAGGAGAGGGTATCCAAGGTTCTGCTGCACACGGAGGATGTGATAGGGACATCAGGATTCAACTGAGGGGTCAGTGGTCGGTGGCTGGAGCAGCACCACAGGGATTTCAGGCATCAAGAAGCCATACTTCAGGCCAGTTGCACATCGTGGAGTTTCCAGAGGCTGAGCAGGCTCGTGAGCTGATGACGGTTAGAGGTACACCATGAGTGTGGCCATGATTTCTATATTTTCTTTTTGGCATGACCTGTAGTGGCATGTCCGTTTTGAGTGCACGTGATGTATAGGAACTATGTGAACTGATTAGATGCTGGTCAGTGGGATTGGAACCCTATTGGGTGCGTGATATATTTATATATATGTATGAGATGCATAGCATCAGGGGCATCGAGGATGCGTGTTACTTGAGGTTTTGTGGGCATCGGGGCATCGAGGATGCGGGTTACTTGAGGTGCATGGCATTAGGTTTTATTTGATCATCCATGGGATGAAGGACCTCGTGGAGGCAGACACTGATGTGGTGTAAAATACATTGGGTGTTGGAAATGACATGGGAGCACCAATGATTCACAGGGGTGATGATGCATCATGAGAGGACCATGCATCCGGAAAACATGTTAGTGAACCTTTGCTTGTTTTGAGTTTTTTTTTGGGTTAAGACCGAGCTAAGAAATTCCTAAGGTGGGGATCCCCCTTGAGGAATTTAGTCAGAACCTTTGAAACTAGGGAATTCTAGGTTACTTTAATCGGAGTGGTATGTTTGGTGCCATCTTCGGGTTTCATTTGATAGCTCGGGGATGGGCTGTATTAAGGTGGGAAGATTTTAAGAACCCGGGTTTTTAGAACAGGTCAAAATCCTGACCATGTTTGAATTTTGACTTATTCCTGAAGAAACTGGGAAAATCTGGGATGTTCTGGAAATTTTCAGACTGCACGCCGTGTACCCTAAAGTACACACCATGTATAATTTTGGCGAGTACCAGCAATGTGATCACTGAGTACATGCCGTGTGATGACCGTGTAGGAATTTCTTACTATACGGCGTGTAGTGATAGGCACATCGTGTACCCTTGATCGTGTGGAGGCCATACATGGCGTGTAGGCCTGTTGGCGGGGTAGAAAGTTTTTAGCAAGTACACGTCATGTAATAATTGTACACATCATGTAGAGGGGTCATGTATGGGG
Organism: Viscum album; assembly: GCA_963277665.1. Lineage (NCBI taxonomy): Eukaryota > Viridiplantae > Streptophyta > Magnoliopsida > Santalales > Viscaceae > Viscum > Viscum album. The sequence continues at coordinate 989,336,731 of OY728167.1, forward strand.
ATATACTGGCGTGTCAGGGATGTCGTCTGGGTCATTACAATTATAAACCAAATAAATCTCAATGTACATTTGGTATTTCTAATGATGTAGGTCTGAAAATAAATTTTGAATCTAACTGGACCAAAAGAAAAAATGGGAAAATATTTTTCAAAAAGGAAGAATGTAATTATTCAGTCAGAAGATTTTCTCCTAAGAAGATACATCCACAGTCTGTGAAAGAACAACTATAATCTTCAGAGCTGAATTTCTATCAGTATAGAAGATCAAGGTTTAGAGGCTAATGTTGGTGTTGTTGAGTGTTTCGTAATAAAGCTAATTAACGTTGGTATAATATTTTACTACCAAGGAGGAGGAATTAATAAAGGGGGGGAAATGTTGAGTAGATAAGATCAGATTATCAGAAAAATAATATTGTGATCAAGACTTTATCTAAACTATCAATTCATAAATTAAATGAATGTTTGAATGAATTTTGTGGTAAATAAGGTCAAGAAGGTCACAAAATTGAGAAATGTAGAGTTTTTTTATCAAGTGAGATTCCTCATAATGAATATAAGAAGAAAATTCATAAATTGAAGAATTTTATAGTCACCAATGAATTATGTGAGAAAATAAAATAATTTGAACAAGATCATAAGCTTGTCAAAGAAAAAGAAGAGAAAGTTATGACATATAAATAATTTAATGATAATGAGAAGTCATCTGCAAATAATTACCTGAAAATTCTAAAGTGTGAAAGGTTTGGAAAAATTGGGCATGACTCGAAACATTTCATGACACTTCTAAAATCCCAAGATATGAAGGATAACTCTTCCAAATCAGAGTTTAAAAGGAAGAAGGGAAAAACAAGGTTGAGTGAAGCTATTAATTTTTCAAAATATTGTGAAAATGATTATCACTCTCATACTTTTAATCTAGATTTTAAAAGAGAATCTATTTTTACTTAAATGTTTCTAATCTATTTTCTAAGATGTATGCAGGAGATTAGATGAAAATCTCTTGAGCATTTCCTAAAAAGGAGTTTTAGATATTGGTATCACATGTTGAAAGTTTAATGACAGAATTGATGTTAAATTTGATCACTATTGTTTTCTACACAGAGCATTGCTCACGTATACTCAGAGATGATTAATTTTATCTCTTTTCTAAGCTAGTATTGATTCTATCATTCTTATAAATAAAGCAAAAAATATGTGTCAGAAGAGAAGAGAATATTCGTAGAATTTAAATTTTAGAAATGAGAATTTTTTTCCTGTGATTATAACTTTGGATTTATTTCCAGTAAGGGGGAGAATATATCATTGACTTTTAAAATATGGTATTAACAAAAAATACAAAGGGGAGATTGAAGAGGTCAGGTGATTTGATTTGGTGAAGTTGAAATTATTTTCAATTGATTGAGAATATGAAAAATTCAATGAGTGTTAAATCTGAAAATTCTAGAGTTGGTCCTAAGTTCTAAGACATGTAAAAATAGATGCACAATGGTTACAACATTTAAAGGAGTTTCATGAAAAATAATTTATTTTTCATGAGGGGCACACCTAAAGCTAGGGGAGCAGCACACCACTATGGGAGGCCGAGCTCAACCCCATGCTAGCCCGTATGAGTAGTCCATAGCGTAAGGGGAATGCCTACATGAGGTGGAGCAGCAGCGGAGGTGGGGTGCAGAAGCGCGCCTGTAGAGAACCTATATGGGTTGATACTGGAGAGGGAGAAGATAATTTTGAAATAGTGATGGTGTGATGATTATTATAAGGGAAGAAAAATCCCGAGTTCATTTTGATGTGGGATTCAACAAATTGAATCACATCCGTTAGATCTATTTAGTTAAATATCATGACCATCCATCGTCCAATCAAAAATATAACTGTGCAATCAACTCAATCATAAATCATGTCCATTCAATATGTCAGTGATCTCTCAATGGTATTGGATCTTAGACTAAATCTTCTCCTTCCTTAAGATGGTTTGAGGAGATTCTTCTCAACGAATCTTCATGGAAACGCTGAATGAAGTTTGATCTGAAGCCTCCTCTCAATGTTTCATCATTCTGAGAATCTGAGCATGGTCAAAATTATTATGCAATTTCATTTTCATAATTTGAGTTGAACAAATCAAGGATTTTTTGAGATGAAAAATATTTATAATCCAAAACGGTAATGGTTTTCGATCATAGTAAGTTCTTCCTTCTTGATTCTAGAAGGTTATAAGTTATTGATCATTGTATATAAATACAAAATTCAAGATCATTTGTTGTGCATTGTTTATCTCACATATGAGCGTTGTTTTTTGAGTGATAAATAGTTTTGTGAATCTTTCTGGTTCATGAAAGGATCCATGCACCTTCTATTTGTGTGAATAAGTCTTGAATTCTGCATGTAGATTACATGTGCTCAACACACTCATTCTACTTTGCGAAGAATAAAGTTCTGTGAATCCATTTTGGAAATCGATATTCTTATGAGATATCCCTAGTTTGTGCGATGAACTAAGATATTATACTTATATCTGTATGAAATTTTTGCGTGAAATAAGTGGTGTTTGAGAACCCATGCATGTTCATATTTTGCAGGAACATTTTTGAGATACAACCATGGATAGTGTATACTTACACTGCATTATATGAAGAAATTTTTTCACCCACACAAGAGGTAGTTTGATATTGTTTGAGTTTGTGTGAAGGAATATTATGCACTAGGAAGAAGAGTTGCATACCTGTTGCGTAAAGGGGAAGTATGAAGAAGCATTGAATACCTATTTCATAAAAAAGAATTTTTCAAGAGACAGTATCATTACATAGTGAGGATACACATGTATTGAGTAACAATTAAGGATAATGTGGTGTGTGCAAGATGAACAGTGTTCATGTCATGTGAAGTGATCTAAGTGGATACTGTGTGGTTAACATTTCATGTGAAAAATACTTACATTAATTTATACATGTTCACATGCTAACTTGAAATCATTTGAGTTTAACCATAATAATTCATGCATAAAATGAGGACATGCAGTGTATTATATAAATGCATGAAGATTGAAAAGTGCATATGTAATATATATTACATATTCAGTGTGTAGTGATCCGATACTGAAGCCAGTACATAAATTCGATCAGTGATTCAAAAGTATTTTTGTATCTGAGTTTTAAGTAGTTAGTGAGTCTAGGTCTTCAGTAGAAGAAATAATTCTTACTCGATTAGTGTGGTACTGAGGTAGCTAACCATATTTGGGTGATCAGAATTTATTAAGCAAGACCAACACCAGTGCAAAGGTTCTTGATTTGTACACAGACTAGTTTGATCCAACAAGTTCATGAAGGAATATTTTAAGATCATCCTATCAGTAGATCAAATCTTGTGTGACTCAAGATTATGAAGTCTTCAGTGGGACTCTGAAGTAGTGGAAGTCTCCAGTGGGACTCTGAAGAAGGATGGTGGGATGATGGTAACACTATGGGATTAAGTATAAAGATCCCCTTATGGGACTCAAGAGTCACTAGTGTAGGTGGTAACTTGTAAACTCTAGTGGGACTCTAGAGTGGAACACTGTGGGACTCAGTGTTGTTGGGAATGGGAATTTCCCTAGTTTTAACCATCAACATATAGTGAAAAATATGTAACCATGTGTAATTATCAGTTGTAGCAATTATGTAGGTCTTAGTACCGAACCTTGTAAAAATATTGTGTGTTGTGTTTCATTTACATTCTACATTGCATATAGGATCCACTAATCCTAATAGTTGATAGAGGTTTAAAGGGGTTTAAGAAAAGAAAAGGATTTAATAAAAACAAGTCATGCCTGATTCACCCCCCCCCCCAGTGTGACTGCACGATCCTTGGACACTTCTCCACTCAAGTCATGTATCATTAAGTCGATATCTAGGTTCGTAATCTCAATCGACATATACCTGCTTCTGCCAATGCCAGAATTATAACTCTAATCAAGATACATCACCATAGGTGGATACTCATCTCACACCTGGGTTCACCTGTACTCAACTCCAATCACCAACAAGGATACCATATATTGACGGTCAATCCTGTAAAGAAGGATTCTAGGGAGTACATCTGGACATCCAGTAAAGTTCACTGATTCAGTCACCATGCTACCCAGTCCTGTAAATATAGTCAAATATCTAATCCCTGGGTCTCGGTCTTTAGGTGATCATGACATTAGGAACTCGAATAAACTCTAAGGGTCTTACCCTTAGGCGATCTGTAAAGATAACTCATCGATGAGACACCATGAAACACCCCTTGAGTCTCTTAACTGATCAGGGAGAGCATAATTATCCCAATTGTAGTTCGAGGATACCATAGTCATCCCCACCACTTTGGAGCAAGTAATCATCCATGAGTCTTGGGTTTCCATTCCTGTATAAAAAGAAATCACTAGTGAGATTCCATGCAATGCCCCTTGAGTCTCATAACTGATCCGAGAGACCATAATCATCCCGATCATAGGATGAGGAGATCGTAATAATACCAACCACTTAGGAGAGCATAATATACCATGAGTCTTGGGTTTCCATGCATGTATAACATAGGTTGAGGAGACCATAATCATCCCCACCACATATCAAAGGTCGAGAAGAGCGTAATCATCCCCACCACATACTTCTAGCCTATGAGTCTATCCAATGAATTCCTATAACAGGGAACCTAAGTATCACTCAAGGAATATAGTTCAACATGTAAGGATCAATAGTCAGATACTAGGAAAAACCTACGGACATCCCATAAAAATATATATCACAATATATATATATACATTCAGGATCAACAACCAAGTCTCATGTAGTATCTATGGGTATACCAGTGAACATGTGAAATAAAATGGATAAAAATCTGGATTCTGGGTAAGTATGTATGGGCATCCCAACAAGAAATAAATACACCTTGTGTCAGGATCAATGGCCACCAACCAGAAATAACCTCTGGTAAACATCATTATATTAGAAATAAACATGTAAAATAATAAACAAATATTGATTGTGGTTGAACTCCCACACACAACACTACTTCCACATCCCCTAGGGCTTACAAGTTTGATACGGGTTATAAGGTGACACCTGATACCATCTCTACCCAAACCTAATGTACTAGCTCAGGTTTGTTCAAACAACGGGCACTCTCCGAGTCCCTCAAGTCAAAAACTAAAGAGGCATCCTACTCATGATCCTTGTAACAGCACATAGAAAATGAATCCTACATGGGAACCTAGGAATAGTAGAGAGAGAGGCATCCTACATGGGGTCCTCTAGTCAAAACATAAATAGAGTAATCCTATAGGGGATCCTCAGAATAACACAGAAGTAGGAATCCTACATGGGACCCTCAAAACAATATAAGAAATAGAGGCATCTTACTCGGGTCCTTGGAATAGTTCACAGGCAAAGGGATCCTATAAATAAATCTTTAGGTCATCACGTTAGCAAAGGCATCCCATAGGGGATCCTTAACAGTTAGTAGAAATATAGAGGCATCCTACTTGGGATCCTCAAAATGTAGCTGGTCTCATGATCTCTTAGGCCAAAAGGAAACATCTCTCAAGGGAGATATCCTCAAATCATAGGCCATGAGAGATAGCCCATGGATCATCTTAGAACAGGTCTCACTCTCAAAAGACGCTTGATTCAATTACTAGAGGAAGAACCCTTACATTTAGGTAAAATCCACAAAACACCCATTAAGAGTCCTCAGAATGCTCCATAGGTTTCACCATCATGATCCACATGGAAAACTACTCATAATGGACTACTCATGGGTGCAATTCTGACACAAAGGCAAGAAGACATGAAAAACCCTCAAAGGGTTGAAAAGGGACAGTACATGGTGTGTCACCTCTAGTACACGATGTGTACTCCCAAAGGCCCACATGGGAATGTACATATTATAACCTAGGCATGTAAACTCCTCATGTACATGGAATTTGAAATGGGTACACAACATGTAACCTATACAGGGTACCTGCCTATGTACCTTAACCAAACTTGTCGGATACTTTTCCAGGCCGAGTACTCATACACGGTGTGTTTTCCACACAGGTATCCTTGGTCGGATACTCGGCTACACATCTGAGTATCAGTACACGGATCGTATGCCCCATACAAGACATGTACTCATTAAAACATCATATTCCCCAAATGGTAAGAACACATGGTGTGTTCCCCTGAACCACACACTGTGTTATTGGGTTTTATCGAACAGAAAACCCTCTAAATCGCTCAAAACCCCCCATTTAAACACCCAAATCAATAGATCATCCCACTAGAATCCGTTAGAAATAACATTAGAGGATGATATTTAGAAAATAAAAAATATAAAGGATTTTTTAGAAAAAAATAAATAGTCCTACCTTTGGGTGGAAATTGCCGAAACTTCATTCGATTCCATGGTCTGCGGTTGTCGCACGTCGATCCAGAGTGTCAAGAGATCCACAATGGTAACCCTATTCCCTTTTCTCTCTCTTTCTTTCTCCCTCTACCTATTTCTATATTAGGTTTCATGAAGGAGGTTCCACAGGAGGGACTTATGTGAGAAGGAAGTAAGGAAAATAAAGAAAGAAAAAAGAAAATAAAGAAAAGAAGAAAAAGAAAAGAAAAGAAAAAGGGGCCCGTCCCCATCATCTAGCTAGAGTCTATGCCTCACCTAGGCTAAAATATTAGTTATAGACTCAATAGAAGAGATAGAATCTCAATCCGATGATCTATTTAAAATATATGATTGAATGAAACTGTGCAAACAATCTAATATTTAATTTATTAAATATTAAATATTAATTATTCTGCTAAAATTTGAACGGCTCATATTTCCACCAAACTCCTACCCTATGGTAAACACCCTATTACATAACCAATAAAGTAGTCAGAAAAATTATCGGAGATCATCTTCTAGAATAAAAATACCATTTTACCCCTTTACTATCACCTAGAAGAAAAAATTCAAATTTATTCTCAAAATTGAAGTCCGAAAAAAATATGAGTCCTTACAAACTCCCCACTATAATCCTTCTTATCCCCGATAAGCCTGGTGAAAAGACTAGTATCCATGCTCTCAACTCAAGCATCTGTACAACCAAGCAATCTGGACTATCGAATGATGAGCCTCATAGCATCAAAAACAATCTTCTATATATAAGACATTTAACTACGACCTATATGGTACTCCCCACCATAGGAATACCCTTATTATCGTCTTAAAAACATTCTTAGACCAAAGGCTCATGAAAAACCCCGAAGTTCAACTAAAAAAGAGGGTCACCACCATTACATAGCTAATGGTGAACTCCCCACCATATGGATTACCTTACACCACTCCTCAAGTTCAACCTTAATGTGTTTCTCTTCTAAACCATGAAGGACATTTAGGATAAAAAGGAACTCAGCATAGGGATGATGCTCTCTCAACATACTCAAGATGAATCAAGATAGAGCATGATCATCTCTAATAGTACACTAAGATTCTATAAAAATGTGTGTACAACTCTTTCCAATCCATGCTCACCATCCTATCAAAACCTGACTAGGATTACACCATGGATCAACCATCCTATGGCACCCAATTTACTTCTAATGTCGCCTATACCATGGAGGGACATACATAATTTAAACCATAACTCCCATGTAACCAAACCCATGATGATTCCTCAAAACTTTATTCCTTGACTCACACTCTACCACTCATTGATTAAGATTCAAATGATACCACACGCATCTTGCATGTATCTTTACCACCCAACTCGTACTCTAGTGAGTCGTTAAATACAAGGCTAAGTTGACCGCACTATACAGAACGTTGGTATCATTAATCCAGAAGCTCCATTGGAACTCCTCTTAAAAAAATTAGGCACCTCAAATATTCCACAATTTATTCCATGACCACCCTTTACACAACCTCATTCCAATCATGAGATTATACTCGCACTCTGACTACATTAGCAGTAGTGAAAACAATGTTCAATTAGGACAGGCACCCGAATAGTCCTACCCATCGAAGCCAATCTCAAAAAATAAGCACCCAAGGTTCTTACCAAAATTTTAAGTCATCAGCATACCTGTAAAGAAAAACTCGAGAACCTACAGTGCCTTGATCTCAAAATGAGTGAAAAAATAGGCTCACTTCTCAAAAATTCATATGAAAACATAGGTCAACCTTTTCATGTAGGTTTACTTTGAATGAAATGAAACGTCCACCTACAAGGGTCTGAGTCAAAATAAGGGCCATTAGGTCTCCCACCTAGCCCTACATAACAAGCCTCAAAAATGGGTCACCATGTCTAACCACCTATCCCGAAATATCAAACCTCTCAAAAGAAGGTAAAGATCACAATGACTGATGAGTGTCAAAACTAAAACAAGGCCTACAATGCCTAATCCTCTCTGAGCATCCTCAGAAGGAAATTCCCCCTGGTGGTCATAGTACCAACATAGAATAAATATTTAACTGACAATCATCGGGCATATGTATATGGAAATACACCCTAGAGGTCCAGTTCATAAGAAAAGTCATGGTATCCATCGACATCGTACTCAGAAATCCGACTAGATAACCATAGACCTAAAAAATAACACCCTACAAGGGGTAAAATAGAAAGGTATCACATTCCATATTGACTTAATAGGGTCACTGCACCTCCCGTGCACAAGGACTGAGTCATCATCCTCAAAAAAATGTCTCAAAGTAGATCCACGCAACCTACCATCAGAATGAAATATATACAAGTGAGTATGACCAACTGAATAGGCCTCATTAAATAAAATCCCATGCTATAATACCTATATAATGTGAATCCTACGTGCTAAATATGATTCATGAGATGCCTCTTTACTTTGTCATCCAAGAGTCAAAATCCACCCCTGGTCTCTTTCAAATGGTAAAGAGCTATAGAATCATAATAAATAATAAAATCCTCACAATATGTGTGTATCTCAAGGATAAATCATATACAACTATAACATCATAGATTAGAACAACAATCCCATACCCTGGAAAATAAAAATTCCTACTGTAACAAGTATTCTTGATGCACTAGTTCGATATCCATCATAGGTTCCAACACATTCCTAATAATTCTATCTACCATTTCTCAAATAGTAAAGACCGGGAAAATAACACCTATAATACCAATTTGTAATGTCCCATCCTTGATGCCACTAAAATAGTTCCCAAACCGATTGGTTACTAGGCCTCAAGTGCACCTCTTCATACGTCAGAGGCTTCTGATTAGCAGTGAGGGTCTAGGGTATGATAGTGGGGAGAATATTCCCTCATATCAGAGTAAAAAACAATAGAAATAGCTAAGTATCATACAGAGTAGAAAGTAAATAGAGTGCGAAAGCAGTAAACAAACTGAAATAGAACATGCTATAATAATAAATAAAAAGCTACAAAATCCCGAATAGTTATTCCATAAAATACAAAAATGGGTCACCAGCTGGACCGACCATATAGATACAAAAGTATAAAATGAACTAAAATTAAAAGTAAAGGTCTCTACTAATAACTCTGATCCAGAACACTTACCTGGTCTTCATACATTGTTGAACTGCACCAACCCGATCAGAAGAACCACACGAGCAGCTTCGCTCAAACATGAAATTATGGGCCTCACCCTATCCACCATGAAACTTGTTCTCAACTTGAAAAGAAGACACAAGGTCTACACGTACACTGAGGTGCACATGCAGGGTTGATAAATAATCTCAGTAGGTCATCCTGACAAGAAACCTATAAAAAGTGTTATTATAAGTGTGTGCAAATGGAACATGATCATCCTGGGTAAAAAATAACTAAAAAGAAAGTAAAACCAAACATAGAACCGCAGTAGAACCCTGGGTCTGTAATCCCGACCAACTGGGAAAGTACCACCATGGATGTCCATATCTTTATACGTATACATATATAGTCTCATCCCTATACATATATACATAAATATGAATATTCGTTGGTATGTGAAATAAAATAACATGAAAACTAATCTACATTTGATCCTTGGGTTTGTAATCCCAATCGCTTGGACATCCTATGCAAGGGAATTGAGCTGGACATCATTCCACTCAAGCCATGTATCATTAAGTTGATCTATGGATCCGTAATCCCAATCGACGTATACATATGTTGGTCAATGCTAGAATTATAACTATGATCAAGCTGCATCACCATAGGGGGATACTCATCCTACTCCTGGGCTCACCCGTACTTGCCTCTAATCATCAACAAGGATATCGTATACCAAAGATCAATCATGAAAAAGAAGTATTCTAGTGATTACATCTAGACATCCTATAAAGGTCACTGAGTTAGTCACCATACAGCCTAGGCCTATAAATCTAGTCTGATTTCTAAGGCCTAGGTCTCAGTCCATAGGTGTTCACAACATTCCTAACTCGGATGAACCCTAATGGTCTTACTCTTAAAAGATTTATAAAGAAAAATCATAGGTGAGACGCCATGAAACACCCCTCAAGTCTCGTAATTGATCAGGGAAAGCATAATCATTCTGATCATATGATGAAGATACTGTATTCATCCCCACCACTTGGAAGAGAATAATCATCCCTGAGTCTTGGGTCACCATTACCGTATAAAGATAAAACACCAGTGAGATGTCACACACCACTCATCGAGTCTCGTAACTGATCTTGGAGAACATAATCATCATGATCATAGTCCAAGGAGATCGTAATCATCCCCACCACTCGGGAAAGCATAATCTACCATGATTCTTGGGTCTCCATGCTCATATAACATAGACTGAGGAAAGTGTAATCATCCCCACCACATATCAAAGGTCATGGAGAGAGTAATCATCCCCACCACAGACATCTAGACTATGAGTTCATCAAATGAATTCCTACAATATGGAATCTAAGTATCACTCAAGGCATACAAGTCAACATGTAAGGCTCAATAGCTGGATACCAGAAAACACCTCTAGATATCCCAACAAAATATATATCACATTATATATATACATTCATGCTCAATATCCAAGTCCCAAGTAGTATCTCTGGGTATACTAGTGAACATATGAAATAACATGGATCAGAATCCAGATACCAGGTAAGCACGTATGGGAATCCCAATAAGAAAGAAAGATGCCTCATGTCAGGCCCAATAGACACCAACAATGAAGCACCTTTGGTAAACATAATTCTATTATCAATAAATATGTGAAAGAATAAAAAAAGAGTGAGGGTGGATAAACGGTCACACCCAAAACTATTGCCACATCCCCTAGGGATTTTAAGTTTGGCACAAGTTCTAAGGTGAAACACGATACCATCTCTACCCAAACTTGATGTAGTAGCTCAGGGTTGGTCAAACAATGAGAAACCACTAGTTACCTCAATTAAAACACTACATATGAATCCTAATAGATATCCTCATAGCAACACAAAGAAAAGAAATCCAACATGGGACCCTAGGATCAATAGATAGGGATGCGTCCTACATAGGATCCTCTAATCAAAATGTAAATAGAGGAATCCTACAGGGGATCCTCATAACAACATAAAAGGAGGTATCCTACACAGGACCCTCTAAAAAACATAAGAAACAGAGGTATCCAACTTAGGATCCTAGAAATGGTGTATAGGTAAAGGTATCTTATAAAGGACTCTCTAGGTTAGCATGTAAGCAAAGGCATCCCATATGGGATCCTTAATAGCTAGTAGATTGATAGATGCATTCTAATTGGGATCCTCAGAATGAAATTGGTCTCACGAACTCTTAGTTCATAAGGGAACATCTCTCAGGGGATACATCCTCAAAGCATAGTTCATGAGAGATATCCCATGGATCATATTAGAATATGTCTCACTCTCAGAAGACACTTGATTCAATTATCAGAGGAAGAACCTATTTGTTTAGGTAAAAGCCCTAAAACACTCATTACGAGTCCTCAGAATGCTACAAAAGTTTCACTATCGTGGTCTGCATGGAAAAATACTCATAATGGACTACTTATTGGTTCAATTATGATATAGGATAAATAAGACATGAAAAACCCTCGAAGGGTTGAAAAGGGGTAGTACACTGTGTGTCACCCTCGGTACACGGCGTGTACTCCCAAAGCCCAACATGGGCGTTTACATTTGCCGGTTTGGGTATGTAAATTCCCTAGGTACACAAAACTTGATATGGGTACACGGAATGTACCCTACATAGGGTACCTACCCATGTACCTCAACCAGCCTAGCCAGATACTTGGCCAGGCCTTGTACTCATACACAACGTGTTCGCCACACGAGTAGCCTTAGCTGAATACTCGATGATACGACCGAGTATCAGTACATTGCATGTATACCCCATACATTACATGTACTCATTAAAACATCATCTTCCCCAAATAGGAAGAACACATGACATGTTTCCCTGAACCACACACCGTGTTATCAGGTTTTCCCAAATGAAAAACCCTCAGATCGCTTGAAACCCCCATTTAAACCCCCAAATCAACAGATCAGGACCCTAGGGGGTGTTAGCAAGCATAATTGGGGATTATATTTATAAAATGAAAGATATAAAGGGTTTTTTGGTAAAAAAATTAAAATGGGCCTACCTTTCAGTGAAAACTATCGAATCTTTGTTTGATTCCACAGTTCACGGCTTCCACACGTCGATCCAGTGCATTGAGATCTCTACAACAGTATCCCTCCCCCCCCCCTCTCTCTATTTCTCCCTCTCCCACTTTCTCTCTTAGTTAGTGTGAAGTAGGAGCCACAGGATGGGCATACATGAGAAGGAAGTAAGAAAAGAAAGAAAATAAAAGAAAAAGGGTTTTGGGCCAACCCCGATGCCCAACTTGAGTTTATGTCTCACCTAAGATAAAATAACTATTTTGCACTCAACGACAGAGATAGAATCTCAATCCGATGCTCCGTTTAAAATATATTACCTAATGAACCTACGTGAATAATTTAATATTTAATTTATTAATTATTAATTATTAATTATTCCTCTAAAATTCAAATGGCTCAGATTTCCACCAAACCTATGTCCTCGAGTAAAAACCCTATTTCGGGACTAGAGGTGTGGTCATAAAAATTATACGAAATTATATTATAGGATAAAAAAGGCCATTTTACCCCTTTACCAACACTTAAAAGCAAAAAAAATCAAATTTTTTATCAAAATTACAGTCTGAAAAAACACAGTTCTTTACACACATTTTGGTAATTTAATGGGACATTTTGGTGTTTCAAAAACTTCAATCATTCTTAGTGAGAATTTTTTATTAGCCAAGGATATCTATAGATGTTGAAAAAAAAATTAAAAGTGCATTGTCTTCCATAAAGACAAATCGAAACTAAACCCACATGGATTATATCTTCCTCTCCCAATCCCTGACACACCTTGAGAGGACATATCAAAGGAATTTATTTTTGGGTTACCAAGGAAAAATAGGGTGAGATATTCCATTTTTTGTGGTGGATCAATTTTCTAAAATGGAACATTTTATTCCTTGTCACAAAAAAGATAATGACACTAACATTGAAACATTTTTCTTTCAGAAAGTATTCAAACACCATGGAATTCCACAAATGATTATGTTGGATCGAGACACAAAATTCATCAATTGTTTTTGGAAGACCTTGTGGAGAAAACTAGGTATGAATTTACTATTTTCTACTACTTTCCATCTAAAAACCAATGGGAAAACGGAGGTGGTGAATCATACACTATCATCCCTTTTAAGAAAAAAATTTCAAGAAGAATCTCAAGAATTGGGAAGAGTGTGTACCACATGTGGAATTAACATATAACAGGGTGAAGCATTCACCTACTCAATATTCTCTATTTGAAAATTTTTATGTCTTTAACCCCCTTTTCCCTATTGATCTAGTTCTTTTTCCTTTGCAAGAATCAACTAATATGGATGCGAAGGTGCATGCAGAATTCATCAAGCAACTCCATGAAAATTCAAAGTAAAAGTATCAATTGGATGACCCAAAAATACATTTATTGTGAAAACAAGGGTCATAAGCAAGTGTTTTTTTATCCTCGTGACTTAGTCTGGATTCGTATGTGGAAGGAAACATTTCCTGAAAATCAGAAATCAAAACTCATTCCATGAGGATGTGGACCTTTCTGAGTTCTTGAGAAGATAAACTATAATTCTTACAATATATCTCTTCTAGGTGGGTATGGTGTAAGTTCCAATTTTAATGTTTTTTATCTTTATCCTTTTTGGGTGAAGAGGATGAAGAGTTGAGGTAGAATCTTTTTCAAGATTGGTCGGATGATGAGAACCATGTTGATGGCACTAAATCAATTTCCCATGTGAAGGAGTTGGATTTGAAAAGTCTGATAATGTGAGGGAGATTAAAGAGGTTGAATGCTACAATGGGCGCACATATCACTTCATTAAAGGACCAATGGATCACAACTTTCATAGATAGAGAAAATAGAAATATTATATCACTTATTCAATCCCAAACATGATGTTTAAATCTTGTCCCACATGGTTGAATGAATTTTTGAATCCTTGTCTATATGGAGAATTCTAGAGTGGCATCTTTGGACAACAAAGTCAAATTTGGTGGGCAAGGCACTCAAAGCCAAATCTGGTGGAATATAGTTGTGAAGTTATGTGCCACTTTCCCAAAATTATTTGTTATAATTTATATTTTTTAATTTAAGGGGACAAGTTAGGTTTAGATTTTATGACTTTAGGGTATTAGACCATTGACTATTGTATCGCCCCTTGGCTATAAATAGCCACCCCCATGGAACTTGTAATTCATTTAGGTTTGAATTAGTGAAAATCTATGAGTTTATTCTCTCCATTGTGAGGATCATTACTTTCTTCCCTTGCTCTTTTGTATTATTACCTTTTCAATATACAAGTTATATTGGTTATCCAAGATCACAAGCCCCAAATTTCATGCCTCAACCCAAGTGCTTTGTTGTGTGGATTGGTCATAACATCCCTACATTGAGTGTGTTGTCTAAGTAGTAGTTCATGATCCATATAGCATTGGTTGAATACTTGCTTCCACTATCCAAACCCATCATCTTTCACTTAGCCTCGAAGCATATTCATCATCCTCAAACCTACATTGTGAAGATCAGGCCACCTCATGCATCTTGCAAAGGTCAAAAAATTTAAAATAAAAGATATAATTAGAACTCTAATGATGTAAAAGGTTGATATAGAAGCTGAAGTTGGATAACATCGATTGGTTAAGAAGTAAAATGCTACTATAAAAGTATCCACTTCAAAGTATGATAGGAAATGAAAATAAACTCAAATGGATGATTCATATGATGAAGATACCTCAAATAGTTCTACTTCAGATAGTGAGATTTCTCAATTTTCTATAAAATTCATAATTTTATATAATAAGAGAAGAGGTTTTAAGAAACCCTTAAATAATTTCAAAACATAATAAGGAAATTAAAAATAATTAAGATGCTATGAATGCAATAATCTTATACATATCAAACCAAATTGTCCACAGCTACAAGATAGCAAGAAATCAAGAATAAAGGAAATAAAGTCATTAATGCTACATGGAGTGATTATAAATATTCTAGTGATAGTAAATCTTTAAATTCTGAAGTTTAAATCTCAAATAAAAAGGCTAACATTCACTTTATGTCACACACAGATGAGGTGAATTCTTTTTATTCTTTTTGGAAAGAATATAATTCTAAAAATAAAAAATACTCTTATGAAAAATTAAATAAATATTGTACCATGATTCAAACCAAATATGAAAGTATAAAAATAAAAACAAAACTCTTAAAAATTCTTATTATGTTGTTTTAATTGAAAAAATCCCTTAAATAAAAAAAATCAGATTTAAAAAACAAGCAAGAAAATTCTATTATTACATGCGATGAACATGATAATAAGATTAAAAACTTGCAAAAATAATTCCAAGAATTTAAAGATTCTTCAAGTGTTTTTAAAAAAGGGTAAAATTACTTGAATCAAATTCTTAGAAATAATAAAGTTTATAAAAATAAATTTGGTATAAGAAGCCAAGGTGAGAAACCAAAGTTTTATAAAAACTATTTTGTGCCTAGTTCTAAGCACAAAAATATTTCTAAAATTACTTATTTACATTGTGGAGAATTATGAAACTATGATAACACTTTTTTTTTGAGAAACCCATAATTATTTGGATTTAAACATGTTTTTCCTTCAAGAAGTTTTTTAGAATTTAGTTTTATGTTTTCTAGACTGCACAAACATATTTGGGTTCCCAAATCTCTAGTTTCTAACATTGATGTAACCAAGAGAATATGAGTACCAAAATAATTTATTGTTTTATTTTTCCTTGTAGGTAAAAAAGTACAAGAGAATTAATGAAAAATAGTGTATGGACAGTGGATTCTAAAGTCGTATGAGTGGAGATTTCTTTAATTTATGCTCCCTGTCAAAAATAGATAGAGGCCATGTCACATTTGGTGAGAATGACAAAGGAGGATTATGGGAGTTGGATTCATCAGCAATATGAACTCGTTTCTCATAAAAAATTTATTTATATGGAAATATAGAATAAAAATATTATAAGTATTTCCCAACTTTCTAATGATAGTTATTTTTTTGATTTTTCAAATAATGCATTTTTTGTTTTTTATAATTTTTTGTAAACTAGTTCAAAAAGAGAAAGATACCAAAATTATTTATTTAAGAAGTGATCATAAAGGATAATTTAAAAACCCTGAGTTCAATTAATATTGTTCTAAACATAGTATCAAACATACTATTTCTTCCCCTAGGACACCTCAATTGAATGGTTTTGTTGAAAGGAGGAATAGTACTTTATGAGAAAATCTAGAATAATGTTATATGAATATAAACTTATGACACTTTTTTAGGATAAATCTATGAATACAGTATGTTATTTCATAAACATAGTTCTAATTAGGCATGTCTTAAAGAAAACTCGCTATAAACTATGAAATAATATAAATTCAAAAGTTTGATGTTTTAATGTTTTTGGATGAAAATTTTATGCTCTAAACACCAATTAAGATCTTAGTAAATTTGATCCAAAAGATGATGAAGTAATATTTCTTGGACATTCTACTACTTCTAAGGCATATAGAGTTTTTAATAAAAGTTCAAATATTGTTGAAGAATTGAGTCATGTGAAATTTGATGAAAGTGATCTTTTTAATTGTAAAATGACTCAATTTTATGAGATAAGTGATTATTTTGAAAACTTGAGGCCTAAAATTCTCTTTGAAAAAAAGGGTGATGAGTTAGAACTTTTTTTCTTGATCCAAATACAGAAAGGATGGATACCGATGAACCAAATTGTGTACTGCCTAGACAGCCTATAACCCTTAATAACCATCCCTTAGAAACTTTTATATGGAGTTTATATAAAGGTATTATGACTATAAAGAGTGTATAAAACCTTGTATATTTTTCTTTATTTTTATCTCAGCTAAAACCAAAATCTATCAAAGAATATTTAATTTGTGAGAGTTGGGTTTTATCTATTCAAGAAAAATTAAACCAGTTCAAGAGGAACACGGTATGAGAATTAGTTAATAAACCATATGATTGCCTTATTATAAGAATAAAATGGGTTTTTAGGAATAAACAAGATGATCATGGTGTGATCACTTGGAATAAGTCTAGACTAGTTGTTAAAGGTTATAATCTAGAGTAATATATAAATTAAGAAGACACCTTTTCTCATGTAGCTAGATTAGAATCCATTGGGATTCTCATAGCCTATGCCTCACATATAGATTTAAAATTATATCAGATAGATATAAAATCTACTTTTTAAAATAGATTTATTATGGAGGAAGTTTATGTGAAACAACTTCCTAGTCTTGAAAATCCACAGTTTCCAAATTCAATTTTCAAACTTACCAAATTTATGTATGGTCTTAACCAAGCACCTAGAGCTTGGTATAAATATTAAAATTATTTTATTTTATCAAATGGTTTTTTAGTATGAATGGATGATCCTACACTTTTCAAGAAATCTTCATATTCAGATATTTTTTTAGTTCAAATATATGTAGATGATGTAATATTTTGTTCTATAAATAAAAAATTGTGTAATTATTTTTCAAAACTTGTGCAAAAGGAATTTGAAATGAGCAGTATGGGTGAGTTAAATTATTTTATAGTTTTTCTTATTTATCAAAAAGAATTTAGGAATGTGCTAAATCAAAGAAAATACATACTTGACTTACTTAAAAGTTTTGGACCTGAATACAGTAAAGTATATACAACTTCTATGAGTTCTAATAAAAATATTGACCTGGATGAAGCTGGGAAACTAGTTGACAACAAGCTATATAGAGGAATAATTGGGAGTCTATTGTATTTGAATGATAGTAGACCAGGAATTATGTTTGTGGTATGATTATGTGCTATATTTCAAGAATATCCTAAGGAATATCATTTAAAATGTGCCAAGATAATTTTAAGGTATTTAAAAGGAAAAATTTATTTTTCCTTACTTTTTCTATAAAAAAATTATTTTAATTTAACTTCATACTCTAATGGAGACTTTTGTGGTTGTATACTGGATAGAAAGATTACTTCAAAAACCTACCATTTTCAAGGTAAATCCCTGGCATCTTGGTCTAGTAAGAAACAAAACTTTGTTGCATTATATACTGTGGAATTATAATATATTGATGATGGAAGTTATTGTGCACAGGTATTATGAATTAAACATGACTTAATGGTTTTTGTATTCAATTATAATCGAGTATCAATTAAATGTGATATAAAAAATGCTATCAACATTTCAAAGAATCTGATAAATCATTCTAGAATGAATCATATATATTTAAGGCATCATATCTTGATAGATCTCACTCAAAAGGTTCATATTACTCTTGAGTTTATCTCTATTAAGAATGACTTAGCACATATTTTTAATAATCCCCTTGTGTGGGATCATTTTGACTGTATTAAAAGAAAATTAGGGGTATTTGAATTTAAATAAATTTTAGTTTATCTTGTTTCGTTGGATTTTAAATTCTAATTTATTTTATCTATGTTTTATTTTAATGCTTTATGTAAATGAAATTAATTTAATATATCTAATTATTTAAATGGTTTGGTTTTATAAAATGAAATTATTTATTTTAGTTTCTATTTTATTCCATTTATTTTTAGTCAAGATTGACTCAAATTCTAAATCAGGTATGTAATCCTTGTAAGGATTGGGTCTGAGACCTAATTCATATTTAGTCCTCAATCGTATCTCCCTTTTCTTATGTTTCTTCCTCTAAAAGTTTAATTGTCACCCTAAACCTCTTGATTGTCGCTCAGCCTCCAACTAACTTGTCTACCATGGGAAAATCTAAGTGTGTAGATGATGGAAGCTCTGGTTCATCCATGAAAGTAGAATGAAGTGGCGTGTCACATAGGGTTCTTGCTGAAAAAGTCACAGATATGGATTAGATGAAGTTGACTGAAATGATGCTGAAGAATGTCCTTTGGTTTCAAGGTTGGGAGTTTGTTTTCGATGAAAAGAAATCTTGTTTCATATTTTAAGAAGAAGTGAATAAGTTTATGGGGAATGTCAAGTTCCAGTTCAGTCAAACATAGGATGTTTTGACTTTGAGTGTTAATGGGAAAGATGTGTTGGTTTCATCAGTAGAGTTGGTTGAGATCCTTCATTTTACCATGACGGGAAGTTCATTTTTAGTTAGACTCTGGTCAATGCGAGTTCAATAGGACCAACAAAAATCTGAATGTTTCTGTTTGGAATCTCTTCCTTTGAGAAGAAGCCTATGAATGATTTTCAAGCTAAATGGAAGGTCTTGTGTAAGTTTGTTCAGACTAGAATAGCCTAGAGAGTAGGTGAGATGACAAAAGTGTTATTATGGGATATGTATCTATTATATATCATGATCAACAATCTGAATCTCAATATTCCAAGTTATATGATGTGGTTCATGCATCATTACTACAAAGGAAAAGACAAGTTGAATTATTATTATTATGGTAGGCTAATCTCTTGAGTTCTAAAGAAGGAGGAGGTGAATTAAAATGAAGGATATGTTGTGAAATTCCATAAGAGTAATACTCTATCTATAGTTATTTTAAAAAATATTGGTTATTACTAGAACACAAATTAAAACTCTTTAAGACCTATTGGTCATGAATGTGTGGCTTAGGGAGATCCATCCCAAATATCACCAACTAGGGATGCAGCACCTGCTGAGATGGTGTCTTTTAGGGAGCTGCATAAGATTGTAATTGCTAGAGAAGAGCATAATTTTCTAGAGGTCAGCCATATATTGGAAGAGGTTTTTCAGATCCGAGGTGGTGATGTTTTTTAATATTCTTAAGTAGTTTAGCATGTTGATCTAGTTGTTGAGACAACTATTGTAGTTACTAAATAGAGGCCAGTTGAAGATGTGCCTAGTGTTTCTGTTTCTAAAGAAAGGTCAGATGATGAAGAGGAGTACCCTATAGTTGATCCAATTTTTCGTGGATCATATGATGGTGGAAATAGAGCTGGTGATGTGGTTATGGAGACTATTGAACATTCTCATACACCTCTTTTTTCATCACCTCATCCTTATGTGCATGAGTTTTCACCCTCAATTAGTAAGATCTCTGATAGTTCTGAAATAAAATCTTTTTCTTCTGATATCTTGACTGAGTTTGATAATCTTAGAGAATATTATGATGATTTTAATAAGAGGCTGACATTATCTAAGGATGAGATCATAAGGTTTAAGGAGAGTTTTTTTCCAAGGATTATTTTGAAAAATTTGTTGGGATAATGAAAATCCAAACAGATTTGATCAACAAACTTTAGACTTCCCCTCCTATATAGAAAGTTGTGTCTAAGATAAGTGTTAAATACCTTGAGAAGATAAAGGGTATAGTAAGTGATTTGAAATATGTTTTTCCTTATAAGTTGGAGTTTAATGATCGTGGTGTAATAGTTGTATCTCAGGGGGACATGATCCAAAATCGTTCAATGGTGAAATCTGATATGTCTCAGGATGTTGTTGATAAGGTTAAGTCATTTAGGACATAAATGAAGGAAATACTACACACTTTACCAAGTGTATCAGTAAGTTAGTTTGAATTCATAAAGAGGTTTCAACCAACTACCACAAATTCTACCCTAATACCCTCAGTGACACCTAGATTTCAAGTTAGAATTGATCAAATACTTTTAGAGTTGAATTTTGTATCTTCTCATATTCAATGTCTTCTGTGTGATCTTCTCACACCAGTGATTTTGTAGGAGTTCAAGGGAGATCTTTTTACATAGTTCCAAGATACTATATAATCTATTAGGAATCTTGGTATTTGAACTAACATTTCCTTAAATTAAATTTTGGGATATTATGAAGAATTTGATGGAAAATTGAAGGAAATCCTAAAGGTTTTCTAAGAGGTACAAGGAATGATCTCTAGGTCACTTGTACTAGTGACTAGATATCATCATAGGATAATATAATTTCTAATAAAGGTTTATAAAGATGTAGAAGGGTTATAAGATGATGAGTATTCAAGTTCCTCATAGTCTTTGGAAGAACCATCAATTCCAGTTGTTGTTACAGGAAAAGAGATTGTTGTCTACAAGCTTCTTAGGATTATTCTCTTAGTGTAACTAGTTGTTCCTTACCATACTATACCTATTTTAGTTTCACCTAATCCTATTGTTGCAACTTACAGTGCTACATTGTCTCAATATTCAACAAGTGTTGTTCAAGAATTGGTTCAATCTATAGTAAATCAGATAACTGGTTTGGGAGGGATGTTACATTCTATGAATGTGAGGTTGATCGGTGTCCAAGGTAGTGTTGATGGAGTTCTGAAGAAGCTATATTTTGATCTTCCAGCTACTTAATCTACTCCCTGAATTTTTCCCTTTGTACCTACTCTTTAGAGATTCTCAACTAGCCATATCGAATCTTTCAAAGGTATTTTGAATAATGGCTTAGCAACCATCGACCAGATGGATAGATAGGCATCTATGGCTATTCTGTATTTCTGCAAGTCAAATATTATCAAAAGTAAATACATGTGTGTAGATGTATTGTTCTATCTAAGAGGAAGAATAACTCTAGACCATGCTCCTCTAAATAACATAAGAGGTACAAGGCAGTGAGTAGATACTACTTTTGATGCATTCAATATCTATCAAAAAGAGGAATCAAAAGTTGATGTTACTCTTTCTACTAAAAATTCCAATCAAGGTGCAACTTATTCAAACCCTAGAAAAAGAAGTTGGCCTTTGTAAGTAGTGGTTCATATGATTTAGGTGTAGCAAAAGGATCTCTTTCAATAATTCTCACAATGCCTATTTAGGATCTAAGAGATAAGTCAATCGTTGGTTCTAAAACTTGTGCAACTACAAAGATAGGCAAGTCAAAACTACATCCTGTAATGAAACCTCCAACCACCTCTATAACCACTCCTACTTCCAAGTTACCTACACCCAAAACACCTTCTCAATTTGTTCATATCCATAAGTAGGGGTCTTATGACTGGTTTTGTATATGTATCTTTTTTTTGTGGGTGCTGAGTGGATGTATTTTTGTACCTTGTTGATATTCAATGAAATACTTCTTTAATCGTTTCTTATGTGTTTCTTAGCAATTTATTTCATGTAATGTTTTAATTTTTTATTTTTATTAATGAATTCTATTCTTACTATAATTCCAAATTCATTTTTAACACTATGTTTAATCAATTCATCATTATAAGTGCAACATTAAATGAGTTTTTCCCCTCCATTCCCTTCATTTTTAATAACACAAAAAGGGGGAGAAGTTTTCACCTTTAACAGAAGGGGGAGAAGTTTCCCAAAGTGTAACAAAAGGGGAGAGCAGTTTTCCCAAGTGGGAGAAGTCCTCTAAAGAGAAGGAAATATCACATTAAGGGGGAGAAGAAAAGGTTCGACACAACATTTTAAAATCTATACATATATATATATATATCTATATATATATATATATATATATTACTTAGATTTCTGAAAAATACTATACAAACCTTTTTAAAACTTTGTTTTTAATATCTTATGAGTTTTTTGATAATCAAAATGGGAGACATTGTTGGACTACTAATTTTGTTCCAACATATCTCATGTACTTAAGGTTTTGATGATCACAAATACCATTCATATGTTACTGATGTTTTTTCTTTTAAGCGTGTTCATTAGGTTTTATTATTATCTAATTCATTCAACTGTTAAATCTACAAGTTCTGCAAATTTGCTAAAATTTTCCTAAGTATAGAAATTTGGCTATGTGATGCATTTAGCTATGTGGTGAAACGTCTACGTCGAGCAATCGGGTACGTCAATCACCTATGTGAAGAAATCACATATTTTAAATGGCTACATCACGAAGTCGGCTACAAGGAAATCACCTAGATTGGTGAATTGCCTATATGAAGAGATTTCATCTACATAACTTTGATACGTGGAGAAATTGTCTATGTATATTCAAATGGCTACGTAAGTCTTTATACTATATCAAAATTGGCTATGTGAGAAATAGGCCTATGTGAAACAAATCAGCTACATGAAGAAGGCCTACGCAAGTTCGGCTACGGCTGTGTGGGTAGATCACCTACGTGAAGAATGGAAACATGGTTCATTTTGGCTATGTGATTTCAAATATGTGAAATTCGGCTACATAGTAATTTGTAATCAACTATGTCATTCTGCAACCTGGTATTTATTATCGTTGGTGTACTTTCAATGAGATTTAATGTTTTTGTGCCTTCTTTAAATGGTGTATTACCACTTAAAGGTAAAAATGATTAAAATAAGTGGTAAGTACTAAGAAAGGAAAAAAGTTAAATGATAATTTAATGGTCTGTACTGTTTTTGAGGTATTTCCCAAAAAAGGAAATGTTGAATTTAAATTACAATGCCCAAATTTTATGGATTGTGTGTGTTGTGTGTTTAAGAGAGAGGTTTTGCATGCATTTCGTGTGCACTCAGATTTGTGGTGAAGATAATATATTGAAGCACTTGCTCTACTGGAGAAATCTATCTCAAAGATCTTTTTGTCCTGCTCTGTTTTTATGAAAAAAAAAGGATAAAGAAGACTTGACTCTACAGTTACATGTTAAAGATCATTTTGTTGTGTTTAAATAACAGTGTAAAATGGGTTGCGGGCCTACGAGCTGAGCGGGCTAGGGCGGGTTTGGGGCGGGCAGGCGGGCTTATTAAAAAAACCCACATTTAAAATGGGTTTATATGGACAGTCTGCATGAGTAGCCGACCCGTGCAGGTTTACCAGCACGACAATGCTTCTGCAAATGATATAATACAACAAAAGTTGGAAGATCAATTGAATTTGGAAAAGAATTTCATTTGCATGGGTGAATTTTTTTCACATTTGATGTTGTGCTCTTGTTTTAAATATTATTATTCAAGAATGTTTGAAGGTTATTGAACCTGAATGTCAAAAAATTATAGAAATCATTTCTTATGTTAAAGGATCTGAGGGTAGAATGACATGCTTTCAAGATTATGCAAAAAATGTTCAATTGATTCCAACCTCCAGACAATTCATTCTCTGGACTCCTAACTTTCGGACTTCCAAAATTATTTCCCTCTAGAACTCTCCTTCCAGAAAAAAAAATTTGATGGTCATTTGAATTCATAAGGGTATCCCAGAAAACATAATTCATTATGCCCAAAGTATAAGGTTCCGAACTTTTCCAAATTTGGATTTCATAAGACTTTCCAAGGAAATTTCCTAAGACTTGTCAGGGGATTTCGTAATACTTTCTAGGGAGATTTCATAAGACCTAGGGACTTGAACAAATTTCTAATTTCCTCATCCAGATTAAAATTCCTAGATCTTCTATACATTCAATCATTATCATACATAATATTTTAATTCATGCGTATTCTATATGAAACCTTCAAAAGATGTATAACTTTTAAACAATACATACGATATTTCTCTTTGTCAAAAATCCAATATAAAAAGTATTTTCCTTTCACTTCAGATTCTAACCTCCAAACCCTCATCACTCATTGGATGTGTAAGATATAATTTTATAAATGAGATTTTAGACTTGGAAAAAGATTTCACACGAGCGGGAACATTGAATCCAAAGATACTCTAGAGAAAAAACAAATATGAACTGTATTTTGGATGAAAAAATGATCCATCCACTATATTTGCATACCATAATTCATCTCAAATATTAAATCCTAAACCATGCATAATTCAACATTCAAACTCATGAAAGAACTTTCCTGGCTCATCAATCTTGCATTGCTTCTATCTTCTTCTTCCTTTTCCTTGAGAGTCTCCACCCGGTTCACTTCCACTCCTTATTGATCTTAAAACCCATAATTCTGCATCACAAAGGACTCTCTAGGTTAGCATGTAAGCAAAGGCATCCCATATGGGATCCTTAATAGCCATTAGATTGATAGATGCATCCTCATTGGGATCCTCAGAATAGAATTTGTCTCACAAACTCTTAGGTCAGAAGGGAACATCTCTTAGGGGAGACATCCTCATAGCATAGTTCATGAGAGATATCCCATGGCTCATCTTAGAATATGTCTCACTCTTAGAAGACACTTGATTCAATTACTAGAGGAAGAACCTATTTGTTTAGGTAAAAGTCCTAAAAAACTCATTATGATTCCTCAGAATGCTCCATAGGTTTCACCATCGTGATCCTCATGGAAAAATACTCATAATGGACTACTCATTGGTTTAATTCCGACACAAGAAAAATAAGACATGAAAAACCCTCGAATGGTTGAAAAGGGGTAGTACATTGTGTGTCACCCTCGGTACACGGTGTGTACTCCCAAAGGCCAACATGGGAGTTTACATCTTCCAATTTGTGTTTTTAAATTCCCTAGGTACACAAAACTTAAAATGGGTACACAGAATATACCCTACACAGGGTACCTACCCATGTACCTCAACCAGCCTAAACAGATACTTGTCCAGGCCATGTACTCGTACACAACGTGTTCACCACACGAGTAACCTTAGCTAAATACTTGACGACACGACCGAGTATCAGTACACTGCATATATACGTACTCATTAAAACATTATCTTCCCCAAATAGGAAGAACACATGACATGTTTCCCTGAACCACACACTGTGTAATCAAGTTTCCCCGAATGAAAAACCCTCAGATAGATTGAAACCCCCGTTTAAACCCCCAAATAAACAGATCAGGACCCTAGGGGGTGTTATAAAGCATAATTGAGGATTATATTTATAAAATGACAAATATAAAGGTTTTTTTGGTAAAAAATTAAAACGGGCCTACCTTTCGTTGAAAACTACTGAAGCTTAGTTTGATTCCATGGTTCACGGCTACCACACGTCGATCCAGTGCGTTGAGATCTCCATGACAGTATCCCCCCCCTCTATTTCTCCCTCTCCCACTTTCTATCTTAGTTTGTGTGAATTAGGAGCCATAGTATGGGCATACATGAGAAGGAAGTAAGAAAATAAAGAAAGAAAAATAAAAGAAAGAAAAGAAGAAAAATAAAATAAAAGAAAACGGGTTTTGGGCCAACCTCGATGCCCAACTTGAGTTTATGTATCACCTAAGATAAAATCCCTATTTTGGACTCAACGACAGAGATATAATCTCAATCCAATGCTATGTTTAAAATATATTACCGAATAAACCTATGTGAACAATTTAATATTTAATTTATTAATTATTAATTATTAATTATTCCTCTAAAATTCAAATGGCTCAGATTTCCACCAAACCTATGTCCTGGAGTAAAACCCCTATCCTGGGACTAGAGGGGTGGTCATAAAAATTATCTGAGATCATATTCTAGGATAAAAAGTCCATTTTACCACTTTACCAACACCTGAAAGCTAAAAAATAAAATTTTTGATCAAAATTGTAGTCCGAAAAAATACAGGTCTTTACGCACATTTTGGTAATTTAATGGGACATTTTGGTGTTTCAAAAACTTTAATCATTCTTAGTGAGAATTTTTTATTATCCAAGGATATCTATAGATGTTGAAAAAAAATTAAAAGTGCATTGTCTTCCATAAATACAAATCGAAACTAAACCCACATGGATTATATCTTCCTCTCCCAATCCCTAACACCCTTTGAGAGGACATATCAAAGGAATTTATTTTTGGGTTACTAAGGAACAATAGGGTGAGATATTTTATTTTTATGGTGGATCAATTTTTTAAAATGCAACATTTTATTCCTTTTCACAAAAAAGATAATGCCACTAACATTGCAACACTTTTCTTTCAGAAAGTATTCAAACTCCATGGAATTCCACAAATGATTATGTGGGATTGATATACAAAATTCCTCAGTTATTTTTGGAAGACCTTGTGGAGAAAACTAGGTATAAATTTACTATTTTCCACTACTTTCCATCTAAAAACAAATGGGGAAATGGAGGTGGTGAATCAGACACTATCATCCCTTCTACGAAAAAAATTTCAAGAAGAATCTCAAGAATTGGGAAGAGTGCGTACCACATGTGGAATTAACATATAACAGGGCGAAGCATTCAGCTACTCAATATTTTCTATTTGAAAATGTTTACGTCTTTAACCCCCTTTCCCCTATTGATATAGTTCTTTCTCTTTTGCAAGAAGCAACTAATATGGATGTGAAGGGGCATGCAGAATTCATCAAGCAACTCCATGAAAAGTCAAGGAAAAGTATCAAGTGGATGACCCAAAAATACATTTATTGTGAAAACAAGGGTCACAAGAAAGTGTTTTTTTTATCCTAGTGACTTAGTCTGGATTCGTATGCGGAAGGAAAAATTTCCCGAAAAGCAGAAATCAAAACCCATTCCACGAGGAAGTGGACCTTTCCAAGTTCTTGAGAATATTAACTATAATTCTTACAATATAGCTCTTTCATGTGGGTATGGTGTAAGTGCCACTTTTAATGTTTTTAAAATTTCTCCTTTTTGGGTGTATAGGATGAAGATTCGAGGGAGAATCCTTTTCAAGAGTGGGAGGATGATGAGAACCATGTTGATGGCACTAAATCAATTTCCCATGAGGAGGATTTGGATTTGAAAAGTCTGATAATGTGAGGGAGATTAAAGAGGTCGAAATGCGACAATGGGCACACATCTCACTTCATTAAAGGACCAATGGATCACACCTTTCATAGATATAGAAAATAGGCATATTATCTCACTTATTCAATCCCAAACATGATGTTTAAATCTTGTCCCACATGGTTGAATGAATTTTTGAATCCTTGTCTATATGGAGAATTCTAGAATGGCATCTTTGGACAACAAAGTCAAATTTGGTGGGCAAGGCACTCAAAGCCAAATCTGGTGGAATATAGTTGTAAAGTTATGTTCCACTTTCCCAAAATTCTTTGTTATAATTTATCTTTTTAAATTTAAGGGGACAAGGTAGGTTTAGATTTTATGACTTTAGGGTATTAGACCCTTGACTATTGTATCACCCCTTGGCTATAAATATCCACCCCCATGGAACTTGTAATTCATTTAGGTTTGAATTACTGAAACTCTATGAGTTTATTCTCTCCATTTTGAGGATAATTACTTTCTTCCCTTTCTTTTTTTTATTCTTACCTTTTCAATATACAAGTTCTATTGGTTATCCAAGATCATAAGCCCCAAATTTCATGCCACAACACAAGTGCGTTGTTGTGTGGATTGGTCATCACATCCCTCCCTTGAGTGTGTTATCTAAGTAGTAGTTCATACTCCATATAGAATTGGTTGAATACTTGCTTCCACTATCCAAACCCATCATCTTCCACTTAACCTCGAACCATATTCATCATCCTCCACCCTACACCGTGAAGATTAGGCCACCTCGTGCATCTTGCAAAGGTCAAAAAAATTAAAATAAAAGATCTAATTAGAACTCTAATGATATAAAAGGTTGATATAGAAGCTGAAGTTGTAGAACATGGATTGGTTAAGAAGGAAAATGCTACTCTAAAAGTCTCAACTTCAAAGTATGATAGGAAATGAAAATAAACTCAAATGGATGATTCATCTGATGAAGATACCTCAAATAGTTCTGCTTCAGA
Source organism: Viscum album (assembly GCA_963277665.1). NCBI lineage: Eukaryota > Viridiplantae > Streptophyta > Magnoliopsida > Santalales > Viscaceae > Viscum > Viscum album. The sequence continues at coordinate 989,365,735 of OY728167.1, forward strand.
CAGTGAGATTTCTCACTTTTCTATAAAATTCATAATTTTCTATAATAATAAAAGAGGTTTTAAGAAATCCTTAAATAATTTTAAAACATAATAAGTAAATTAAAAATAATTAAGATGTTATGAATGCAATAATCTTGTACATATCAAACCAAATTGTCCACAGCTATCAGATAGCAAGAAATCAAGAATAAAGTAAATAAATCCATGAATGCTACATGGAGTGATTATAAATATTCTAGTGATGATAAATCTTTAAATTATGAATTTTAAATCTCAAATCAAAAGGATAACATGCGCTTTATGTCACACACAGATGAGGTGAATTCTTTTTATTCTTTTGAGCAATAATATAATTCTAAAAATAAAAAATACTCTTATGAGGAATTAAATAAATATTGTACCATGATTGAAACAAAATATGAAAGTATAAATATAAAAACAAAAATCTTAAAAATTCCTATTGTGTTGTTTCAATTGAAAAAATCCCTTAAATAAAAAAAATCAGATTTAAAAAACAAGCAAGAAAATTCTGTTATGTCATGTGATAAACATGATAATAAGATTAAAAACTTGCAAAAATAATTCCAAGAATTTAAATATTCTTCAAGTGTTTTTACAAAAGGTTAAAATTACTTGAATTAAATTATCAAAAATAATAAAGTTTAGAAAAATAAATTTGGTATAAGAAGCCAAGGTGAGAAACCAAAGTTTTATAAAAACTATTTTGTGTCTAGTTCTAAGCACAAAAATATTTCTAAAATTACTTATTTTCATTGTGGAGAATTATGGAACTATGATAAAACTTTTATTTTTAGAAACCCACAATTATTTGGAGTTAAACATGTTTTTCCTTCAAGAAGTTTATTAAAATTTAGTTTTATGTTTTCTAGACTGCACAAACAAATTTGGGTTCCCAAATCTCTAGTTGCTAACATTGCTGGAACCAAGAGAATATGAGTACCAAAATAATTTATTGTTTGATTTGTCCTTGTAAGTAAAAAGTCCAAGAGAATTAATGAAAAATGGTGTATGGACAGTGGATGCTAAATTCGTATGAGTGGAGATTTCTTTAATTTCTACTCCTTATCAAAAATAGATAGAGGCCATGTCACATTTGGTGAGAATGCCAAAGCGGATTATGGGAGTTGGATTCATCGGAAATATGAACTCGTTTCTCATAAAAAAATTTATTTATATGGAAATATAGAATAAAAATATTATAAGTATTTTGAAACTTTCTAATGATAATTATTTTTTTTGATTTTTCAAATAATGCATGTTTTGTTTTTTATAAGTTTTTGTAAACTGGTTCAAAAATAGAAAGATACCAAAATTATTTATTTAAGAAGTGATCATAGAGGATAATTTAAAAACCATGAGTTCAATTCATATTTTTCTAAACATAGTATCAAACATACTTTTTCTTCCCCTAGGACACCTCAATTGAATGGTTTTGTTGAAAGGAGGAATAGTACTTTATGAGAAAATCTAGAATAATGTTATATGAATATAAACTACCAACTCTTTTTTAGGATGAAGCTATGAATACAGTATGTTATTTCATAAACATAGTTCTAATTAGGCATGTCTTAAAGAAAAATTGCTATGAACTATGAAATAATATAAATTCAAAAGTTTGATGTTTTAATGTTTTTGGATGCAAAGTTTATACTCTAAACACCAAGTAAAATCTTAGTAAATTTGATTCAAAAGATGATGAAGGAATATTTCTTGGACATTCTACTACTTCCAAGGCATATAAAGTTTTTAATAAAAGTTCAAATATTGTTTAAGAATTGAGTCAAGTGAAATTTGATGAAAGTGATCTTTTTAATCGCAAAATGACTCAATTTTATGAGATAAGTGATTCTTTTGAAAACATGAGGCCTAAAATTCTCTTTGAAAAAAAGGGTGATGAGTAAGAACTTGTTTTTCTTGAACCAAATCCAAAAAGGATGGATATCGGTGAACCAAAATGTGTCTTGCCTAGAGATCCTAGAACCCTTAATAACCATCCCTTAGAAACTTTTATATGAAGTTTAGATAAAGGGATTATGACTAGAAAGAGTGTATAAAACCTTTTAGATTTTTCTTTCTTTTTATCTCAGCTAAAACCAAAATCTATCAAAGAATATTTAATTGGTGAGAGTTGGGTTTTAGCTATGAAAGAAAAATTAAACTAGTTTAAGAATAACACGGTATGAGAATTAGTTAATAAACCCTATGACTGTCCTATTATAGGAATAAAATGGATTTTTAGGAATAAACAAGATGATCATGGTGTGATCACTAGGAATAAGTCTAGACTAGTTGTTAAAGGTTATAATCTAGAGTAAGATATAAATTAAGAAGACACCTTTTCTCATGTATCTAGATTAGAATCCATTGGAATTTTCATAGCCTATGCCTCACATATAGATTTAAAATTAAATTAGATACATGTAAAATATATTTTTTAAATAGATTTATTATGGAGGAAGTTTATGTGAAACAACCACCTAGTCTTGAAAATCTATATTTTCCAAATTCAATTTTCAAACTTACCAAATTTATGTATGGTCTTAACCAAGTACCTAGAGCTTGGTATAAATGTTCAAATTATTTTATTTTATCAAATGGTTTTTTAGTGGGAATGGAGGATCATACACTTTTCAAGAAATATTTATATTTAGATATTTTGTTAGTTCAAATATATATAGATGGTGTAATTTTTTGTTCTATAAATAAAAAATTGTGTAATGATTTTTCAAAACTTGTGCAAAAGGAATTTGAAATGAGAAGTATGGGTGAGTTAAATTATTTTATAGTTTTTTATATTTATCAAAAATAATTTGGGAATGTGCTAAATCAAATAAAATACATACTTGACTTACTTAAAAGGTTTGGACCTGAATATGGTAAAGTATATACAACTCCTATGAGTTCTAATAAAAATCTTAACCTGGATGAAGCTGAAAAACTAGTTGACAACAAGCTATATAGAGGAATAATTGGGAGTCTATTGTATTTGAATGATAGTAGACCAGGAATTATGTTTGTGGTATTATTATGTGCTAGATTTCAAGAATATCCTAAGGAATCTCATTTAAAATGTGCCGAGATAATTTTAAGCTATTTAAAAGGAACAATTTATTTTTCCTTACTTTTTCTAAAAAAAATGATTTTAATTTAACTTCATACTCTAATGGTGACATTGGTGGCTGTAGACTAGATAGGAAGATTACTTCAAGAACCTACCATTTTCAAGGTAAATCCCTGACATCTTGGTCTAGTAAGAAAAAAAAACTTTCTTGCATTATATACTGTGGAATTATAATATATTGATGATGGTAGTTACTGTGCATAGGTATTATGAATTAAACATGCCTTAATGGTTTTTGGATTCAATTATAATCGAGTATCAATTAAATTTAATAGAAAAAATGCTATCAACATTTCAAAGAATCTGGAAAATCATTCTAGAATGAATCATAAATATTTAAGGCATCATATCTTGAGAGATCGCACTCAAAAGGGTCGTATTACTCTTGAGTTTATCTCTATTAAGAATGAGTTAGAAAATATTTTTACTAATCCCCTTATGTGGGATCATTTTGACTTTATTAAAACAAAAATTAGGGGTATTTGAATTTAAATAAATTTTAGTTTATCTTGTTTCTTTGGATTTTAATTTCTACTTTATTTTATCTATATTTTATTTTAATGCTTTATGTAAATGAAATTAATTTATTATATCTAATTATTTAAATAGTTTGGTTTTATAAAATGAAATTATTTCTTTTAGTTTCTATTTTATTACATTGATTTTTAGTCAGGACTGACTCAAATTCCAAATTGGGTATGTAATCCTTTTAGGGATTGGGTTTGAGACCTAATTCATATTTAGTCCTCAATCCTATCTCCCTTTTATTACATTTCTTCCTCTAAAAGTTGAATTGTCACCCTAAACCTCTCGATTGTCGCTCAGCCTCCAACTGACTTGTCTGCCATGGGAAAATCTAAATGTGGAGATTATGGAAGCTCTGGTTCATCCAAGAAAGCAGAATGAAGTGGTGTGTCACATAGGGTTCTTGCTGGAAAAGTCACCGATATGGATCAGATGAAGTCGACTGAAATGATACTGAAGAATGTTCTTCGGTTTCAAGGTTGGGAGTTTGTTTTCGATTAAAAGAAATCTTGTTTTATATTTTCAGAAGAAGTGAATGAGTTTATGAGGAATGTCAAGTTCTAGTTCAGTCAAACAGAGGATGTTTTGTCTTTGAGTGTTAATGGGAAAGATGTGTTGGTTTCATCAGTAGAGTTGGTTGAGATCCTTCATTTTCCCATGAGGGGAAGTTCATTTTTAGTTAGACTCTGGTCAATGCGAGTTCAATAGGACCAAAAAAAATATTTATGCTTCTGTTTGGAATCTCTACCTTTGAGAAGAAGCCTGTGAATTATTTGCAAGCTAAATAGAAGGTCTTGTGTAAGTTTGTTCAGACTGGAATAGCCTACAGAGTAGGTGAGATGAAGAAAGTATTATTCCAAGATATGTATCTATTATATATCATGATCAGCAATCTGAAGCTCAATATTCCAAGTTATATGATGTGGTTCATGCATCATTACTGCAAAGGAAAAGACAAGTTGAATTGTTATTATTATGATAGGTTAATCTCTTGAGTTCTAAAGAAGAAGGAGGTTGATTAAAATGTGGGAGATGTTGTGAAATTCCATAAGAGTAATACTCTATCTATAGTTATTTAAAAAAATATTGGATATTACTAGAACACAAATTAAAACTCTTTAAGACCTATTGGTCATGAATGTGTGTCTTAGGGAGATCCATCCCAAATATCACCAACTAGGGATGCAACACCTGTTGAGATAGTGTCTTTTAGGGAAGTGCATAAGACTGTAATTGCTAGAGAAAAGCCTCAGTTTCTAGAGGTCAGCCATACATTGGAAGAGGTTGTTTTGATCCAAGGTGGTGACATTTTTTAAGATGCTGAAGTAGTTCAGCATGTTGATCTAGTTGTTGAGACAACTATTGTAGTTCCTAAAGAGAGGCCAGTTGAAATTGTGCTTAGTGTTTATGTTTCTAAAGAAATGTCAGATGATGAAGAGAAGCACCCTGTAGTTGATCCAATTCTTCCTGGATCATATAATGGTGGAAATAGAGCTGGTGATGTGGTTATGGAGACTATTGAACATTCTCATACACCTCTTTTTTCATCACCTCGTCCTTATGTGCATGAGTTTTCACCCTCAATTAGTAAGAGCTCTGATAGTTCTGAAATAAAATATTTTTCTTCTGATATCTTGACTGAGTTTGATAATCTTAGAGAATATTATGATGAGTTGAAGAAGAAGCTGACATTCTCTAAGGATGAGATCATACGGTTTAAGGAGAGTTTTTTTCCAAGGATGATTTTGAAAAATTGGTTGGGATAACGGAAATCCAAACAGATTTGATCAACAAACTTTAGAATTCCCCTCCTGTATAGAAAGTTGTGTCTAAGATAAGTGTTAAATACCTTGAAGAGATAAAGGGTCTAGTAAGTGATTTGAAAGATGTTTTTCCTTCTAAGTTGGAGTTCAATGATCGTGGTGTAATAGTTGTATCTCAGAGGGACATGATCCAAAATCGTTCAATGGTGAAATCTGATATGTCTCAGGATGTTGTTGATGAGGTTAACTCATTTAGGACATAAATGAAGGAAATACTACACACTTTACGAAGTGTAGAAGTAAGTTAGTTTGAATTAATCAAGAGGTTTCAACCAACTACCACAACTTCTTCCCCAATACCCTCAGGGACTCCTAGATTTCAAAGTGGAATTGATCAGATACTTTTAGAGTTGAATTTTGTATCTTCTCAGATTCAATGTCTTCTATGTGATCTACTCACATCAGTGATTTTGTAGGAGTTCAAGAGAGATCTTTTTACATAGTTCTAAGATACTATAGAATCTATCAGGAATCTTGGTATTTGAACTAACATTTCCTTAAATGAAATTGTGGGATATTATGAATAATTTGATGGAAAATTGAAGGAAATTCTAAAGGTTTTCTAAGAGGTACAAGGAATGATCTCTAGGTCACTTGTACCAGTGACTAGATATCATCATAGGATAATAGAATTTCTAATAAAGGTTTATGAAGAAGTAGAAGGGTTGTAAGATGATGAGTATTCAAGTTCCTCATAGTCTTTGGAAGCACCATCAATTCCAGTTGTTGTTACAGGAAAAGAGCTTGTTGTCTACAAGCTTGTTAGGCTTATTCTCTTAGTGTAACTAGTTGTTCATTACCATACTATACCTATTTTAGTTTCACCTAAGCCTGTTGTTGCTACTTACAGTGCTCCAGTGTCTCAATATTCAACAAGTGTTGTTCAAGAAGTGTTTCAATCTATCGTAAATTAGATAACTGGTTTGGGAAGGATGTTACATTCTATGAATGGGAGGTTGATCGGTGTGCAAGGTAGTGTTGATCGAGTTCTGAAGAAGCTATATTTAGATCTTCCAGCTGCTTCATCTACTCCCTGACTTCCTCCCTTTGTACCTGCTCCTTGGAGATTCTCAACTAGCCATATCGAATCTTTCAAAGGTATTTTGAATAATGGATTAGCAACCATCGACCAGATGGATAGATAGGCATCTATGGCTATTCTGTATTTCTGCAAGTCAAATATTATCAAAAGAATATACATGTGTGTAGATGTATTGTTCTATCTAAGAGGAAGAATAACTCTAGACCATGCTCCTCCAAATAACATAAGTGGTACAAGGCAGCGAGTAGATACTACTTTTGATGCATTCAAGATCTATCAAAAAGAGGAATCAAAAGTTGATGTTGCTCTTTCTGCTAAAAAGTCCAATCAAGGTGCTACTTATTCAAACCCTCCAAAGAAGATGGCTTTTGAAAGTGGTGGTTCATATGATTTAGGTATAGCAAAAGGATCTCTTTCAAAAATTCTCAGAATGCCTATTTAGGATCTAAGAGATAAGTCAATCGTTGGTTCTAAAACTTGTGCAACTACAAAGATAGGCAAGTCAACACTACATCCTGTAATGAAACCTCCAACCACCTCTAGAACTGCTCCTACTTCCAAGTTACCTACACCCAAACCACCTTCTCAATTTGGCCATATCCATAAGCATGGGTCTTATGACTGGTTTTGTATATGTATCTTTTTTTTGTGGGTGTTGAGTGGATGTATTTTTATACCTTGTTGATATTCAATGAAATACTTCTTTAATCGTTTCTTATGTGTTTCTTAGCGATTTATTTCATGTAATGTTTTAATTTCTTTATTTTTATTAATGAATTCCACTCTTACCATCATTCCAAATTCATTTTTAACACTATGTTTAATCAATTCATCATTATAAGTGCAAAATTAAATGTGTTTTTCCTCTCCATTCCCTTCATTTTTAATAACACAAAAAGGGGGAGAAGTTTTCACCTTTAACAGAAGGGGGAGAAGTTTCCCGAAGTGTAACAAAAGGGGGGAGCAGTTTTCCCAAGTGGGAGAAGTCCTCTAAAGAGAAGGAAATATCACATTAAGGGGGAGAAGAAAAGGTTCTACACAACGTTTTAAAAGCTATACATATATATATATATATATTGCTTAGATTTCTAAAAAAGACTATACAAACCTTTTTAAAACTTTGTGTTTAATATCTTATGAGTTTTGTGATAATCAAAAAGGGAGAGATTGTTGGACTACTAATGTTATTCCAACATATCTCATGTACTTTAGGTTTTGATGATCACAAATACCATTCATATGTTACAGATGTTTTTTCTTTTAAGCGTGTTCATTAGGTTTTATTATTATCTAATTTATTCGACTGTTAAATCTACAAGTTCTGCAAACTTGCTAAAATTTTCCTAAGTATAGAAATTTGGTTGTGTTATGCATTTAGCTATGTGGTGAAATGGCTACGTTGAGCAATCGGGTACGTCAATCGCCTATGTGAAGAAATCACATATTTGGAATGGCTACATCACGAAGTCGGCTGCGTGGAAATCACCTACATCGGTGAATTGCCTATACGAAGAGATTTCGGCTACATAATTTTGATACGTGGAGAAATTGTCTATGTATATTCAAATGGCTACGTAAGTCTTTCTACTATGTCAAAATTGGCTACGTGAGCAATAAGCCTATGTGAAACAAATCAGATGCATGAAGAAGGCCTACGCAAATTCGGCTACGACTGTGTGGGTAGATCACCTACGTGAAGAATGGCAACATGGATCATTTCGGCTATGTGATTTCAAATATGTGAAATTCGACTACATGGTAATTTGTAATCAACTATGTCGTTCTGCAACCTGGTATTTATTATCGTTGGTGTACTTTCAATGAGATTTAATGTTGTTGTGCCTTCTTTAAACGGTGGATTACCACTTAAAGGTAAAAATGATTATAATAAGTGGTGAGTACTAAGAAAGGAAACAAGTGAAATGATAATTTAATGGTCAGTACTGTTGTTGAGGTATTTCCCAGAAAAGGAAATGTTGAATTTAAATTACAACGCCCAGATTTTATGGATTGTGTGTGTTGTGTGTTTAAGAGAGAGGTTTTGCATGCATTTCGTGTGCACTCAAATTTGTGGTGAAGATAATATATTGAAGCACTTGCTCTACTGGAGAACTCTATCTCGAAGCTCTTTGCGTGCTGCTCTGTTTTTATGCAAAAAAAAAGGATAAAGAAGACTCAACTCTACAGTTGCGTGTTAAAGATCATTTTGTTGTGTTTAAATAGCAGTGTAAAACGGGTTGCGGCCCTGCGGGCTGAACGGGCTGGGGCGGGTTTGGGGCGAGCGGGCGGGCTTATTAAAAAAAACCCACATTTAAAATGGATTTATATGGATAGTCTGCATGAGTAACCGACCCGTGCAGGTTTACCAGCACGACAATGCTTCTGCAAATGATATAATGCAACAAAAGTTGGAAGATCAATTGAATTTGGAAAAGAATTTCATTTGCATGGGTGAATTTTTTTCACATTTGATGTTGTGCTCATGTTTTTAATCTTATTATTGAAGAATGTTTGAAGGTTATTGAACCTGCATGTCAAAAAATTAGAGAAATCGTTTATTATGTTAAAGGCTCTGAGGGTAGAATGACATGCTTTCAAAATTGTGCAAAAAATGTTAATTGATTCCAACCTCCAGACAATTCATTCTCTGGACTCCTAAGTTCCAGACTTCCAAAATTAATTCCCTCTAGAACTCTCCTTCCAAAAAAAAAAAAAAAGTTGAGGGTCATTTGAATTCATAAGGGTATCCCAGAAAACGTAAGTCATTATGCCCAAAGTATAAGGTTCCGAGCTTTGCCAAATTTGGATTTCACAAGACTTGCCAAGGAAATTTCCTAAGACTCGTCAGGGGATTTCGTAAGACTTTCCAGGGAGATTTCATAAGACCTAGGGACTTGACCAAATTTCCAATTTCCTCATCCAGATTAAAATTCCTAGATCTTCTAGACATTCAATCATTCTCATACGTAATATTTTAATTCATACGTATTCTCTATGAATCCTTCAAAAGATGTATAACTTCTAAACAATACATACGATATTTGTCTTTGTCAAAAATCCAATATGCAAAGTATTTTCCTTTCGCTTCAGATTCTAACCTCCAAACCCTCACCACTCATTGGATGTGTAAGATATAATTTTATAAATGAGATTTTGGACTTGGAAAAAGATTCCACACGAGCGGGAACATTGAAGCCAAAGATACTCTGGAGAAAAAACAAATATGAACTGTATTTTGGATGAAAAAATGATCCATCCACTCTATTTGCATACCATAATTCATCTCATATATTAAAACCTCAACCATGCAGAATTCAACATTCAAACTCATGAAAGAACCTTCCTGGCTCATCAATCTTGCGTCGCTTCTATCTTCTTCTTCCTTTGCCTTGAGAGTCTCCACCCGGTTCGCTTCCGCTCCTTATTGATCTGAAAACCCATAAGCCTGCAACCGTTTGATGGTTTCACCGTATTGAGGAACATAACTGATTTTGGCCTGTCAACGATCTGTAAAATGATTAACATTAATCCCTAATTCAATATGACACCACTAAGCATAAAAAAAAAACAATAAAAGGCATGCTGTATTGATAAAGAAGAAATCAACAGAGAAAAGATCATTTCATTCTGATGTGGGAATATCAAAATATGTGGATTAGAAAATCAATTGTATAGTGACTAACCTGATGAGTGATTCTTGGATCATCTTCCTTGAAAGGAGATCCATCTTCATCCCAAGAAACCAGGCCACCAAAGGCAGGAACGAGAACAAGTAGAGATTCTCTTGGAGCCTGGATTGAAAGAAAAATTAGAACAAGGTCGCGGTTTCCAAGAAAAAAACATCAGAAATCTGACAAAATTCTAGGTAAAGGGAAAAATGCACCTTTTACAAATAAACAATATCAACAGATTTTTTATCCAAAAAAAGAAGTGTTGAAAGTTCAAAACAGCAAAATACTTGAACTCTAAACCTTCATCAGATAACCAATGCATTCAGGCTACATCATCGGCCGCAGAAGTTATCAGAAAGTTAAAGTTGTTGATCGGACACATCATCGGTCTCAAGATCCATCGACGTGAATTTCAAGATCTATTAGACACAATGTTTGTTAGAAAGAAGTTGCTGAGTTAGAAAGTCAAAATGTTGCTGAAGAGGTTGAATGAAGACGGTGATGTCAGAAGTTAGAAAGTTCTTATTTCTAACCTTATGCCAGATGATGCTTTGCTGGTTTGTAATTCTCAAATATCATAATTTGTTTGTAACACTTGTGATGCAAGCCTTATGAAGAGGTGCAGCCAATCGTATTGAGTTTTGATTGAAAAGGAAAAAGATGTTGAAAGTAAGGGAAGTCCTAATACTTCCCTATACAAGTCAGACGGTGTTTTGTCAATCTTAAAGTTCTAATAAATCATGATAACTCTCGGGATAAAAACTTTTGAAGAAATAAAGGAATCGTAAAAATTGTATCGATTTTAGGAATCAAGAAAAAATTTGCATCGGATCCAGAAGTATCAGGCACAAAAGTTTTCAGAAGTTTGAATGAGTTATAGCTGATGAGATTTGAAAATTTTCAAAGTTTCGGAGTGAAGTTTCCATCGTAATGAGAATTCCATCATTGTAACGATTTCATCGGACTGAAGCTGAGGAAGTTCCATCGAACTGACTCTGCGAAGTAGAGTTAATCAGACCGACTCTGGGGAGTAAAGTCAATCAGACTAACTCTGGGGAGAAAAGTCAATCAAACTGACTCTAAGAAGGAAAGTCAATCAGACTAAGTCTGAGAAGGAACGTCAATCTGACTGACTCTGATGAGGAAAGTCAATTCGGAATGAGCTGAGTAAGTTCCATCGTACTGAAGAAAAGGAAGTCCAAGAAGACTCAAGAAGATTCTAGAAGATTAGTGGAGAATAGAAGTGGTCAAACTTGAAATTCAAATATGCGTAGATCTTAGAGTTTTTTAATTTAAGTGGGAAAAGTTTTTTAGTTTCGCGCCTTTGTCATTATGGGATGCCTATAAATAGATACACAATACATTCTTACTTTGCAACCTTTTTACGTGTGTAAAAGACAAAGCACTGCAGAGTTTGAGTAAGAATTACTTTCTGAACATAGATCTCGTTAGAAGATCAGATAGCTAAAAGTTTTCTTACCGAATTGAGGAAGATCAGACTGAGAAAGATCAGAGTGAGCAGTTGAGCGGAGTTTGAGAAGTGTAGTTTGAGAAAAAGGTTCATCGTAATAAGTTCGTCGTAATGAGCCAATCAGACCCAGGATCATCAGACTGGGGTTCCAGACAGAATTTTGAGGAGAAAAAGTTTTTGTGATCTTTTCTTTTGTGACTTAATTGTTTGTAAGCAAACTTTGAAAATCGACGGGAGTCAGTATAATCATTTCTATCGGAAGATAGAAGGTGTCTAACGGAAGTTGACACAAGTTGTATTCACTTTTTCACTATAGTGAATTTCCAAAGACTCACGGAAGTGGTTATGGCAAGGATGTAGGTTCACATACTGAGGCCGAACCCTGTAAATCTCGTGTGCTTTATTTGCTTTCCTAATTTTGCATGCATGAGTATTTACTATAAGATGATAAGGTAATGAACTTTAACAGGTTGTAGGGGTTAAGTTTCTAAAAGTTTTGAAACTTATAAAAACTTAACTGATTCAACCCCCCCTCCCAGTTGTCATTCAATCCATTGAAACTTCAAAAACAATAAGGCATACTTTATGCACTCACAGGAATCGATAGGAAAAAACTCATGGAAGGTGTGTAACCTCAAAATAGAGAACAGGGCATATCCCAAGGGTATGAAGAGTGCAAGAATAAGAAACGATAACAAATCCCAATAAAGTTGTCAAGTCAATGAGACGGGAAGAACGGGGGAGGCCAAGGCATATCCTAAGATCTAATGATGAATGATCTTAATAGTAAGTTTAAAAAAAAATACAATGGAGTTTGGCCTGATGAATTAAGATCATTGAAACCAAAACAAATATGAAAAAAATAGTGTTCCGTGTGGAATTCTGTAAATGACAGCAAGGTAGAGTTCCATGAATCCATAGCTGGTAATTTCTTTATGTTCTACGAAGATAGGAGGGCAGGGGGAGCATCAACTATAATACTTCTAGAGTAAACGAGCAATCCACTTAACAGGTACCATAACATATAGCATATTAGTACCACTCCCGTGCCACCCACGTTGTGCTGCCACGTTGTGCTGCCGTTATGAAAAGAGGCTGGGCATTATCTTGTCAGAAAACTCAATGAGACATGAATGTGTGTCCCAATTATCTTCATTGCAACGCTAATTTAAATAAAAAAACAACCATCAACAGAAGTGACTCGAGATAAATGGATTCTAAAGAGGTTGAACACCATTGGTTGTCACCATTGTTTGGTTCCTATGAGAAACCTACCTGCCCTTTAGAAACCAATTCTTTTAGTAAAAACGAAACTTTAAAAGCTACCAACTTGCCAATACACTCCATATACATCACAAAAAATAAAGCAAAAAAATAGGATTATGGAACTCAAGGTGCACAACAATTTGATCAGACCTCACGACTTAAGAAGAATTTCATATCCTTGAAGAGATTCTTACAGACTTTTGTATCTTTATCATCTTCATCCTCATTAGATATTTGTTCCACAATTTGACCCATCCTATGTGCATCAATGTATCTTAGACAATGAATAATTGTCTTCAGAGCCTAACATGCCAAATTCATTAGCCAAACATTATAACAATAAAGCAAGAACTTTGAATTGGGTAGAAACCATGATCACATGCCACATGATTAAGGAGGACTCAAATACAACACAAAACATGAAATATGTAGCATACCAACTGCGCCACGGGTAGGCATAATGAATCTTCAAGGAGTGATAGAATTTGAAGTTCATAAAAGTTAGAAGAGTCTGCATAGCCATCAAAATAAAAAAGGAAATAATACACAAGACCGAGAAGATGAATCTCCCGAAGTATATAAGCCAACAAAGAAAGTTAACCTCGAAGCAAGGTGGTATATACTAATTTACTTTCGTTGAATAAAATAATTCAATTGATTTATTAGTTCCATGTCCACTTTGTGAGAATTTCAGTTCACCTTGCATCAATTAACACTTAATCATGGGTTGCATATCTAAATGAAACCAAAAAAGATTGATTGCCCAAAACATATAAGCCAACAAAGAAAGTTGATTCAAAAAAAGCCCAAAACACCATAGGATGTACTATTTTACTTTTTTCGAACAAAAAGTATTCAATTAATCCAGTAGTTCCAGTGGCACTTGAGGAAATTTTAGTTCACCCTGCACCAGTTAACACTCTTCATGGATTGTGTATAGCAAGAGACCATCTTAACCAACTCGTGACTGTGGAAGCCATGAAAGTTAGAATAAAGCACGACATGTATACAAAAACATGTGCAAAAAAAAAGCAAATACAAATTACTAAAGAGGGATGTGAAATCCATAACTACAAAATTAACCTCATAGAATTTCAGAAAAATAAGTATAACAGTGAGGTCAATTTCATCAGTCAACACTTGCTGCAATGCATGAGGAGTCAACCAAGTGACATTTTGTCCCTCGATTTCAGCCCGCACAAAACAATCCATTAAGCACATCAGACCATTTTGAAGAACAGTATGCTCATAATTGAAGTATAAGATATGAGCTGAGCAATGAAACCTGATAAAATATTCCTTTTACTGATATGAAAGTTTTTCTCAATTTGTGAGTGCAAGAAATGCATGCCTACCATTCATGGCACAACCTAGAAAATAAAAGGAAAAAAGATTTATAAAAATACAATTGGCAGCTACAATTTAGATATGCAAACTAACACAAGGCTTGCAAATTTCATGAATCTTTCATAAAATGTACCTTGTTTGTTATTTCAGTGGGAAAATGTGATTGGAAAAATTGACGGTGCTAACGTTTTACAGTTGTGGATCAAATCAACACTAATTTTTTCTCCCTCCTTAGCAGGCAAAGCTGCAAAAAGATGGACCATGGTGAGACAGTCATCTAGACCCCTCAATGCATCGACAAATTTTGGATACCTAGATTGACAAAGTAACTGATATGACACAAACGGCCAGAAAGATACATCTATCAGGTAAGCAGAGACAAACAAGAAACCTCTCCTTAATAAGCTTATCTAATGTGTAGTTGGGTTTCCTTTTCTGTAGAATATTTGCAAGTTCTTTGTTTTTCTTTGCTAAAGCCTTCATCACCTTCTTATCATATGCCCGGATCTCCCTAAATTTCTCGAGTAGAGGCTCATGATGAAGGAAAGAAATATCCTTTACATGATAGTATGTTTGGTTGTTTCCTTTGAATTTCTTTTTTGGCTCACGGGGAAATACACCTTTAAGTATGCATAATCTCCTGAAAAATTCAAATCAATGGGAAAACATTGAACACATTTTCTCAACTTAAATGAACAACAAATGGTATAAAAAGCCAATCACAATCCAAATTAGCAGAAATATTAAGAAAAATTAATATTTTTAAGTCTAGTTAAAACCTGGCTGGGACTCGATAGCCACAACTCATTCACTAAATTTTGAAGGATACCTCCAAAAAATACAGTTTATAAATACCGGAAGGTATGCTCATGTCTTTCATATTAATTTTAAGCCCTAGGGAATACAGTTTATATCAAAACAGGATTACAGATTACCTCACATTTCGAATCAATCTGCACAATATAAAAGGGTATGCTGGACATACAAATGACCCACAGTGAAAAGAGAATTCCGTATAGCATGGATCTGTAAATCAGACAAAGCAGACTGACATATTTAAAGGGTAAACGAAATAGTTTCCGGATGAAAATTAATTTAAATAACCTTTTATCTAATCCTTCAGAATATACCCAAACAAAAATAAAAGGAATCGGGATGAAAGCGCCATTCTCCTAAAATTTACCTGGTTGTAAACTGCAAACTAAATACAGAACATGAAATGCCAAAAAAACTAGGAAAGCGGGAAGGGAAGTAGGAAGAAGAGGGTTCCAAACCTGAATAAAGCCAGACTAGCTTGGAGGTTCTTAGTGACCTTTGATTTTGTCATATATCTTGCAGCATTTCCCTCCTTTTTTCCCCTGGATTATAGAAAAATAATATCAGCACGAACAGCCCAGAAAAAATAGAGAAAGTTTACACAATTAGTGAGTTACTTGAGAATGAAGACAAAAATAATCATGGTCGAAAACTTACAGGAGGTCTGTAATGCTTCCCCATGGCTGGAAATAAAAATCACCACGAAGACAGAGAACAGGAGATGCTACACAAATGTTGCCGAGTATAAACTGTGGTATAAAACATAGGAAGTGTAAACATGCATTCTAAAAGGAACTTCAAGGTAAATTTAATTGAATAGGCAAGAAGAACTGGCTCCATTATTATATCATAAAAAATGAAACTTTCCACCACCACTTCTAATTAAAATATAGGAACAAAAATCAATTAACACTGCAAGGGAATGTTATGAATTGCACTGGTACTTAGTGGAACATTCTCAAGATAATCTAACAATAAGATAAAGATCAAAAGCAGATTTTTATAAGCTCGAGTCCAAGAACAAGAAAATCATATGAAAAAGAAATAGAGCCAACTACATGAGAAAGCTGAGTTACCAGTGGCACTGAGCAGCTATAAGTGAATCACCAGCGGACCTATCGTGCTAAGAGTTGCATGCAAAGGCAATGCAACCATTTTGATTGGAAAGATCACACGCACAACATGCCCCCAAAATGAGTTGATCCACTCCAATTTTAAATATCAATAACTTACTAATTTTAAAAGATAAATAGTTATTTTTATTATTTATGACATAATTCAAACCATGTGCCAGTATTTTAAATTATTGAATTCATTTAATTCTTTTTTTAGTGTGTGTTCATCAGTGTTTTTTGGTATGACAGGATATGACAAGAGCAGGTAGTCCATGGGTCGGGTTGGATAGGATCGAGGTGAATTTTGGAGCAGTCCCAATAAAAAAGAGGTCGGGTCGGGTCGGTTTACAAGCATTATGCCATATAGACCCGACCATTAAGGGGTCGGGTCAGGTTGATAGGGTCAGCCTGTGCATGTATTTTGAAATAAAAAACAATTCAATGTAAACAAAAACAAAATACATGTTGTAAAAAAAATGCAGGTTTTATGATGAGGATCATGATACACATGAGCATCAAGGGGTTGGAGGTGGACTTGATGAGGAGGGCGGAACGCACACAAGTGGACAAGACCCATTGCGTGGAATTGGAGGCCCAATGATAATGAAGCAGACCAAGAGAAGAAAAGAGGCCATAAATGGGTTAATCATGGAATTCCAAGAGAAGGCCCAACACCCTTACTTGGAGGAAGCATCTGGGCCTATAATTACATTAATGAAGGCCCAAATATGCTTTTAAATGTCCAATCCAAGTGGTGCTACAAATTTCAAACTCATCTACCACGGAATCTTCAAAGTCAAAAGGTGATGGACTACTTGTCTTTACTTTTTCAAAAGGGCATGCTACTTGTCTCCTAAAGTCGTGATCATGTTCCAAAGTTGCCAAAAGCATCATTTAGAATTTTTTTACTATGGAAAACTAGGCATTAGACTAATGTAAAGAGTCACATCATGGTGTGCTGTGAATTTTAAGCCCTCTTTGGCTATAAATAGCCACCCCTTATACTCTTGAAACATCATGAATGAAGGTAATGTTATTATGGCGAGTTTTGTTTGCAACCTTTGAGTTCATGCTTAATTCTTGACTTATCAAAAGATTGGTCATCCTTTGTGGCATCTCGTAGCTAGAGTTCTTAGAGACAAATTTTCTTTGGGTTCTACCTTGACCATTTCCTCTCATCCTTCTCATTTTCACCATCCGCACCATATTTCACTTGTTTTCTTGCGGCGATCTGGGTGCTCAACACACGAACATTTAACAAGGTTTCTAGTACAATTTTTTAACGGGTCTTGGATCGTGTATCATTTGGTATCAGATCCCACTTGCAAGAAACCAGGTTCTTTATTTCTTATGCCTTCTTTCATCTTCATTTCTCTTTGAATCGAGCCGATATCAATTCTGGTCCATTTTCTTCTTCACCTACAAACATCATTTCTTCGTCATTTCGGATGTACAGTATATCATTCATGTAGTTGAGAAGCTCATCTTTCTTCTCCATTTGAAATCATCGAAATCAAAGCTATAAATTGTGAGATACAGTGGGGTCAGATTTTGCAACGAATTCTGCAATTTTAAAACCACGCAAATCTCACTTTGGTTCAATTTGATGTTACAAATTATTGGTTCTCCTACATTTAAATATTGAAAAATCATCTTGTTTGTGTTGCATTTATTCAAACAAAAGATCCCAAAAAATCAAAAATCAAAAAAAAACTAAAGGCTAAAAAAAACTGCAGCATTTTGAATTCTACGCCCTATTATCATTTTTCTTCATCCATTTTCTTCCTCTTCCACATTTTTCATCTCGAATCCATTTTAAATTTTATCTTTGAATTCTAGTTCGAGGTTTCCACATTTCAACGATCATTTAGATTTGTTGAAATGAGGTAAGAACGCTATAAGAAGCAAGTTGAGTGGTAAAAGGCAAGAGTCTTACAATTTGCTAAAAAGCCGATTTGAGTGAAACACGAGCGAACATATTATTTTTGAGTGTAAACACGTGAGGGATTGTGTGAGGTCCATTTTCTTTTCTCTTCAATTTTTCTCACAAGATTCCTAAATGGCGGAGGCAGGTAACACAAATGAAACAAACATTAAGTTGTTTATGAGGCCTGTACAAGAACAATTCCAAAGGTTGAATGCGAGGATAGATGAATTGCAATCCCCTTCAAATTCTAGAGCACCACCAAGGAGGTGGGTCATTAAAGAAGAGGAGTGCTCTGATTTTCATGAGTCACCAATTTGGAGAAATCAACCACCAGAGGCAAGCCAACGATCTTGGATGAGTAAAGTTAAGGATCCATTCATTCCAAGGTTGGTGGTCGTGGAATTCACCGACCATGCTAGTATTTGGTGGGACCAACTACAAGATGAAGTGGAGAAAGACTCATCCACACTTGGGAGGAGATGAAAGTGGTAATGGGTAACAGGTTCATTTCTAGCCACTATTATCGTGATTTGTTCCTCATATTGTAGTGTTTGAAACAAGGGGTCATGAGTGTTGAGGACTATCACAAAGAGATAGAGTTCATCATGATTCGGTTCAATATTGATGAGGAGTGAGAGGCCACTATGGAAAAGTTTGTAAACAGCCTCAACAATGACATTTGAGACATAGTGGACATGCACCACCACTTAGACATGGAGGATCTACTTCACATGTCTACTAAAGCGGAGAGGCAAGTAAAGGAAAGAAGGATTCGCCCTACATATTATGGTAAGGATTCTAAATCATCTTTCAAGTTCAAGAATTCCAAACCACAAGAGCATATAAGGGAACACAAAACGGATTCAAAGGAGGTGACCAAACCAAAAACATTCTTTCCGGAATCCATAGGTAAAATGAAGGGTAAGGTTGTTTCTAAATCACGTGATATCAAATGTTTTAAATGTCAAGGATTTAGACATTTTGTCTCACAATTCTCAAATAAGAGGACCATGATTATTTTGGATGATGGAGATGTTCTTATCGCTAGCTTAATAGGAACTGATGAGCTGGAGGGAGTTTGGTTAAGGGGTATTTGTGTCTTTGTGTGGGATTAGTTTATTATGGGGGAGAGAATTAGTTAGAGTTTGTTGGAAGTGGGGGGAGTAGTCATCTCCACATGGCAGAGGGATTGTTATAAGTAGAAGTAAGGGGGGGTGAGCGAGGAGGGAGAATAGTGGGGATTCGGCCTTTTGGCTTGGACATCAGCCTAAGGGCTTGGGAGGGAACTCTCTCAAGGGTCTCCCAAATTCTTCTACTTCTTTTCCTACGCAATTCTACCACTACTTATATATTATACAAAGTCATCGGTTCTGGTTGGTACAAGTCTCTATCAATTTAGTCTGACCTGACCTTCTCCATCTTCTCCATTGGGCGCGCGACTTTTTGTGCCTCGATCTACTGCTGGCTTGCATTTTCCATTCTTCTTCAATGAGGTGCACGCTATCGGGAGTCCGCTCAAACGCAACACGCAATTCTGCTTCACGTTTTGAAGCACGAAGCCCGGACAACTCTTGACAGATTTCACGCACATCCACTGCCCCTAACTTCCGCAGAACGTGGCACCTCTTCCTGCTCGCGTCTGAGGTTCCACACACTGCCAGTTTTCGTCAGATGCCTCGCACCCTGCCGATTTCTTCTTGTTCGGCGGAACATGTTCCCACCACATGATCTGAGGAGCCACACACCACCAGGAGGTCAGCTTCCAACTCTCAAGTGGTGCATCATTCAGGATCGTCATCTGTGCGAGGAGGCGTGCTCATAGTTGCACTCGTGGGAGTGCAATACACCTCCAGGTGATTTTTTTTTGTTCCTCTAGCCATAAAAAAACAGGGTCGCTTCAGGTACACATCAAGTTGGCGTGCCTTTCAATCTCTTCATCCACCCAGTTCTTCCCGTTCCCACGATCCCTCACTGCCAGGGTACCCCCACACCACCGGCAAGTACACTGCAAGGTTGCCGAGTAATGGAGACTTGCAAGAAAACTCACCAGGACGAGTTCAATCAAAGTCTAGACCGACTTGAAGTATTGCTCGAAACCTGTGGAAATGAGCAGGTTACCTTCCGACAGGCCCAGGCGCACGACACTGTTGAACTCTCCAACACTTTCTTTGACTTGGTTCGCCGCTTAGACAAGGCCCCACAGCCGGACGAGGCGCATCCATCTCTCGTAAGAGAGGTCTCATCCTCACATGCCCAACAGTCAAAAAAAACCCCTGCGCTCGCTCTGGATGTTGGCATGGCCGCACTCACTATCCACTCCAGCTCAAGGCAACAGTCTCCTGCTCAGCGGGTCGAGCTCCCAGTTTTCACTAGCATGGATCCATGGAGTTGGATCGTGCACGGTGAGATGTTTTTTCGTATTCACCTGACCACCGAGGCTGATAAAATCACCTTGACTCAATCAAGTATGGAGGGCATTGTCATTCACTGGTTTACAATTTTGCGCAAGGTATATCCAACTCTAACATAGACAATGTTCAAATAGGAGCTAATCGAACGTTTGTGGCTTGGAAATCCAAAACCCCTATGAAGAGCTTGCGGCCCTCCAGCAATAGGGCCCAATCCAAGATTATATCGAACAGTTTGAGTATCTGGCCTCCTTGCTACCACAACAACCTAAGGCCCAGTATGTCGGTTATTTCCTGCATGGCCTTAGCGATGACATCCGCAGTTGGGCTTGCATTCACGATCCACCGACTCTTGCACGTCATGCGCTTAACTCGAAATGTGGAGCTCGCTATCACGGGCGGCAAAAGTTTCCAATTCCATAAAATTGAGTCCCACAAATTCACCAAGGTTCGTGAGTCTAAACCCTGGCATCCTCCAATATGCTCGAGACCACACCAACCGGATAGGGCTTTTCTCCAACCAACCAAACTCGGAGAAGCCGCCAGGAATGGAGCTCCACGCGAGCCTCCTCACACCCCTCTGACGAGTGAGGTGTTCGACACTTGACAACCCAAGACTGGGAGGATCGACGCCGCAAGGGACTTTGTTTTCGATATGGCCAACTCTACAGGCCCATGCAATGGTGTCCCAATCCACACTTGCAGGTGCTCTTACTGGGCAAGGACAATGCTGAAAATGAAGACGGGGCAGCAGAGTAAGGCCCTGAGGCAACCCGCGACAACGAGAAACTCGTTCTTTATATCCAGCGTTGAGGACAAGGCTGTTTTCAAGGAGAGGCGGGTAATATGAACCGATGAGCTGGAGGGAGTTTGGTTAAGGGGTATTTGTGTCTTTGTATGGGGTTAGTTTGTTATGGGGGGGGAGGGGAATTTGTGGGGGGAGTAGTCATCTCCACGACGGGGGGGGGGGGGTTCTTTAAGTAGAAGCAGGGGGGTCAGGAAGGGGAAGGGAGAATAGTTGGGATTCGGCCTTTTGGATTGAAAATCGGCCTAAGGGCTTGGTTGGGAACTCTCACAAAGGTCTCCTAGTTCTTCTACATCTTTTCCTCTGTAATTTGGTTACTCCTTATATATTTTACAAAGTCGTCGGTTCTGGTTGGCACAAGTCTCTATCATACTCAAGCGAAGATGAAATTTCACAACTTCAGGATTGTTCGAATTTAGAAGTAGAGAGCCCCATACATGGAGAAATTCTTATGTCAAGTCATGCTTTGAATGCTCAACCCGAAGGAGAACATGATGAAGAGAAATTGGAGCACATTTTTTATATTAGATTCCTCGTCAAAGATAAGGTGTGTAGTATGATTATTGACGGGGGTAGTTTCACAAACGTAGCAAGTGGTTTGATGGTTGAAAAATTGGGTTTAGCTACGACCAAGCAGTTTAGGCCTTATAGATTGAAATGGTTAAATAATAGTGGGGATTCCAAAGTGACTAAAAAAGCACAAGTTTCATTTTCTATTGGGAAGTATGAAGATAAGGTGATATGTGATGTTGTTCCCATGCATGCTAGTCATATCTTGTTGGGAATACCTTCACAATTTGATAGAAGGATCACACATGATGGATACACCCACCACCATTCTTTTGAGTACAGCGAGAGGACAATTATTCTTACACCATTGAGACCTTTGCAAAGTTATAAAGACCAAGTGAGGATTGAGAGAGATTGTGAGAAGAGAGAAAAAGAAAATAAAGAAAAAAATAGAGAGAATGAAAACACTGGGAAAATCAAGAGTGAAAAAGGAGTGATGAGTGACATAAAAAAATGAGAGAAAGAAAAGAGTTGAAAACAAGAGTGAAAATAAGAGTAAAAACAAGAGTATTGAAAGAAAAATGAGTTTATTTAAAAAAAGGGATATAGAGAGAGCTTTATGGGGGGAGAAAACTCTCGTATTTCTATGTAAGGGAAAATGTTTTACCACTAACTCTCTTAACTCATCAATGCCTTCTAGTGTTGTGTCTCTTTTTCAGCAATTTGGTGATGTATCTCAAGAGAAAATTCCTGATGGCTTACCTCCATTGCGAGGTATCGAGCACCACATCGACTTTACCCATGATCAATGCTTCCCAATCGACCGACTTATCAGGTTAACCCGGATGAGACTCAAGAAATCCAACAACAAGTGAAATAATTACCAAGGGATTTGTCCGAGAGAGATTGAGTCCTTGTGCAGTGCCAGTAATTCTTGTCCCAAAAAAAGATGGTAAGTAGAGAATGTGTATTGATTGTTGAGTTATCAACAAAATCATGGTAAAGTATCATTATCCCATACCTCGTTTGGATGATATGCTTGATGAACTTCATGGTGCATGTTTGTTTACTAAAATTGACCTAAAGAGTGGATATCATCAAATTAGAATGAAAGAGGGAGATGAATCGAAAAATACATTTAATAACAAAGTTTGGGTTGTATGAATGGATAGTTATGCCTTTTAGGATAACTAACACCCCAAGTAAATTCATGAACTTAATGAATTATGTTTTTTGTCCATTCATTGGGAAATTTGTGGTTGTTTATTTTGATGACATCCTTTTTTATTATAAGAGCCTTGATAAACATCATGAACATTTGAAACATGTTTTCGACTCTTAAAAACAATAGGTTGTTTGCAAACTTAGAAAAATGTACGTTTTGTTTAAATTCAGTTGTTTTCCTTGGTTTTGTGGTAGGAGCTGATGGCATGAGGGTTGATGAAGGAAATTCAGGACTGGCCAACACCAAAGAATGTAAATTAGGTGAGGAGCTTCCGTGGACTTGCGAGTTTTTACCGAAGGTTCGTGAGAGACTTCTCAACCATTGTGGCTTCATTGAATGAATTAGTCAAGAAAGGAGTGAGCTTAAAGTGGGGAAAATCTCAAGAAGATGCATTCTCCACACTCAAAGGTAAGTTGACCAATTTACCTCTCTTAATTCTGCCCGACTTTTCTAAGGTATTTGCGGTTGAGTGTGATGCCTCTGGAATAGGAATTGGAGCTACTTTAATGCAAGACTCTACGCCTATCGCTTACATTAGTGGGAAGCTTAATGGGGATGCATTGAACTACTCTACCTATGACAAAGAATTGTATGCCCTCAAAAGAACTTTAGAAAATTGGCAACATTACTTGTGGCCAATGGAATTTATGATTCATTCTGATCATGAAAGCCTAAAATTTCTAAAGTCACAAGGAAAGTTGAATAGGTGGCATGCAAGATGGATTGAATTCATTGAAACATTTTCATATGTCATTAAGCATAAACAAGGAAAATAAAATGTTGTCGTTGATGCTTTGTCTAGGAGATACTTTCCTATCACTTCTATGCATGCTAAAATACTTGGTCTTGAAATGTTGAAAAACATGTATGAGAATGATGCTGATTTTTCTGAAATTTGGAAGTTGTGTGAAAAACACGGGGAAAATGATTTTTACAAACATGATGGGTTTCTTTTTTGAAAAAATAAATTGTGTGTTTCATCTTATTCCATGCGTGAATTGCTTATTAGAGAAACTCATGGTGGTGGATTAATGGGGCATTTTAGGGTTGAGAAAACTTTGGCCTTATTGAGTGAACATTTCTATTAGCCTCACATATGTAGGGATGTGGTTAGTGTTTGTGGAAATTGTAATGCGTGTAAACATGAAAAGTAAAAAGTGCTTCCACATGAATTATACACCCCTTTGCCCATTGCTTTTCATCCTTGGGTTGACATTTCTAGTGGTGTCAAAGGCGCGCGGCGCAATAAGGCGCAAAGGCTGCTTGGGGATGCAGCACTAGGCACGGTGCGAGGCACAACTAAGGTGCATGCACACATAATTAAATATGTAAAGTTTTCAACAATATTTTAAATTAAAAAGAAACTTAAATTCAATCAAAATAATACAAATTAAAATACATACCGATAATTTTTAATCAAATCAAATCATAATCAAATAGTCAATCATTGAGAACCTAAACATAAAAATAATCATCAATGGACGTTTCATCATTAATGAAAGTTTCATCATCACTGCGCATCGTCGGATGCTTGATGTTGTGCGTCACCGAATGTATGTCGTTTAATGCGTTTGTTGTTATTCCCTACTGCTGCCCAATGGGCTTGCTTTGCTGCAATTCCAACAGGCTGCAGCGTGCTTTGTATTTTGGGCGATGTATATTTTGAGTGAGATGATTCTAATTTTATAGAGTTTGGTTTAATTATTTTATTAATATATTAAATATGATATTTAACACTATATTATACATGCTCATTTTTTAGAAAAAAAATATAACCGATTTCCATTATGCTTAAGAATTTCTGCTAGCGCCCTCACTGCACCCTGATTTCCATCCTTCCCATGATTTATGGGATCGCCCTATGATGCACCCTTAATTTCCATCCTTCTTACCCATGATTTTCATGATCTCCCTCACTGCTGCACCAGATTTCCATTGTGGCCCCAATTTCCGCCACCACCTTGATTTCCATCCAATCGTCCACGATTTTCGTCCCATGATTTCCCTCCTTTGTTTCCCTCGATTTCCGCAACACCTGGTTTCCCTCGATTTTCACTGCAACAACCGGTGTGCCTCTACGGCGCCTTGCGCTTCACTGCCTCTTAGGTTGGCACGTGAGGCGCGCGCCTTTGGTGCTCCTTGGTGAGGTCGCACCGCCTCACCATTGGTGAGGCGCACTTGGTGCGCCTCGCCTCACGCCAAGGCACAACACTGGACATTTCAATGGATTTTATGCTCGACTTTCCAAGATCACAGTCAGGGAAGGATGGTCTTTGTGGTGGTGGACATGTTTAGTAAAATGACTCATTTTATTGCTTGTTCTAAAACCAATGATGCAACTCATATCGCTGATTTGTTTTTCAGAGAAATTGTTAGGTTTCATGGATTACTCAAGAGCGTTGTAAGTGATAGGGATGTCAAATTTCCTTACAGTCACCTATGGAGGAAATTGTGGAACAAACTTGGAACCAAACTTTTGTTCTCCGCCACTGCACACCCACAAACAGATGGTCAAACTGAGGTGGCCAACAGAAATTTTTCTACATTGTTATGTGTCATCCTTAGAAAAAATTTGAAATATTAGGAAAGATGCTTGCCTCGCATTGAATTTGCTTATAATTGAGGGGTTCACTCCACCACTAACTCTTTACTGTTTGAAGTTGTGTATGGTTTTAACCCGTTGACGCCACTTGATATTTTGTCTTTTCCCACTAATCAGTTTTTTAATCTTGAAGGTGAAAAAAGGCAAAGTTTGTGCAGGAGTTGCATGCAAAGGTAAAGACCAAAATAGAGCGGAAGAATGAACAAGTGGCAAAACATGCCAACAAAGGTCGGCGGAAAATGGTACTTCAACCTGGAGAATGGGTGTGGGTCCACTTGAGGAAAGAGAGGTTCCCGGAGAAACGAAAATCAAAACTTCATCCATGAGGCGATGGTCATTTCCAAGTCTTATAGAAGATCAATTATAATGCCTACAAGATTGAGTTACCCGACAGGTATGGGAATGTTAGTGTCATCTTTAATGTTGTTGATCTTTCTCCCTTTGAATTTTCAGATTTGAGGATGAATCATTTTGAGGGAGGAGATGATGAGGATCATAGAACACATGGGCATCAAGGGGTTGGAGGTGGACTTGATGAGGAGGGCGGAACACACACAAGTAGACAAGACCCATTGCGTAGAACTGGAGGCCCAATGATAAGGGAGCGGATCAAAAGAATGAAGGAGGCCTTAAATGGACTAATCATGGAATTCCAAGAGGAGCCCCAATACCCTTGCTTGGGAGAAGCATCCAGATCTATAATTACATTAATTAAGATCCAAACATGTTTTTAAATGCTCAACCCAAGTGGTGCTACGAATTTCAAGCTCATCTCTCATAGAATCTTCAAAGTCAAAAGGTGGTGGGCTACTTGTATTTACTTTTCCAAAAGGGTGTGCTACTTGTCTCCTAAAATCACGGGCATGTGCCAAAGTTGTCAAAATCATCCTTTAAGCTTTTTGACAATGGAAAACTTGGCATTAGACTAATGTAAATAGTCACCCCATGGTGTGCTATGAATTTCAAGCTCTCCTTGGCTATAAATAGTCACCCTCTTGTACTCTTGAAACATCATGAATGAAGGTAATGTTATTATGGTGAGTTTTGGTTGTAACCTTTAAGTTCTGGGTTAATTCATGACTTATCAAAGGATTGATCATCCTTTATGATGTATTGTGGGTAGATTTCTTAGAGACAAGTTCTATTTGGTTCAACCTTGACCATTTCTCTCCATCCTTTTAATTTTCACTATACGCACCATATTTCACTTGTTTTCTTGCGGCTATCAGGGTGCTCAACACTGGATCGTGTATCATTCTATTAGGTGATTCCCTTCGAATTCAAAAGCAAATGCAAGCTGTATTTGCTGTAAAATAAAAAACAATTCATTGTAAAAACAAATGCATAACCAATCTGGTCGTCATTCCATTCATGGAAGCACATCTGAAAATTAGTGCGTGCAGAAAAATCGCTACATACAGAAAGAAGGGAGCATGCAGTAGTCCGTAGAGCAAACAAATTTTGAAAAAATAAACAAAAATTGTTAATTCTAGATCTCGATCATATGTCTATAGACTATTGAACAACAATAAGCTTTATTATACAAAAAAAATCGATTAATCCTCTCCACTCACCTTCAGCTCGCTGTGGGAATCGGGCGGGAGGATGAGGAGTAGTGATGGTGACACCGTGTCGCATGGGCGTGGCAGTGAGGTACCGACGACGAATGAAAGGAAGCACCGAAGAGATTGGCAGGGAGGTGAGGAAGAGGCGGCGTCAGCGAGGAGGCTAGGTGGGGAGGAGGGGGGTGGTGGGGGCGGCGTCAACACAGTAGGGAGGCGTCAACACGACAGTGGGGGTGACAGATGGCGGTCTCGGCCGGCAGCGCACTCACGATAGAGGGGGGGGAAAGGAGGGAGTGGATTTAAACGGATTGGGTCGGAATCTGCTAACCCGGCCCGATCTTTTAAGGGTCATTCCAATAAATTCCAACTCATCCATGTTAATCATCTAACCCGACCGACCCGATCGGGTCGGGTAGGGCCGAGATGCTAGGTTGGATTGGGTTTGAGCACCCCTGGAACATACGTGCTGAGATCAATCGGACCGAACTTGGTCCAACATTTAGCGGACCTAAAAATGATACATGTTACACATTCAGACCCACATTAAATGTGGTCTGCGGGAAATGAATCAACCAATTACACATATGGATAGGATGGGACAACAGGTCACCGTGTGAAAAAAAAATCAATGAACATTACATCAGTCTAAATATCACATGTTCTTGAAATTAGATTATTGCTTACAAGTTTGGATAAGAATTACTTTTACGATGACCAATTTCCCTTCATGACATGTATTTGCTGTGATGATTTAACATAAAGAAAATATACCATGAAAATACCCCAAAAAGACACATGAAAAGAGAACACCATCCAATAAAGCTTAGTCGATGCTAGGACAGTCAATATATGGATGCAGTGGCACTATGCCAAAATAGTTATTTAGCGGTGGTTTTTTTTTTCACGGCGGTTTCAAAAACCGCCGCTAAATGTTTTCTCGTAAAAAAATTAGCGACTGTTTCTCAAACTGCCACTAAATGTTTTTTTTTTGTTTTTTTTCAATTTTTTTAGCCACGGTTTTTTAAAAAACCGACGAGAAATAGCGGCGGTTTTTTAAAACCGCCCCAAAATAAAAGAAAAAAATTAAAAATACATATATTTAATTATCATTTATTGTTTACTATCATATGTAGTTTATTATTTATAATTTCAGTTATTTATAATGTGTTAATTAATAAACATTTATAATTATTAGTTAATAAAAATTTGAAAGTTAAAACAAATGTTCAATAAGTTGAAAATCAGACTTCGGTCATCAATTGATTGTAACTTTTGATTGATGAATCTATTTTAGCTCCATAGGAAGTCAAATCGAAGCTTATGAAATGAAACAAAACAAAATTAGATTTAAATTTTGTAATAATTAAAATAATAAAATTTATTATAGTTTCAAGAAAAGCAGGAAATCAAAGTTGAACTTCAAATGACCAAAACTTTTGATCCGGATGTCTGTTTGGGCTCTACCACATATCAAATCGAAATCTGCGACTAGTTTTACACTACATTAATTAGGAGGACCTTGGTCACTATTTTTTTGAGGCCAAAAGAGGCCTTGAATGCCTCTAAAACTGAGTTTTTAGTCGTGGTACCCCAATTTCTTTTAACATTTGATGGATTTTTAATCTCATTTAAGGGGGTCTTATTTTCTTTTTTCGATGGATATTGAATTTATTTTGAGGGATTACATTCACATTGATATTATGGTTTTGATTTTTTATTTTATTTTTCATAATGTAGTTTTATTTATAATTAAAAATATGCATATTTTCTTATATTTACTTATAATAAATCACGTGTATAAATACATATTTACATAAAATGTATTTTTAAACATATAAACCAAATGGAAATAAATATTTTTTATTCCTTTCATTTAAAATAAATAATTATTGATTTTATTTTCCTTATAAAAATGCATAAATTTGTATATATATACCTATACAAGTAATGTTAATACATAAACACGTGTGTCAATAAAAAAATATATGTTTATGTGTATATTCTAATATATGTAAATAAATAAATATATATGTAAGTATTTGTGTATATTTGTATACATTTGTAAATATTTATACATAGTTATGATTATATATTTTTATATCATATACGCGTAGATATATATAGTTGTATTTATATTTACTTATGTTTATATATATATATATATTAATATACAATTATATATTTGAGTGTGTTTATATATATTTATGAAACATAGATGTAAATTTATATATATTTATATAAATTTTCTTATATGTATATATATTTATAGATATTTATACCCATTAATTATTTTATTATTATCATTTATTATTTATTATTTTAATATTTATTTATTGATTTGTTTTTATTATTAATTTACTATTAAACGACTATTTAATATTTATTTATTAATATTTAATATTTAATATTTATATATTATTTATTATTTATGTATTATTTATTAATTATTATTCATTATTCATTATTTATTATTTACTATCGTTTATTATAATTTATTATAATTTATTATTTGTTTTTATTATTATTTATTAACTATTTATTTATTCTTTATTTATCTAATATCGATTTATTTAATATCGATTTATTTAATATCGATTTATTTAATATCGATTTATTTATTAATCATTTAGTATTTATTTATTAAGTATTTATTGTTTATTTAATATTTATTTAATATTTATTATTTATTTATTATTTATAATTCATTTAATATTTATTTATTATTTGTTATTTATTATTTATTATTTACTATTTATTTATTAGTTATTTATTTAATATGTATTTATTTATTATATATTTAATATTTAATTATTACTTATTTATTACGTATTTATTATTTATTTCATATCTATTTATTATTTATTATTTATTATTCATTTAATATTTAATATTTATGTATTATTTATTATTTATTATTTAGTTTTTATTATTTATGTATTATTTATGTATTATTTATTTATTAGTTATTTATTATTATTTATTGTTTATTATCATTTATTATTATTTATTATCATCTATTATTTATTTATTATTTATTTATTATGTATTTATTATTTATCTAATAATTATTTATAATCTTTTTATTATTTATCTATTATCTATTATTTATTATTATTTTATCACTTCTTTATTATATATTCATTATTTATTATTATTTAATATCATTTTTTGTGTATATGTATAAGTATATTACATACTGGATTACTCACCAGATGAGGAGCTTGCTGGAGTGGTAAAATATTTATAGTATATCCAAGAGATAAGAGGTTTAAATCTCTCCCAACGCATATATTTTCAAGATTTATGCATGGGATGCATGACATGTATGGAATATGCATGCATGATATGCCTGGAATATGCATGCATGGTAGGATAAATAATAAGTAATAAGTAATAAAAAAATAAAAAATAATATATTGTAAATTAATTAATTACGTAAATAAAAAAACACAAAATCGATGCCAAATGAAACACCACGAAATGATTCTTGACACACAAATACGCGACACTTTTAGAAAGCACCCCACATCATTTTGTGGCGGTTCAAACCGCTGTTAAATGCCACCCCCCGAGAAACACCATGTTTTTTTGTAGCATGGTATGTGTAAATTTAAAAAATAAAATGGAAAGGGAAAGCCTGAGACACACACACACACACATCCACATGTATAGGGATGTATGATCGATAAATTTGGTAACTTAAATATGAAAAACCAACGGTGCTCAACGTCATCCAAGATGAACCAAAATGGTTAAAACAAATCGATTTTTTTTAATTCTACTCAGTTCATTTGTATGAATTAGTTTATTTTTCAAAATCCCATTAATTCCAGTTTTAGGTTTGGCTCAATCTGGAAAGACCTAACCAAATCTAATTGCAAACAGAGCAATTTTTTATTTCATTGAATTTTATTTTTAGTTTTGATTTTTTGTAATTGATTTTTCCATATATTTATTGAAATTTCCAAGAAAAGGCCAAAGATGACCGATTTTAAGTTCAGTTTGGATTTCAAAATTATGTTAGTTTTGGTTTTAGATTAGTTTGTGTCAGTTTTTATAACACGGTTAGTTCAACTTGATTACAAAAAAATTCTCAGTGGGTTTTCATTCTGTATATTTTTACATGTTTCTTAACATAAGAAAATTGATCAATGAACACCCCTATAAAAAACCAACCAACTCATTCAGATGCTAGCTATTTTTTTACACAACAATGTTAGAATATAATAAAAAATTAATAGATTGCAGGAAAAACACAATAAATTCAATAAAGCAGCTTTGATTGGGAGATTTGCAAATGACGACTGATAAAAAACAATGTTTTGGCATCATCAACCAAATAACATGATAACTACTCATTGTCACATGCCTAAAATAACAAGCATAGATCTCATTCCCTCACAGTGGAATTGGAAAATAGTGAACACCAGTGTGAACTAAGACCAACTAGCAGCGATTGATGCATGAGATGTGTTGAGTCAATAAGCTTTTCTTATGACTTTTCCATTCCTTTATGTTTTGACAATCACAAACACTCCATCTCAAGGAAAATTTCATTTCCTATAAGATTTATCTTATTAAGAAAAATTTTCTTTCCTAAGGAAATTTTCTCCCTACCTTTGTTTTCATTGTTCATGTTTTAGTTTCTCTAAAACTAACTCATTTTATTTCCAAGTGTAAAATTCGATTTCATATCTAAAACCTCGGAATCCTATAAATACATAAATATAGAGTATTCTGTTTTCAAGTTCTGAATTCAGGTTCTGAATTCTCTGAAATTCAAATTCTGAATTATCTAAAATTCAGATTTCGAATTCTCTGAATTCAGGTTCTGAATTCTCTAAATTCAGACTCCGAATTCTCTGAAGTCCAGATTCTGAATTCTCTGAAATTCAGATTCCGAATTCTTTGAAATTCAGATTCCAAATTCTCTGAATTCAGATTCCGAATTCTCTGAAATTCAGACTCTGAATTCTTTAGAATTCAGACTCCAAATTCCTTAGAATTCAGACTATGAATTCCTCAGAATCCAGACTCTGAATTCCTCAGAATTCAGGTTCCGAATTCCTTAGAATCCAGACTCTGAATTCCTCAGAATTTAGGTTCCGAATTCCTAAGAATTCAGACTCCGAATTTCTTAGAATTCAGGTTCCGAATTCCTTGAAAAATAGAATCCGAATATTCATATAACTTAGACTCCGAACTTTATTTTTCTTAGACTCTGAACTTTATTTTCCTTAGACTCCAGAAAATTGGATTTGGTTAAGCAACCATATTTTACTTACCCTTGTTTTAGTAATGAAACGATGTCATACATTCTATTTCTAACCAACCATTATTTGAGTGACACGTGTACAGGTCCCTCCGAGATTCAAGGAAAAATATGACCGTTGGAGGAGGGAGCCGACCGTTGGAGAAGTGCCTATAAATAGAAGCTCATTTGAACGAGCTTAGAACTTTTGATGAATTGGTTGATTAATCTAGAGATTACATGCTACTGAAGTAATTTCTAGAGAGAGAGACTCTCATGCATTGTGTGTACTGAACATCTTGTTCATCTTGCTTCGAGCGACTCCGATTGTTGCTGTGTACAATCGAGGGCTTCCGGGGATAAGAAGACAGATGTGCCGAATACCTTAAAGTTCGAGGATTTCCTTGATAAGGAAGACAAAGGTGTCGATTACCTTGAAGTTCAAGGGATTATAGGGATAGCAAGACAGACTCCGATATTCTTATTGAGGGCTTGCCCTGGTGTGGGTAAGACATACTTTCTTGAAAGTATAAATCAAGGGACCTTTATCCAAGGTTGTTGGATACCCTACTCTTTGGGATAAAAGTTTTCATAGTTGTTACTTCTATTATTTCAAGTTTATTTTCCACTGCATTTTGATTAATAAGGAAAGTATAATTATCTTATACATTCTTATACTTGTATACTCAAATTAGTAAGATTCTATACGCTTTAAGATAGAATCTTTTTCCTTGTAAAATTTTCTTAAGTTTCATTTTCGGAACCATATATCCAGAACCTAGCAAGTTTGTAGAACTAAGAGGTCTTGTGAATTTATCTTGTTTAACTTTGTAAAACATAGAAAGTTTTATATCAACTTTAAAGGTTCCTAATGAATTTTTAAAGGATACAATTCACCCCCTCTTGTATATTGAGAATCTACATCATATTTTGATCCTACAATTGGTATCAGAGGAGGTATTTTAAATACTTATATTCACATATAAGTTTTCTTACTCAGTTTTCATTGTTCTGAATATATTTTCCTTGCTTAGGTTTTTTATCCTTATTTACAAACTTTTGTTATTAACAAGTTTTTGTGGAAATATATTTTCTTTTAGATGGCAGGAATGAATGTTGGTTCGATTAACAATCTTAATCCTACTAGACCACCTATATTTGATGGGAATGATTATGAATATTGGATAGATTGTATGAATACTTTTGTTATTAATACTGGAGTGAACAACTTTGTTATGCTTACTGGAGATTACAAGATTTCTGATAAGGAAGTCAGAACTTTTACTAATCAAGAAAAGTCAGAATATCAACTAAACTACAAGGTACACAATAATTTGTTGTGTTTCATGACCAGGGATATATATAGTCAGATTTTTTCTTTTGAAGCTGCAAATTGTATTTGGAAGAAACTGGAGGTTACTCATTTTGGCACATCCAAAGTTATAGAAACTAAAAGAGACATGCTTAGAGTAGAATGTCATAGATTTCTATTTCATTATGGAGAACCAGTGTGCAAGGTACGACAAAAGTTTATGACTATTGTTAACAGTTTACAATCCATGGGTGAGAAAGGTTTAGATGATGAAGCTCTTGTGGACAAGATTATAGATATCATGCCTAATGAGTGGGAATCTAAGAGAACAACTATTGATGAGAATAGGGAAGTATCTCAGATTACTCTTGATGAGCTTTTTGGAATTCTTCTTCAACACGAGACAAGAATGAAAAGAGATGCTGATTTGAAGAAAAAGAAGAATGACAATGGAAGTGTATCCTTTACTATTACTAAAGCAAAGACTCCTAAAAGGGTTACAAGATCCAAGTTGAAGAAAGTCACTGTTTTATCTGAATCAAGTGAAAGTGAACATTATAAGAATGAACTAGCTAATCTTGCTCAAAGGATGAACAAGATAGTTGGGAATAAAGACTTTCAGTATAGATATAAGAAGAAAGAAATAAAAGACAAGAAAGTCTCTAAAGTCACTTGTTATGAATGCAAACGAGTAGGGCATATAAGTCCAGATTGTCCTATGCTTAAGAGAAAGGATAGAATGGAAAATCATTCTGAAAAGAATAGAAAGAAGTACTACAAAGCTAAATCTAAGAAAGTTTTGAAAGCTAATGCCACCTAGAGTGCCAGTGGTGGAGACTCTTCTGATGAATCTTCAAAGTATGAATCTTCTGGTCCGAAGAATCTTGGTTTAATTGCCAAGTTACCCATTAAAAATCATTATCTAATGGCTAAGGTACACAATGATGAATCTATAACCAATGTATCCTGGAATTCTAATTATAATGATAATAAATATTATGAATCTTCGGATGAAGAATATTCTTCTGATGAAGATAATACTTTACCTATTTATGAATAAGTTTCTAGATTTACTAAGCTTCTTGAGAATGAAAATTCTAAAGTCAAGAAAAATATTGATAAGGAAAATTCTAGAATTTCTATTCTTACTAAAGAAGTATCAAATCTTTCTAAAGATCTTGATAAGAAAATTTATGATTTTTAAAGTATTTCAAAAACCCTTGAGAAATTTAATTCTGAGAAGGATAAACTTTCTAAGGATCTAGAAAAAGTAATTTCTAAGAAAAATATTTTAGAGATTAACTCTAGTGCTAAAAATAATGCTTTTGAGGATAAAAACTTAGTTATTAAACTGAAGTCAGAAATATTTTCCACAAGGAAGTGTTTGTCAAACTTTACCTTAGGTAAGGAAAATTTTGATAAGATGTATTCCCAAATTCGACCTCTAAGGAATAATTCTAAATTCGGTTATACTCATTCAAAACCAGTTTTTAGTAATAAATATTTTGTTCCTCAAAGTGCTCCTTTATGCACTAAATGTCAGTGTGGTGGGCATTGGGAAAAAAATTGTTCCTTAAACAAAACTCAGTCTTTAGATTTTCATAAATATTATTTTTCTAAGAAAATGTGATTCCTAAAATTTTGATTTTTGAAGTTTCCAGATCCAAGAAAATTTGGGTTCTGAAAGTCTAACACTCTTATTTTCAAGAAAGTAAAGATAGTACCAACAAAAATACATGGTACATGGATAGTGGATGTTTTTGGCACATGACTGGTAACAAAAACTTCTTTGAAAAGATTATCAAGACAAAAGGAGGAAAAGTAACTTTCAGAGATAATTCTTAGGAAGAAATTATTGGTATAGGTAACATTGTTCTTCTTGGAAAAACTTTGATTTCGAATGTTTTATTTGTTAAGGGTCTTAATCACAACCTTATTAGCATAAGTCAGTTATGTGATGAAGGTTACCTTGTGAATTTTAGGAATGATAAATGTTTAGTACACAATTCCAAGGATGAGTTTATTCTTTCTGCCCATAGGCAAGAGAATGTATACACACTAAACTTAGAAGACCTTAGGAACCAAGACCTACATTGTCTCAGTGCAATGGAAGATCATTCTTGGTTATATCATAGAAGGTTAGGACACTGTAACCTTAGGAACCTATGCAAACTCTCTAATAAAAGTCTAATTAAGGATCTACCAGAGCTTAGATTTGATTCTTCAAAAGTTTGTGATCCTTGTCAATATGGAAAGCAACATAAATCAAGTTTTAAATTAGTTGGTGAAGTCTCAACTACCAATTCACTACAGTTGGTGCATATGGATCTTTTTGGTCCAACACAAACTGGAAGCATTGGAGGCAAATATTATGTATTTTTCTTTGTTGATGATTACACTAGATTTACGCAGGTCTATTTTATAGTAAATAAATCCAAAGCTTTTTCTTATTTCAAAATTTTTATAGCCTAAGTTAAAAATGAGAAAAACCTTCCTTTAACAACTATTCATAGAGATCATGGAGGAGAATTTCAAAATTCTGATTTTGAAACTTTTTGTAGTAGAAAAGGCATTACTCATAACTTCTCAGCACAAAGAACTCCTCAACAAAATTGTGTTGTTGAAAGAAGAAATTGATTTCTTCAAGAGATAACTAGAACCATGTTGAGTGAATATTCGATAACCAAAATTTTTTGGGCTGAAGCTGTAATTACTTCTTGTTATAGTATAAATTGAGTTTTGATTAGTCCTTTTCTTAACAAAACTCCTTATGAGTTATGGAATGGTAGAAAACCTATACTTTCCTACTTCAAGGTATTTGGTTTCAAAGTATTCATTCTGAATACTAAAGATAATATACATAAATTCGCACCCAAATCTGATTAATGAATTTTCTTAGGCTACTCCACAATTTCTAAGGCTTATAGAGTTTTTAATAAAAAGAATTGTACTGTTGAAGAAACAATACATGTTAAATTTGATGAAACTGATCCTTTTGTTTTTAAAAAACCTCAACCTACATCTTCGGATGTGTTTTCAAAAACTGATTATCAACCCTTGATAGAAGATCCTTCTGATAAGAAAAATGTCTAAGAAAATATTTCTGAAGCATTTACTCCGGAAGATTTCCTACCATATGTTGATGAACCAGTTTTACAAAACCCAAATCAGTTGTTTCTTAAGAATCATCCCAGTGATAGTATCACTGGTGATGTAAATCAACCTGTAAGTACTAATAGTTCCTTAAAAAATGAAGTAGAACATCTAGCATTCCTTTCTCAATTAGAACCTAAAATCACTGATGAATCTTTAGGTGATGATGATTGGATAAAATCTATGCAACATGAGCTAAATGAATTTGAAAGGAATAAAGTCTGGACCTTGGTTGAAATACCTAAGGAATCTTCTGTTATTGGAGTAAAACGGGTCTTCAGAAATAAGTGTGATAAAAATGGAATCATTGTAAAAAATAAAGCTATATTAGTTACTAAAGTCTATAATCAACAAGAAGAAATAGACTATAAAAAAACCTATTCTCTAGTAGATAGACTTGAATCTATTTGTATCTTACTTGCCTTTGCAGCATTCTTTAACTTCAAACTTTTTCAAATGGATGTCAAATGTGATTTCCTTAATGGTTATGTTCAAGAGGAAGTTTTTGTTGAACAACCTCCTAGTTTTGAAGATACAAACCATCCTAAACATGTTTTCAAACTTACCAAAGCTTTATACAAACTTAAACAAGCCCCTATAGCCTGGTATGATAGACTTACAAGATTTTTATTACAAAAAAATTATGTTAAGGGAAATGTTGATCCAACCATTTTTATAAATAAATATAAGAAAAATGTTTTGATTGTTCAAATATATGTTTATAAAATTATATTTGGTTCAACTCAGCAATCTTTAACTGATTCCTTTGCGGATATAATGAAATCTGAGTTTGAAATGAGTATGATGGGTGAGTTAGCATTTTTACTTGGTTTTAAAATTTCTCAAAAACCAGTAGGAATTTATACATCCCAACATAAGTATATTAAATATCTTCTTAAAAAGTATGGATATGAAAACACCAAGAGTATAAGTACTCCCATTGGTACCTCAAATTTACTTGATCTTGATAGAGCTGGGAAACCAGTAGATCAAACATCTTTTAGAGGTATGATAGGAAGTCTACTTTACTTGACAACTAGTGATTATCCAATAAAAACATATATTTTAATTACATTTTAATGGTATTAAATGTTCATTTTTGATCTTATGGGCCTGAGTTAGTGCATTTTCATTATGAACATCCATTCTCATCATTTGTGCACTTCATGCCTAATATACACCAATTTAGGCCCAATGAGTCATCTGATTATAAGGAATGTAATTATCAATTTTTTTTAAATTAATATTTTGTTAAATTTATCTACAATTAAATTTGAACATTTTTCATTCAGGGATCAATGGAGAATTCATGGAAGAAGATGGGGATATTTTGTGATGAAAGGAAGCAATTCTAGAGAAGGCAGATTGGACACTAGCCCACTGATGCAACTGTGGGGCCCAACATACAGGCCCAATGAATCCCAAATATTGTGGGATGATATAAGACATTCATAGGAACAAATAACTCTTCATGATACAATGCTAATTCGGCCTATATGGTGGCCATTAAAGCGGCCCAAGTTAGAGATACAATTCTGGGCCAGATTCTGTGGCCCAGAAAAATAGTCCACTAATTTTATCATATATAGGAATCCATAACTCTAAATGGGCCCAAATTTTACAGGAGGTTATAAGACATCCGGAGCTCTATTTTCTTCTTCTATGGCCCACTCTGATTCGGCCGTCTAGAAGGTCTTCCAGACGCGTCTGTTCGGTGAAGGAAAGCTGGCTGCCACCTCGGGTCAAATGTGGAAAAGTTCAAATTCCACAAGCTTTCCACCACCTATGGCCTACCAAAATTAATTGAGATGCTTTGTAATGTTTGAGGCTCGACCCAAGGCTCCCAAAATGCCTATTTAAGGCAGTGGTGGTGAAGGAGTTTAGAATCTTGGATGCTTTGTTCAATTGTAATGTTATGCTGCATTTTTGTTGCCTCAAATTTGTCCTTCACATGTAAGTTGTTTAATTCACTTTAGTTTCTTAATAAAAGTTCTTCTTATACTCTTATTATTTTGTTCTTCATATCACTTTGATACCGTTTGATCAAGGTGTGAATTTATTCACACCAACCCTTGTGAAATTATTCACACAACGGTGGAGTGATCATTTTATTTTTGTTGTTTTCTTTACTTCTCCATTTCCTCCCTCATGAGTCTACTTTCCGCTTCCATTGAAACCATGGAATCAATGGAGGGCTAACCCACTTATGGGTTGATCCAAGGGAGTAGCAAGGGGCTGGATTGGATGTTATTTATCACCTAATTAATGTATAATCACTTCTTTAATTGGGATTTTTATTTGATGATTTTTAAACTCCATCGTCCTTGTTGAATTTAAGGCCACACACTTCAAGTACTAATACGAACCTTTACCTTGAAGTGCTCAAAACTTTGATCCTTCAAGTGTATAGGTGATTAGTATTCAAGAGTGTAGGAATTAAATCAGTAAGTGATGATGTTGTTTTATCTCCTTAAATGAACCCATCTCAAATTTAAGAAATTGAAATCATTAAAAAGAAAATATGTCCAATCCACCCCGAGCGATAACCTAGGATCAACTCATTCTTTTAAATTGAATTAACTTTAATCTATTAGATATCTTTAAAACCCATCCAAAATCAATCCAAGTTGGCCATTTCATAGCCGAGAATAGTCCATAGAATGTACGTGTCTATAGGTTTCTTCTTAGGTCTCTGTAGATTCGATAACCCAAGCTAAACTACAAGGACCATCTTACCTTCTTCTCTTGGGTAAATTTGAGCGAGAATCAAATTTTGGCGCCGTTGCCGGGGACCCAAGTAAGTCATCTAAACACCCATTCTATTCTCCCCCATTTCTTCTTTTCTCATCCAAATTCTCTTATCTTGTCCCTTTCTCGTTTTTTTTTTCTTTTGGCGCATGTCCGCTTACACCCGCGATCAATCAAATCGTCTCGTTAGGGTGGATAGTCCTGGGGTTGGGGAGTCAAGTACACCAAGGGAACTCATTCCATTAGATCATAATCTTCATAATACTCTAGAGTCCAAAATTGAGCCAATTTCAATGGAAGGTCTTCAAGGAAACCAACTCATAAACCCGGGTGGAAACCAAAATGGAAACCCAAATGAGGCAGCCCCAAACTTGGGGAATGTGATGGATCAAACCATGAATGACTACCTCACACCTTCCTGGACCAATGCCCCCTCATGAATTAGACACAATTCCATAGGAGACACCAACTACATATTCAAACCCCATGTCCTAAACCACCTTCCAACCTTTCATGGGATGGAGTCAGAAATGCCATACCTTCATGTCAAAGAGTTCAACGACATTATTGAAACCATGTGTCCCCCACATCAACTAGAATCCGCTAAGATGAGGCTCTTTCCATTTTCATTAAAGGATCGAGATAAAAATTGGCTAAACAACTTGAGACCTGCATCAATCCACTCTTGGGACCAACTGTAAAGAGA
Organism: Viscum album; assembly: GCA_963277665.1. Taxonomy (NCBI): domain Eukaryota; kingdom Viridiplantae; phylum Streptophyta; class Magnoliopsida; order Santalales; family Viscaceae; genus Viscum; species Viscum album. The sequence goes on from OY728167.1 coordinate 989,406,165, forward strand.
ATTCTACAAAAAATACTTCCCTCATCACAAAACAATTACACTTAAAAAGAGCATCCAAAACTTTTTTGAAAAAGAGGGAGAGTCATTCTATGAAACATGGGAGAGGTTCAAAGACACTCTAAACATGGTTCCACACCATGGTTTTTCTATTCCTGAACAAGTGAAAATTTTCTATGAAGGGTTGGGTCCGGGGAACAAACAATTCATTGACATGATGTGTAATGGAACCTTTAAAAACAAAGCCCCAAATGATGCTTACGAGTATCTAGAAAGCCTTTCTGAACAAAACCAAACATGGGGAACTTCACCTTATTCTGAAAAGCCACAAAGAACTACTGGAATTCATACACTTAGAGAAGAGTAAAGCCTTAGGTCTAAACTCGCAGCACTCTCTAGGAAGGTTGAAGAGATAGACCTTAGGAAAGTCCATGAAATCCAAACTGTTGACCATGTTTGCACAATTTGTGACAAACATGACCATAAGACAGACAACTTCCTAACCATTCCATCCATCAAGGATGTTCTCTTAGGAGGTCCCCCAGCAGAAGTAAATGCTTTGAACTTCCAAAAGCCTCAATACCAAAACACCTTCAACCCAAGGTATAATGACCACCCAGGCTTCCGCTGGAAAGATAACCAACAACCTAGCCAACCACAGGGACAAAATCCTTACCCCCATCAGAACTACCAAACCCATAACCAGTTCCAAACCCAACCTATCCAATACCAACAGCCACCGGTCCATTTTCAACAAACCATCCCACCTCCAAAATATCCCCCTGGGATAAACCAACCTACTCAAGCACCCACCCAAACTGTTCCACAAAGCCTACTAGAACAACTGTGCAAACAAATGGAGAGGATGAACTCGGAGGTATCTTCCCTAAAACAAGAACTTCAAACCATCAAAACTGGAAAGGCACCCATGCCTACTCAGGCGGTGCCATCCTCAACTTCAAGGGGAGAGTCAAGTTGTGCTCAAACAACTCATGAACAACTAAAGGCTGTGACTGTTTTAAGAAGTGGGAAATCAATTGAGAAACCTGAACAACTAATTCAGAACCCACATGAAGATTAAAACTTGGATTAAAATTCAAATGAACCACAAGATCAAACGGAGGAAACTGATAACATTGTCAAGGAAACAACTCTTCAACAAACAACCCCACAACCTGCACCATTTCCTCAACGCATGAGGGGGAAACCCAAGCCTGAACTGAGTGAAACATTGAGGGAAATCTTCTCACAAGTCAAGTTGAACATTCCTCTTCTCTATACCATACAAACCATACTTGCCTACTCAAAGTACCTTAAGGACTTATGCACTTTTAAAAGAAAATTTTCACATAAAAACCAAGTCCTTTTGGCTGCTAATGTGAGTACCACCATTCAAGGGACCATTCCTCCTAAGTTGAAAGACCCGGGTTGCCCTTACATCAATGTTGAACTAGGAGAAAGCAAATTTGTCAAAGCCTTGTGTGACCTAGGTGCTAGTGTCAATCTCATCCCATATGCTGTGTACTGCCAGTTAGGCCTAGAAGAACTCCAACCCACATCTGTCACACTTCAACTTGCTGATCATAGCATTAGGGTTCCAAAGGGGATTTTAAAGGACGTTTTGGTAAAGGTTTAAAACTTCATCTACCCTGCTGATTTCATTGTCCTTGACAACCATCCAAACTTAGGAAATAAGGAACAAACCCCAATCATCCTTGGTCGTCCTTTCCTTGCAACAATCAACTCTGTTATCCGAGTCCGAAATGGGAACATGACCATCACCTTTGGGAACATGAGTCTAGACTTGAACATCTATAATGCAAGCTCACAAATAGGGGATGACGAGGACATTCATGAAGTAAACATGATAGGAAGCATTGATAATTAATCCATAAAACATCAAGGAATATTTGATGAATGTTTAAGTCAGAATGAGATTGATTTCCTTTGTTCATATGAAGGAAGTTTATCTCATTGGCTTGAATTATTTTCAAATTTCTCTTATGATGAAGTCTTAGGTCCAACAATCAGTTAAACCTTTCAAGAAACCACTTTCATGAAGACCACTACAAATTCCTTCCCTAAACCTGATCAAGACAATCTAGTAGCTGAAAATTCTACATGTGGGGAATCAATCCTATCTGAAACTCTAAAAAAAGAAATTGAACTTGATCCAATGTCCCAATATTCTGCTGAAATTCTGAACCAACCTGATCTTGAATTGAAGGAACTTCCTGCTACACTCAAGTATGCTTTCCTAGGGGACAATCAAACACATCCTATTGTCATCTTTTCTTCTCTTGAAGCCAATCATGAGAGGATACTTCTAGATGTCCTTAGGAAGCATAAGAAATCCATTGGTTGGACCCTTTCTGATATTCCTGGGATTAGCCCACTTATCGGGACTCATAGGATTGTTCTGGAATCTGATTCAAAGCCATGTCGTCAACCTCAACGGCGACTCAATCCTAATCTCATGGAGGTAGTAAGGAAAGAACTTCTGAAATTGTTGAAAGCTGGTATCATATATCCCATAGCTGAGAGTGAATGGGTGAGCCCAATCCAAGTGGTTCCAAAAAAGGATGGAATCACAATGATAACCAATGAGGATGGAGAGATTCTTCCAACAAGGGTGAGTAGTGGATGGAGGGTCTGCATTGACTATAGGAAACTAAACTCATTCACCAAGAAGGACCATTTCCCCTTACCATTCATTGACCAAGTCCTTGAGAGAGTGGCAGACCATGCCTTCTACTGTTTCTTAGATGGGTACTCAGGGTACAACCAAATTGAGGTCTCCCTAGAGGATCAAGGGAAGACTACATTCACATGTCCTTTCGGAACCTTTGCTTTCAAACGCATGCCCTTCGGGTTATGCAATGCCCCTGGAACCTTCCAACGGTGTATGATGGGAATCTTCTCATACATGGTAGGGGATTTTCTTGAGGTCTTCATGGATGAATTCTCTGTGTTTGGGGATACTTTTGAGGGATGTCTGCAAAATGTTGAGAGAGTCTTGTCAAGATGTGAAGAAAAGAATCTGGTCCTAAACTGGGAAAAATGTCATTTCATGGTTAAAGAGGGACTTGTTCTAGGCCATCTGGTCTCGAGTAGGGGGATTGAAGTTGATAAAGCAAAGGTTGACATCATTAGTCACCTTACATCACCCAAAACTGTCAAGGAAGTGAGGTCTTTCTTAGGACATGCTGGTTTCTATAGAAGATTCATCAAGAACTTTAGTTCAATATCCCGTCCCCTTTGTGCTCTCTTAGTAAAGGATGCTCCATTTGTTTGGACAAAAAGCTGTGAGGGTTCATTCTCAACCCTCAAATCCTCTCTCACCTCTCCTCCCATTATGAAATCTCCAAATTGGAACCTTCCTTTTGAACTTATGTGTGATTCTAGTGACTTTGCTGTTGGAGCTGTGTTAGGACAACGTTGTGATAAAACTCCTTATGTCATTGCTTATGCAAGAAAATCATTAAATGATGCCCAAATAAACTACACCACTACTGAAAAGGAGTTACTTGCTATTGTGTTTGCTTTAGAGAAGTTTAGGTCCTACCTCTTAGGATCCCCCGTCACTGTTTTCACTGACCATTCTGCACTGAAATACCTCTTCCAAAAACAAGATTCCAAGGCTAGACTAATTAGGTGGGTCCTTCTCTTACAAGAATTTGACCTCACAATCAAGGATAAAAAGGGTGTTGAAAATGTTGTAGCTGATCACCTCTCTAGGATGTAATTCAAAGACAACTCAAATCACCTTTCTATGTCTGATTCGTTTCCTGATGAACACCTATACTCTGTGAGTGACTGCCCTTGGTATGCTGACATAACAAATTTCTTAGTGACAGGAGTCATTCCAAAATTCTTAGGGACTCAAGCTCGAAGGAAATTTCTTTCTGATGTTAGACACTATGCGTTTGATGATCCATACCTCTATAAGTTCTGCCCTGACCAAGTCATTAGGAGGTGTGTTCCAGAATCTGAACAAGAGTCCATCCTTAAATTCTGTCACAGTGAGGCATGTGGAGGTCACTTTTCCTCTAAGAAAACATCTGCTAAGATTCTTCAATGTGGTCTTTTCTGGCCCAACCTCTCAAGGGACTCCTACACATTTTGTCAAAGTTGTCCTAGGTGTCAACAAGTAGGGTCCATCACAAAAAGGAATCAAATGCCACTCACTCCCATCTTAGTGGTTGAAATATTTGACTGTTGGGGAATTGACTTCATGGGTCCCTTCCCAAACTCTCGGGGATACCTCTACATACTCTTAGCTGTTGATTATGTCTCAAAATGGGTTGAGGCCATTCCCACTAAGTCCAATAATCATCAAGTTGTGATTCGATTTCTAAAAGAGAACATATTTTCAAGATTTAGAATTCCTAGGGCTATAATCAGTGATCGAGGAACCCATTTCTGCAACCGCCCATTCGCTTCACTCATGTCTAAGTATGGTATTTCTCATAAAGTGTCCACTGCATACCATCCTCAAACCAATGGTCAAGCTGAGTTAGCGAATAGGGAAATTAAGCAAATTCTTGAAAAAATTGTCAACCCCTCTAGGAAATATTGGTCTGAGAAACTCTTAGATGCTCTTTGGTCCTATAGAACTGCATATAAAACCATTTTAGAAATGTCCCCATATAGGTTGGTTTATGGTAAAACATGCCATTTGCCAGTGGAGATTGAACATAAGGCCTTTTGGGCAATTAAGAAAATGGATTATGACCTCTCATTGGCCGAAACAAAAAGGAAATTTGATCTCAATGAACTGGAGGAATTAAGGATGGAGGCTTATGAAAATTCAAGGATCAATAAAGCTAGAGTTCAAGCCTACCAATCTAGGAATATCAAGGTAAAACATTTTGAACCGGGAAAACTTGTGCTCTTGTATAGTTCAAAACTTCATTTACACCCGGGAAAGTTAAGGTCTAGATGGTCAGGTCCTTTCATAGTGCATCATGTATACCCCCATGGGGCAGTAGAGATTCAAGATCCCACAAGTGGTCACATTTTCAAGGTCAATGGTCAAAGGTTAAAAACATTCATTGAATCATTCAATAAACAAGAAATAGATGTTGAGTTAATTGATCCAATCTATGAACCAGGAAAAAATTGATAAATTTGGGATCTATGTCGGGCTAACGACGTTAAACAAAGCGCTACACGGGAGGCAACCTGTGGTTTTTATGTTTCTAATCTTTCTGAATCATCTTTATTTTTCAAATAAGATTACTTAATCATTTTTATATTTAAAAATAAAAAATAGACTTTTGACCTGTTCTTCTATTATGAGTATGGATGGGTACGAAAGAGGAGCACCATATTCATCCGTGTCACGTGGTGTGATCCTTGAGTAATACCTTACCCAGAAATTTAAAAAGAAGACAATGTATCATCAGTTTATTTTGTTTTATTTTTATTATTTTATAGGTTAAGATAAAAATAAAAATAAAATAATAATAAAAAAAAAGTCCACGCCATAGGCCGTGGGGAAAACCCCGTCACAACCGGCGAAGCCGCAGGGACTCGAACCCGGGACCGAAGGGAGACAGGGGCGCGCGCTTACCACTGACCTGCGGCTTCTTGTGCTTCCTTATTCTATAATTTTTATATATATTCTTATATTTTACTTCCTTTATTATATAAATATATATATATATATATTGTTTGTTTTTGTTTGTTTTGTTTGTTTTGTTTTTCCTTTTTCCACTAGGGAACTTTGCAAGCGACATGGATATCAAAGGAATAAATTTGAGCGGAAAGAACTTCAAACTTCAACCACCAGGTGACTTCATTCCATGATCCTCATATTTCAATTTCCTTATTGAACTCCCCTTTTTTCCTCTACCCCATTCTAAATTTTGTTTTTATGAAACTAGGGACAATTTCATTCTAAGTTGGGGGGTGTGGAAACAAAATGTTTGTTTAAAAAAAACAATGATAACAAAAAGAAGTAAAATTCCTTTATCATTCATATAATAACATCTTTGCTCACATAAAAACTACATATCAAATAATTATTATTTCCTTGACTCTTAATTTAATTCATGATTAAGTTTAAAAGCATTGATTTTGGAAGTTTGGTTGTCCAATGAAAATTTTCATCATTTTTATTTTCATCCATTAAATCAAAATGCCACAATGCACGTCCTTTAGACTGTGGGGTAATAATTTGAATTTTTGGGGTCCCATAATAAATAGCATAGGCTGGTTTGATTTTTATGAATAATATGAGTATTAAAAAAAATTAAAAAAATAAAAAAAAATTGCATGTAGAGCAATGGATTGATAAAATGCGAGGCTTTCGGCACTTGGGGATCGTGACTCCAGAGTTGTCTAGCCCTGAGTTTTTCAATATATCTATATTTATGGTAATATGACTTTGTTTTTGATTAAGTTAACTCGAGACGATGCCCGAGTATGTGGGCTTCACTTGGTGCCCTAAGGCCTTTGAGTCTGGGAGTCATCGGCAAAGTCTTGCTATATGGGTTAATTTGATTAACTGCAATCTCAATTACTATGGAAATATTGCAAAAAAAAATCAAAAAAAAAAGAATGAAGAATACTCATATTATGATTAAATTTGATTCCACCTAGCGCTTCCATGATTTCCCCCTTGAATGAAAATGAGCCCCCATATCTATTGTGATACACAACACATCATTACACCTAATTGAGTTGAATGAAGTATGATGATGGATTTGATCAAAGGAATGGGCTTGGGATTGAGATCTGCTTTTAAATTATCTTGATAGGTTATAAAAATATATTTGTGTGCAATTTACATTGTGAGCACTATTTGTTATAATGTGTTTGAAGAAAGGAATTCAAATAAAATCATTGAATTATTTGCTCGGGACTAGAAAATATCAAGTTTGGGGGTGCGATTATCCAATAAAAACATATATTTTAATTACATTTTAATGGTATTAAATGTTCATTTTTGATCTTATGGGCCTGAGTTAGTGCATTTTCATTATGAACATTCATTCTCATCATTTGTGCACTTCATGCCTAATATACACCAATTTAGGCCCAATGAGTCATCTGATTATAAGGAATGTAATTATCAATTTTTTTTAAATTGATATTTTGGGAACTTTATCTACACTTAAATTTGAACATTTTTCATTCAGGGATCAATGGAGAATTCATGGAAGAAGATGGGGATATTTTGTGATGAAAGGAAGCAATTCTAGAGAAAGCAGATTGGACACTAGCCCACTGATGCGACTGTGGGACCCAACATACAGGCCCAATGAATCCCAAATTTTTTGGGATGATAGAAGACATTCATAGGAACAAATAACTCTTCATGATCCAATGCTAATTCGGCATCTATGGTGGTCATTAAAGCGGCCCAAGTTAGAGATACAATTCCGGGCCAGATTCTGCGGCCCAGAAAAACAGTCCCCTAATTTTATCATATCTCGGAATCCGTAACTCCAAATGGGCCCAAATTTTACAGGAGGTTAGAAGACATCCGGATCTCCATTTTCTTCTTCTATGGCCCACTCTTATTCGGCCGTCTAGAAGGTCTCCCAGACGTGTCTGTTCGGTAAAGGAAAGCTGGCTGCCACCTCTGGTCAAATGTGGAAAAGTTCAAATTCCACAAGCTTTCCACCACCTATGGCCTACCAAAATTAATTGAGATGCTTTGTACTATTTGAGGATCGACTCAAGGCTCCCAAAATTCCTATTTAAGGTAGTGGTGGTGATGGCGTTTAGAATCTTGGATGCTTTGTTCAATTGTAATGTTATGCTGCATTTTTGTTGCCTCAAATTTGTCTTTCACATGTAAGTTGTTTAATTCACTTTAGTTTCTTAATAAAAGTTCTTATTCTACTCTTATTCTGTTGTTATTAATATCAATTTGATACCATTTTATCAAGGTGTGAATTTATTCACACCAACCCTTGTGAAATTATTCACACAACGGTGGAGTGATCATTTTATTTTTGTTGTTTTCTTTACTTCTCCATTTCCTCCCTCATGAGTCTACTTTCCGCTTCCATTGAAACCATGGGATAAATGGAGGGATAAACCAATTATGGGTTGATCCAAGGGAGTAGCAAGGGGCTGTATTGGATGTTATTTATCACCTAATTAATGTATAATCACTTCTTTAATTGGGATTTTTATTTGATGATTTTTAAACTCCATCGTCCTTGTTGAATTTAAGGCCACACACTTCAAGTACTAATACGAACCTTTACCTTGAAGTGCTCAAAACTTTGATCCTTCAAGTGTATAGGTGATTAGTATTCAAGGGTGTAGGAATTAAATCAGTAAGTGATGATGTTGTTTTATCTCCTTAAATGAACCCATCTCAAATTTAAGAAATTGAAATCATTAAAAAGAAAATACGTCCAATCCACCCCGAGCGATAACCTAGGATCAACTCATTCTTTTAAATTGAATTCACTTTAATATATTAGATATCTTTAAAACCCATCCAAAATCAATCCAATTTGGCCACTTCATAGCCGAAAATAGTCCATAGAATGTACGTGTCTATAGGTTTCTTCTTAGGTCTCTGTGGATTCGATAACCCAAGCTAAACTACAAGGACCGTCTTACCTTCTTCTCTTGGGTAAATTTGAGCGAGAATCAGCTAGTCATCCAAAATTAATGTTTTCAGTATGTTTATGTGAAATATATCAATCAAATCCTAAGGAATCCCATTTAAAGAAAGTGAAAAGGATTTTTCGCTACTTAAAGGGAACCATGGATTTATGGCTCTTTTATACTTTGGGAAATGATTTTATTTTAAAAAGTTTTTCGGATGCTGACTTTTGTGGATGTAGAATGGATAAGAAAATTATATCTGGAACTTTTCATTTATTAGGAGATTCATTAGTTTCTTGTTCATGCAAAATGAAACACTCAGTAGCACTTTCCACTGCTGAAGTTGAATATGTAGCAGTTGGAAGTTTTTGTGCTCAAGTTTTATGGATGCAACACACACTCACAAACTATGGTATGAGTTTTACCAAAACAAAATTAATGTGTGATAATACTAGTGCCATTGCCTTAGTAAAAACCCTGCACATCACTCTCATGCAAAACACATAGACATTAGGCATCACTTTCTTAGGGATCACACACAAAAAGGAGATACCATTCTTCAATTTATCAGAACGCGGGATCAACTTACAGATATTTTTACAAAATCTTTACCCTCTGATAGATTTTAATATATTAAATAGAAGTTATGAATGATAACCGTAAGGTAATATTCCATATTAACTTTTTGATGAAACATATCTCATTACAGTAAGAAACTCCTTTTTATAGAGGGAGTACATTTTCTTGTTAGTCAAAATTTTTCGTAGTAGACATTTTTTGAAGTGAAAATTTTTCGTAGTGAAATTTTTTCATAGTGAATTTTTTCGTAGTGAAAATTTTTCATAGTGAAATTTCTCACAGTGGAAATTTTTCGTAGTGAAAATTTTTCGTAGTGAAATTTTTCGTAGTGAAATTTTTTGTAGTGAAAATTTTTCATAGTCAATTTTTTTGTAGTCTAAATTTTTTCATAATCTAAATTTTTCATAGTTAGAATTCTTCAATATTTTTACAGAATCTAAATTTCTTCAAGAAGAATTTTCCTTATTATAAATAATTTTCTCTAAGTAATCTGATATGTATGTTTCCTTTACTAAGTTTTCGTAATCAACTTTTTCTTGTTGGTATTTTCATTCTGTTTTAAAATTTTTGGATTCACTTTTACTTAAATCCAGATGTTTTTCTTAAAAAAACCTCAAAAGATCAGAACCTATCAAAATCCTTCTTCAGTTATCATCTCAACAGTCAGTTTTGATCAGAAGTTTTTCAACCACTCGATCAACCATGGAAGTTGAATCGTCACCTCAATTGCTTACATAAACCCCCTTCAATGGTTCTCCCACATTGTTTTTTCAAGCTTTCGCATGCTGAAGCTCTACCTCTGTACTTAAGGTTGTTCCAAATCTTTAAAAGTTTCCTTAGTTCTGAATGTCTGCTGAAGCTTCTCCCCAAAAAGAAATGTCGACTGTTAAGGAAATCTCCAAGTGACAGATATACAGAGAAAGGTTGGTCGATCCAAAGTTTTATGATAAGTATGACTATATCATATCTAAGAATGTCAAGTTTAATGGTTGGGAGAGTGTATGTGTATCAAAACCAAGAGCACATGATCCGGTCTATCCAGACTTGTTGATTGAGTTTCATGAGACAACATGTTTCTTCAAGGAAGAAGGCAAAGACAAGTTTTCTTGTAAGTGTTATGGAAAGACCTAATCTCTTTCTTACAGCAAGGCAACAAGTCTGATTGGAATTCCTTATAAAGGAGAAGTAAAATTATGTACTCACAAATTACTTGATGTATCAAGATCTTTTGATAAGGAAAAGTCTATTGAGTGTCTTGGCTTGAAAGGAGTGAAGACTCCAAATATTGTACATCTGTCTACGAATTTACGGATTCTTGAATTGTGGGTTCAAGGATTTATAATTCCAAGTAAAGGGTATGAGGATACTCTGAAGAAGAGTGATATCTATATATTGGATTTATTGGTGAACCTTAGGAAGATAAACTTGGTTAAGTATATCTTGGTAATAATTGAGAATATCAAGAATGGAAATCTGAAATCTCAAATCATTATATATCTGGCTATTATTTCAAAGATTATAGTTATTTGTTTAGAATATTTTAGAATTCCATACAGTTCCAAGATGAGAAATTACAAGGTAATGCTATTGAGTGATGATAATCTAAGGAGAATAAAAATTGGTTTTTCCAATGATTCAGGAGAATTTTATGATCTATCTGAAGAAGAAGTAGAAGCTTTGTCAAAGAAGTCTAAAGTGGTTGAAACCTCTAAGAAAGGCAGAAGGAAGACAAAGGCTAAGGAATTAAAAGAGAAAAGGAAAACCCTTATGGCTAAAGAAACTCAGTCAACACCACCAAATCCAAAGAAACAAAAATCCTACCTTGATGAAGTAGTGGCTAAGTGGAGAGAGGATAAAAAAATAGGAAGGAAGGTGAGCCTAAGTTTGGCTTGGACCCTTCTGAGGCAAAATATTTAAGAATAAAGGCTACTGAAGAGCTTGAGAAGAAATAGAAAGAGAAGAAGAAAAAGAAGAAGACATCTGAGGCTGAGATAATACAATCTCTTCTCAAGGATGCTGAGAAAGCATCAAAACAAATCCCAATGCCAAAATCATTTTTGTTAGAACCATTACCAGAGACTCCGGGAAAGAAAGTGGTGATTCCAGAATCACATCATGAAGAAGAAATAGTTGAAGAAGAAGAAGTGGAAGAAGAAGAAGAAGAATAAGAAGAAGGCAGTGGTGATTCAAAAGATACAATAAGGCAAGTAGAGGATTACCATGAGAAGGAAAGTCCATATTTACAATTGTCAATCCAGACTTCCCAAGCCGAATCCTCAAAACTCACTACACCAGGTAAGGAAGTTAAGGGTCAAGAAGAAGTAAACAAACCTTCTGAAGAAGAAAGTAGTAATCATGATTTCATTCATCCAAAAGATCAAGTGGCTGATGTAGAGAAAGAGGATGTTGAGGAAGATAATATTGTTCAGCTATTAGATAGTGAACACAAATCTCCCAAAAAACAAGACATCATTCCAAGAGATGATAAGGGAAAGAAAGTGGTAGTAGATACACCTAGTAAATCTGTGGTGAAGAAGAAAGATGTTGGTGCTTCATCAAAGAGGAAAGCTGAGGACATAGAAACATAATTATCACCAACCAAACACTCAAATTTAGAATCATATTCCCTTGGACATGATTTTGTTGTTCAGTCATTGAAAAAGATGGTTGGTATTATTCCCTTATTCCCAAGCATAGACTCAAGATGAAAAATGCTTCAGTATATGATAAATCAGAAATCAGATTTAGTTTCCATGGTTATGGACAAATTTGTCGTACTAGAGGTAGATTTCAAAACTTTACTCATTGATTATGAGGCTCATAAAAGATCTTGCAAGAAGATTACAATCCGGTCAAAGAATACAATCGAAGAAATGATAATCTTTGATGAATTTCATGATAATTTCAAGGATTCATTTGACACTGAAGATGGGAAGATCAAGGATCTTACAAATAGGTTTGAGGAAAAGTTAAGCCTAGAAGAGACTACTCAAAAGTAGGAGGTTAAGGATCTGAATGACAAGCTTAATTCTATGGCCATGAATTGGAATAGGGAAAGGGATCTCAGAATTGAGATTGAAGAGAAGCTTGTTAAGTAAGATGAAGTGTTGAAAGCTCAAGAAAAATGTCTTAAGGCTCAAGAAGAAAAAATTAAAGCCTTGTAGAAGAAGAATGAAGATCAGGATCAGTTGCTCAAGCATATGGAAGAAGATCACAAGGAGCTCAAAAAGCTAAAAACCATTGTGAAGAAGCTGATGCCGAAGGAGAAAGAAGGATAATTTCTTTCTAATCTGATCTTTGGTTGTACTTTTCCTTGTACAAATTCCTTCAACATTAATGAAATTTTGGTTGTTCTTTATATATTTTGTTTGTGGTTGTTTAGTACTAATTTTTTAGGTACCAATTTTTTTTCATACCCTTTATTCCTTTTTAAAAATCACAAAGGGGGAGAAATGAATGATAAAAAGAATACAAAGTTAAGAAGTGATTTCCCTAAGGGGGAGTTCATCTAGAAGAAAATTCTTATCAATGAAGTTTTTTGAATGCAAGAAAATGAAAAATATCATTCAGAAAATCAATAATATGATCCTTAGTGATTTCAAAGCCTAAGGGGGAGTTAGTCATATTCACTATGATTCATAATTAAAGGGAGATAAGTTTTTATTTTCAAGTCCATAAAATTTTCTAAGTCCTTAGATTCTTTTTCAAAAGGATGTTTGTGCTTTCCAAAAAGGGGGAGATTGTTGAGTTAATAAGGTTTCCTTATTACTTTTCCATTCCTTTATGTTTTGAAAATCACAAACACTCTATCTCAAGGCAAATTTTATTTCCTATAAAAATTATCTTATTAAGGAAAATTTTCCTTCCCAAGGAAATTTTCTCCCTACTTTTGTTTTCATTGTTCATGTTTTAGTTTCTCTAAATATAACTCATTTTATTTCTAAGTGTAAAATTTGGTTTCATATCTAAAACCTCAGAATCCTATAAATACCTAGATATAGAGTATTCTCTTTTCAAGTTCTGAATTCAAATTCTTAATTCTCTGAAATTCAGATTCCGAATTCTCTGAAATTCAGATTCTGAATTCTCTGAATTCTGGTTCCGAATTCTCTAAATTCAGACTCTGAATTTTCTAAAGTTCAGATTCTGAATTCTCTGAAATTCAGATTCTGAATTCTCTGAAATTCATATTCTGAATTCTCTAAATTTAGATTCCGAATTATCTAAAATTCAAACTCTGAATTCTTCATAATTCTGACTCCGAATTCCTTATAATTTAGAATTCGAATTCCTTAGAATTTAGGTTCCAAATTCCTTATAATCAAGACTCCGAATTCCTCAAAATTTAGGTTCTGAATTCCTTAGAATTTAGACTCCGAATTTCTCAGAATTCAGGTTCCGAATTCCTTGAAAAATAGAATTTGAATATCCATGTAACTTAAACTTCGAACTTTATTTTTCTTAGTCTTAGAACTTTATTTTCCTTAGACTCTAGAAAATTGGATTTAGTTAAACAACCATATTTTTCTTACCCTTGTTTTAGTAATGAAACGATGTCGTACATTCTGTTTCTAACCAACTGTTGTTTAAGTGACACATGTACAGGTCCCTCTAAGATTCAAGAAAAAATATGACTGTTGGAGGAGGGAGATGACTATTGGAGGAGGGAGCCGACCATTGGAGAAGTGCCTATAAATAGGATCTCATTTGAATGAGCTCAGAACTTTTGATGAATCAGTTGATCAATCTAGAGATTACATGTTGCTGAAGTAATTTCTAGAGAGAGAGACACTCATGCATTGTGCGTACTGAACATCTTGTTTAGCTTGCTTCATGTGACTCTGATTGTTGATGTGTACAATCGAGGGCTTCTAGGGATAAGAAGACAGAGGTGCTGACTACCTTAAAGTTCGAGGACTTCCTTGATAAGGAAGACAAAGGTGCCGACTACCTTGAAGTTCGAGGGCTTGTAGGGATAGCAAGACAGACTCCAATATTCTTATTGAGGGCTTACCCTGGTGTGGGTAATACAGAATTTCTTGAAAGTATAAATCAAGGGACCTTTATCCAAGGTTGTTGGATACCCTACTCTTTAAGTTAAATGATTTCATACTTTTTACTTGTATTGTTTCAAGTTTATTTTCTACCGCATTTTTATTAATAAGGAAAGTATAACTATCTTATACTTTCTTGTACTTGTATACTCTGATTATTAAGATTCTATACACTTTAAGGTAGAATCTTTTTCCTTGTAAAATTTTCTTAAGTTTCATTTCCAGAACCATATATCTGGAACCTAGAAAGTTTGTAGAACTAAGAGGTCTTGTGAATTTACCTTATTTAACTTTGTTAAAACATAGAAAGTTTTATATCAACTTTAAAGGTTCCTAATTTTTTTTAAAGGATACAATTCACCCCCCTCTTGTATATTGAGCATCTACGTCATATTTAGATCCTACAAGATGATGGGTTACTAGATGGTAGGTCGATGTGTGTGAGGCCCAACAATGACAAGAATAAAGAAAAGTGACCCTACAATGTTATTCAACACAAGATAGAAGCAAGGTCACATGAAGAAAAACTCTAGGGAGTGTGTGACTATTCTATTAACCACCCTTTCCAATGCCACAAGGTCACACCTACCGTTTTATTATTATTATTTTACTTTAGTATTTATTTATTTATGTACTGGTACTTTTCTCATGCGTTCACACAATATTAATCCGTTTTATTTAATATGAAATAGAATATTAAAATACGGAATCACAAGAGAAAAATTGGATGCCAAACATTGAATTTTAGAGTTAATAAATATAGATTAATGAACAATAAGTGCGAAGATAATAGAAAAATGTGTAAGTGGGCATCTCCCGATACAAAATTAAAGCTAGTAAGTTTTCTCATAATATATATATATATATATATCAATATATAAGAATACATAAAAATATGAATGTTTAATAAAAAAGTATATAAAAATTGAATATTAAAGAAAATAGCAAATTAAGCAAACCATTTACATGAATTTTCATGAAGAGAAACATTATAGCCAAAAATCCATTTTTAGAATGCATAAAAGCATAAAAGATTTAAATGCAATCAATTGTATAGTTGTACATATTATGAAAATATTTTTTTATATCATCATGTGACATAATGTATGGTTTTATTTATTGAAAAACAATATACAAAAGCATGGTAACGACATCAAACGTATTTCAGTAAATGTGAAAATTAAAAAATAGAATGCACAAGGCATTGGTCTAAATCAACATGCATATTGATAAGGAGAGGTTGATATAGAAGAAAAGTAATAAGCAATGCAATATTTTTTGTATACTTGAAAAAATAGGTATTAAAAAAATTACATCAAAAATAAAATAAAGAAAGAAGATTAGAAAAACATAATGAATAATTAAAAGATATCATTAACACGCCAATGAGCCTTCACCATAAACACAGTCTTATATTATAAAGTATAATTTATTCTGAATTAGATTATGTATAATTTTCAAATAATGTAATGTATTCAAGCACATTTGTTTAAAGTTTTGTGTGAGGAAATGAGTCCTTTTAATAGCTACTTATGGTTTTCATAATCATGTCATGTTATTATTCAATTATTCAATATATTTAAGTGATGTTTCAAATATAGAAAACATGAAATGACATACAATATGTGTTATCAATTGCAGACAATGAGAGAGCTTGAAAATTATAAATGACAATAGATTACATATAATTAAAACATAAAACATAGATGTTAGTTATCACATGTTTTAAGGAGGTACCTTGAACACATGATAACATCACATAATAAACAAAAATGATAATATATGAATGTTCATAAAATATACAATAATAGTTTCAGAAACATAAAATGTAGGATGGTTTTTCATAAGTAATAAATTAATAAACAAAAGTGAACCTATAGCTAGATGAGTGCTATGTTGCAGGGATTTGTAGAAAGGTAATAGTTTTATCATTTCACAATTGGGAATCGGGTATCGCGAAACATAAAAAAAACTACACTAATAAACACTAGAGTGGTCATCTATGGAAATAGCTAGAGGAAGAAGAAAATAAATATAGGGTTTCACAGTCAGGGTACCAGTGCCATCAAAGAAGTAAGAGTAGTGAAATAATGACTGACACAATGCTTTGTAAACAGAAACCATAAAAATAGAGGTAAATACACTTAATATTTCAAAAAGGTATTGATAATGTGAGAAACTGGACAAGAGAAAACTAAAACTTGAGAAATGGGTGATTTTTTGTCAGAAATTGATGGATGGAGAGGGAAAATATTATAAGGTTTAGAAATGGGAGAAAAATTTCCACAAAGGATAATTCATGGTCTAGGAGAGGCACTCAGGGTCTAGGGGTGGTGTTGCACTGCAGAATTAGGGAGAGGTGATGCGGAGGAAAGCAACTAACTTGTGAAGGCAAGGCATGATGAAAATAGGATCGAACCGATCAATCTTGTTGCTCAAGACTAATTTAAAAAAAATCCCTTTAACACAGTATCATTTATAGTAAGATCATAGGTCAATTATATCCACCACCACGAAACATAACACAAGGGATAAAATCACAGTAAACTTGCAGGTCTCGAGATTTAATCCCCTGACCTACCCCTCACCCCCTAAACCCTCACCACCCCACTACCAACGGTGGGGCATCATGTATAGTAATATAAAAAACACTAAAATTAAAATACAAATTTTTTTAATAAGATCCTTAAATAGGAAGAGAATACCACAAACCAAAGCTTTCCATGGACAAAAATAAAATTTGAAAATAACCAAGAAAACTAAAATAACCTTAAAAAAAGTGCATATAAAATCTAAAATTACAAAGAAATAGAGAATTGAATTTCTAAGCAAATTGTATCACTTCATGAACTCGGTTTTGGTGTTTTATAATCCAATTCAAAGGAAAAAACCCATCTTTTAATTTTTTGATGAAAATTCTTCAATCAACTCATAATAATTAAAATTATCCAAAAATTCATTTTCAATTGAAATCATTTTCAATTCACATAATATCTCATGTGACATGGTAGTTTGAAGATAATCTTTGATCAAATTTAGCATATAAAAGCTTCTCTAGGTTGATGCAATTGTTACAGTTATAGTCAATAAAAATCTATATGCCTCCTATGTCATTTGAAACCCTATATCTTTCCAATAAGTCTTGATAAGATTAAGGATGTTAATTGATTTTATCAATTCACTTGGTAATGTCAACTTCAAATGTTTGAGCTCTTGAAATAATTAATCACCACAAATATCATTATGTTCACCGTGTTTCAAAAATCTTTGTAATTGAGTGCAATGTTCTTTCAACTGTTCTTCAAAAATATCTCTAAAACCCACCTTTAAGAAAAATTCAATATTAATTCGAAGTTTTCAAATTGAAAAAACGTTCCTTCAATGACATAATATCCTGATTAATAATTTTAAAGAAATTATTTGTTCTAAATTCCCCACCCCCATAGATAAATTTCTAATAACATCATCTTCCATATCCTCATCAAATTGTTTCTTCCTATAAAAAACTAATTTTTTTAAAATATTGGATAAATACCAAGTTTAAGTTCAATTTCATTCACTTAATTCATTAAATATTCAAACCCCTTTGCTCTAAATTTTTCAAAGAACAAAATCAACTCAATTATTTTTGTACTTGCATCTTTGATATCCATCTCTTCCCTTTGAATAATTTTATTAATATGATTGACTTTATCTAATATTTTATACCAAATTCATAATATAATGATGAATTCAAAATTATCTAATGCATTTGAAGATCGTATTCTTATTAATACTTTCAATGCAACTTTCCCAACAAGTCATTGATGATGGTTTTGGTGTCAAACCTTTCACATAAGTCCTTAAAACATCACATCGATGTGGTGAACTTGCAAAAAAATTATAAATATTTTTCACATATGAAATAAAATTCCTTATCTTTATACTATATTTTTTCACGTCACGTGTCATAAGATTGTTTCTATGACATTTTACATGGGGTGTAAAATGATTTAATATTTACATCAAGAAGTATTTTTTTGGAAACCTTGATGTTTACCTTTCATGTTTGATCAATTATCACAACTTTATCATCTTATGTCATCAATGTTGAGTTTAATATTAACCAAATAATCTTGAAATGACTTGAAAATACAAAGAACAGATGTGTCATCAGCATTTATGAAGCCAAGGAAAAAATCCTCTACTTTGTCTTTAAATTATTCATCAACATCCAGATATTCCCCAACAAGATTATCAATTCATTCCGAATTATATGTCTAAGATAATTATTTTTAAATTCATTATTAACAAAATGAAAAACATGATCTGGAACAACTGGATCAAATTCAACAAAAAATTCAATAAGTTTACAAAAAATTTCATTATCCCTCTCATAAATCACCTCATTTATTCCTCAGAATGCTAAATTATATTATGAAAGTACCTTTACAACTTCAATGATTCTAGTAAGCACTATCTTTCAATGAACTCTTTCTTTCCCAATGAGACATTCAATATTGTTTTTTCAATTGTTTTCTTATTTTCAAGTTCACTTTTCAAGTCCACCCACTTCGCAACATTAGTAATGTGTTCAAAATATCTTTCATGCTCTCTAAGCTTTATTGGAAGATTGTGTAAATCATTAGTTTCTCCTTCGGTCAACACACTTTTCATATATTTGGACTTAAATAATTTACAACTAAAACCATATACCTTGTCCAACTCATTATAATACACAAGTCACTTCTTTTCATGTTTCTCACTGTTTGGAAGGTGAAAAAAGTAAAGATAAGAAGTAAAGTGTTTCCCACAACTGACTTCCTTAGAAAATGCATCATTTTCTTTTAAGATTTTAATCAGGTCACGATGAACAAATAAAATTATCTTAACATAATTATTGATTCCCCACCCAGATCATTATTCACATCGAAATATCTTTCAATTAAAGCATGCTTTGATCTCCAAGATCATGAATTACAGTGTTGAGAACATGTCTATTCAACAATTTTGTTAATTTATTTTTGGTTTTGATGCTGACAAACACCCACATTTATGTTAATAAAGTTGCTTTTAAGTGAATTTCAGGAAGGTAATATTCGGTTGAATATTTATTCTTAAAATATATTAAAGTCATTGATCCATGGGAAAATATATGTTGAAGTATTCTAGACATGTTATTATAGATCATTGTTCATACCCTACATTTGTAAGCATAACATATGATTCATCAACCCTATGTTTGGAATAACATGTATGAATCATATACCCTACAATGTTGGAAAAGTATGGATTATCAACCCTATGTTTGGAAGGAACCCTGTATTTTAGAGAAGGAAAATATTATTTATCAACCTTATGTTTGTAAACAACCATACGTTGTCAACCCTATATTTGGATTTTGTTGTTACATGAAGAAACCCTACATTTGGATATTCAATGATGAAGTTTTATTTTGAGATATTATCTGTGATTTTTTCAATGGTTTCAATGAAAGTAAATATCTATTAAATTCTATTTTACGATATATTCAAAGGATCATTATGATTGATTTAAAGGCACACATTCAACGGAATAAATCATTTTTATTCTTATGGTAAGTTATGATTCTATTAAATGTTTTTGAATTCAAATTATCATGATTTATTATATGATATTTGTAGACCTAGTTTGATCCAGAGCTATTCGACCTACAATATAAATATCGAGATAATATTTATCGAAGGAAAAAAGAGAAGAGGATATATAAAAATATACATAAGGAAAAGTTGTGTTTGAAAACAATGAGTGTGTTGTTTTCTTTAGAGATACACTCTGGAGACATACATTTTTTGATCTATCTGATCGAATCATGGATGTTACTATCATCACTACTGCATCTTATTATTACATATTCTTCTGCAAGATCAACATAGCATTTGTAAGAGATACACTTTGGATACATACATGTTTACATATATGTCTGGTGTTTTCTCTATAACTATTTAAATAATTCATGTACAATATTGAATATTTATTTACTACTATTCATTATTAAAGATCTAAATATATATGTAAGTTTCTTCTACAATTGTGAAGTTAAACCTATTTTCTCAATTCAATCAATCTCTATTGATTTATTTTATTTTCGACTACTCAAACTCAGTCGTGGTAAAGTGTCAACTTCTTGTAAAAAGTTATGGATTTTTGGTTCTTAGAAAAATGAACTAGAATACCTTGTAAAAGACTTGTAAGGTGTCAAATAACTACACTTAGTTATTAAGATGTCTCTAGATAAGAGGACCTACTGGTGAAAATCACAAAGCTCGTGGATTTGAGCGTTGGTGGAGTAGACTGGGGTGTCTTTGTACACTAAACCAATATACATCACTGTGTTAATTAATTAATTTATTTCCTTTTACCACTCGTCTTTAAGAAAGAATGAAAGGTTCATTGCATAACAATAGAGGTGATCTAAATCTTTCAAAGTACTTTAGAAACACAATTCACCCCCTTCTTGTGTCTTTGTCTTCATCATAGTCATTTAGAAACAATAAGTGGTATTAGAGGTAGAGATATACCGGTATATTTTCTTCTTGAAATTTATTTTGATTATATTTCTTGGTCGGAGTAGAGTACTCAAGAGGGGGGGTGAATTGAGTATTCTATAAAAAATTCTATTTGAAAAGTTTTCTTAAAAGGTTCCCTAATAAAAATAAATATAGCCCAGTTAATCAAAGTAATACGGTTATGAAAGTTTTATTGTTTAAATAACTTCTAAGAATATTGATTGATTATTAGTAATCTTAATATGAGTTATTAAAATTAATTTTGAAGCTATTATAATAAGGCAAAACAATTATAACTTCTTTCCAAGATTAACTATCAAAGTAAATCTAGTGATTTCTGAATTATACAGTAAAACAGAGAAAACTAAATTAAACAACACAGAAGATATAAAATAAGTGGTTTAGTCTCAAGTTGAGATCTAATCCACTCCACTTGGTGATCACCTACCACTAAGCAGTTTATATTAATAAACTTGATCCACACCCTAGATCGGGGTAAATAATAGTGTACAGGACTATCCAGGTCACACGACCTCTTCCACAGTTCTTCATGGGTATAAACTACCAATTCACACAGTTACCTCTTATACACTTATCCATGGGAGTAAACAAGTGTAAAAAAGATATGAGATAAAGGATATCTTGTATCCTTCAGTTTAGTGTAGGAGACAATGTGTGTTTTAATACAGACACACACAAACTGATCGAAATCTAAAAACAATACACAACAGAGAAAAGATGATGAGATAAGGTTAGAAGTGCTCTGAGTGTTATTCTATGCATCTCTAGACTTCTAGGATGAAGCAGATGCAAGAATCGAGTCCTCTTGTGAGAAACAAAGTATCGCAAGTCTGGTGCTCTAGTTTCTGGTTAGATCTGGCTCGTGTTCTTCATGGAGTTTTTATTGCGAAGATGTTCTTGACTCTGATCTATTGTATTCCAACTTTTGGATTCATGAATGATCTATGTATTCTTCATATGTATCTTGTTGCATGTGTCGGTTCTTTTCTCAAGAATTCTCATGCTTCTGCTTCTCTACTTCATCTTGTTTCAGGTACACACTTTTCTTTTTATTCTTGGAGTGCATGTGTTGAAGCTGAAATGATGCATGTATTCTGCACCTTGTACCTCATACTATTAGGTGACATGTCTAAAAAGAAATATTAATTATGTCAATGCATTTAAAAGACTCAAATATGACTGTTAGAAATTAAATGAAAAATGAAAAAATAGATTAAAGAACAGTGTCATAGTCTATCCAGAAACGGTGTCACTTGGAAACAGTGTCACCACGAAATGATGTCTTCTTCTTTGCCTTTGAGAGGTGATATAGTTATGATGATATTTTTTTATAGAGATTAGAAACCGGTAGCACATATGCGGTTTTAGGATCATGGTGTCTGGTCCTTTTCCAAACTTCGAACTGTGTCTTAGCAAGGAACTGGTGTCACATACTTCAACAGATCTGAAACTAGTTACAGTGTCTGGTCATAGTGTTTGATCACAGTGTATGGGTCACAATGTTTGGGTCACGGTGTCTGGGTCACGGTGTCTGGGTCACGGTGTCTGGTCACGGTGTCTGGTCACGGTGTCTGGTCACGGTGTCTGTGTCACAGTGTCTGGGTCACGGTGTCTGGGTCCTTTGCCAGAAAACCATAACTAGTGGCAGACTCATGGTTTCTCAGACTTAGCCAAATATCTGTATATATACTTAAGCAGTAATATTTACAGAATGAATTAGACTTAATCATTCATAAAATAAATCATTATAAACCAAATTAAATATAGTTTACAAAAACCAGTCATGATTTATAGGAATCAAGATCTTGAGAAAATTTATTTAAAGCATAAAAAACCAACCATATTTACACATGACTAGAAATAGATTAAACAAGATTAATAAGATTTGTAGGATGTTTATGATTTTTTATTATTAAAACATGATTAAAATAGGAGGAGTCCAATAATCTACCCCTTTTTGATGATCACAAATCATATGAGTGAGATATATATTCTTAGTGTTCTATTTTTCTCCCTTAGTGTATGTGTATCTCTCCCTTTTAGGATTATAGAAAAGAGTATAAAAGTAAATAAGATAATAGTACATAAGAGTTCACAGTGAATTAGATGGAGAAAGATGCGTCATTACAAACATTAGGCAAAAAATACAAAAATATCCCTATCAAAAGATAGTGTTCACTGTTCTTCAACACTAACTATCTTCTCTTTTCCCTTGGTAGTAGAATCAAGAGAAGCCACATGAGAAGAGGTAGAAGTTTAAGAAGGAAGAGAACCAACTGACAGAGAAGGAAGAGGGAGTCCTTCAAAAACAGAGGGGTCCAAGGTAGGTTTGGTGAAAGACCGAGGTAATTGTTGGTCAAGAATAACAGGTCTGATCTAACTCAGAGCCTGAGAGATAGACATAGAGGTATAGACAAAGGCAGTGGATGAGGAAGGAGGCAAACTAGGCCGCAAGGGTGCAGCTTCAGGAGCCACAATAACAGTGTTCTATACGTGAAGATAAGGCCTTAATAACTTGATGAAGTCAACAATAATCTCACCACCATACTGCATCACTTTCTCAAAGTCATCTTTGTTCTCCATAAACTTGTCCAACAAAGGAGTGAAATCTTTCAGCTTTTGAACTTGAGTTTTGATAGCTTGAGTGACATGAGGGATTTTCAGATTCTCTACAAGGTACTTGAAATGGTTTGTCATATCATGCTTAAAGAAAATCTTATTGAAGTAGAAATCCACTTTCTTAGTAATTTCTTCCTGTGCATCATTTTCAATCTTGGAATAAATTCTTACCAAATTAAGAACTCTGTCACTATTATTGACAACCACAGATAGAGACTCTTTGTCAAATCCACCGAGCACTGATTGAAGTTCTTCATTAACAACCGTTCTGAGCATATCACTATCCAAGGAGGGTTGATATGACTGTCCAGAGGTACTAAAAGTTGTAATAGATAAAGTAAGGGAATTTAGTTGATTCGGAACTTTCTATAGACATCCCTTATACTCAATAATCAATTTTTTAAAACCAATAACAAGCTCACACATTTCTTGAAATATTTTCTCGTTTCTTTCATCCACCTTGTCAGCTAAGGAAGTTAGGTAAGGTTGAATTATAGAGACAACTTCCTGTGGAATCTGACCAATAACATCCTCAACAGGATGAGAAATAGGATCTGATCTTGATTTCAACACTCTATGGATATCGTCAACCATAACTCTGAGAGAATTTACTTTATCACTCAACTGTTTGTTCTCAATTCTGACCTCTTGAATTTTATGAAGCATTTTGGATGAATTTTCCATAAGATCTTTTATAACAAAATGGAAACATCTCTTTCACTTAGGTTTGTTATAGGAGAAGGTTGAGTGTTCATGATCTTTTCAACTCCATACAATAAGGTAGCTCCAAAAGCTTTCAAATCATCATTACTCACTAAGGTAGAAGGTTTTTGTGAAGGTTCAAAAATAGGAGTTGAGACAGGCTTAGGTTCCTTTGCAGAGATAACTTCAAGAGCAGAGACTGGTTTCAATTGAAACACAATAAACAGATCTATACCTTTAACTGAGGCTTCTTGGGAATCATCCATATCAAAATATCTAGGAAATTTATACCATGTATCCATAGTGCTTTGATCATCTAGATTAAAAATTTCAACACTTTATAGATTAGGGTGATGCTCCCCCTCAACAAGTACATATCTCACAGGACTAAGAGATTTAGTTCTTTGATTTAATTCCAAAATTCCATCCCTAATAGCCTCACCCATTTCTTTTCTAGCCAACTGAAATTATTTCTCCATTCTTTCCTCAACAGATGGGATAATCTCATGAACAACTTGTTCCTCTAAGTGTTCCTCAAAAGAAGCTTCTCTCTCAAGAGAAAGTTCTTCTAAATGCTCTTCTAGAGCAACCTTTTCCTTAAATTAGCAAAAGATTCTTCTTGAGAAGCAGGTTCTTCTTCCAAATCAACAATTTCCTTAAGAACACTTACTTCCTTCTCAATTATGAGTTGAGGAACATGTCCATTTTCTTCCTTATCCAGTACAGTTTCCCTGTAGGTGCAACAACCTCTTCTTATTCCTCAGTAAGATAGTCAAAAATTTCACCTGGTTCCAGACTAGGATTATAAATGTACTTAGGTCTTGAAGAATGCTCAACTGGGTTGAACTTTTCATAAACCCTGTCATTATCCTCCACCCATGCTTTTCTCCACGGATTCCAACTGATTTTAATTCTTTTGACTGTAACCTTTGAGATGCAAAATTCATAGTCCTTAATGACTTCTTCATCCAGTCCAACCAACCCTTTATCATGAAGCATAACAGAGATTAACCTTGATTAGAATAAGGAGGTTGATGATGTGGCCTTAAAAACACATGTTTTGCCACATCATTTTCACTATTTTTTAATTATTTAATTGGTTATTCTTGTGATTTATACTAAATATTTAAACTTTTGTATTTTTATAAATAAAATCTATCAATTAATCAATTTTTATTATTAAATGTGTATTTTTAGCACTAAATTTGTTAATTTAAGTTTTACTTTATTTTATAGTCTAATAGCTTCTTACTTAGCTAGCTGTTTTTGTCTGCTAATTTAATAGTTTAGCACTAATTAATTAATTTCTTTTTTGTACATGATTAATGTATGCTTAATCTAACATTGCATGTATTAAAAATCAATTAATTTAATAAAACATAATTATCAAATGTCTTTTAATAATTCATTAATTACTAATTTATGTTTTGTAATAAACTAAATCTATTCAACATTATAATTTTAAGTCTTAAATTAATTAAATTGTTCAATAAAATGATAATTAACTATCTTTGTTAATTAATTTAGTTTGTTATAGCAACATTAATTTAACTTTGTAATTTAAATGTTTAAATTTAATATTTACTTTTAATAATTTAATTTCTTTTTAATTTTAGTTTTAGTATAGTAACAATTTTAGTTTTATATTTTAAAGTTAATAATAATTTTACTTTAGTTCATTTGGTTTTATAAGTTTATTTAATTTTATGAGTACATGCATTTTCATTTGTTTTAATTATTATTTCTAGTTTTAATAAATTATTTTATTCATTTTTTATTTCTTTATCCATGTTTCAATTTATTTTTCTCTGTTTATTATACAGGTTTACGGTGGCGCTGTAACCGCTTAATACGGTGATACCGTGATTCTCTTCGCTGTCTCACTGTGACACCCCTTTCACGGACGCATCGTTTTATTTCCTCATGATTTCACATACCGATTTCCACGTACCGTAATCCTTTTACGATGCCACATCAAACCGTCATCTTTCCACCGTTTACATCTCTTCCTTAAACTGTGTCACCGCAAGCCTCATGCACCGTGATTCTTCTCACGGACTCACTCTCTAGCCACCGATGTTTCTTCCCTGGCGCCGTTTCTTACCAGCACCGACGACCTCTTCACATCGTTCTTCATGATGATATCCATTACCGCTGTTAGTGCCAAGCTTCTTCCGAGGATGGAGAGTGTGGCCGAGCTGGTTGTCGTGTGGACTGCGCTGCACCACTGAAGAATCTCACTCGCCGCTTGCTGGATGAAGACACCCGCCACTGAGTTGACATCATGAGCAGGAGGACCATCGGAGCGAAGAAGATCTGCTGGTTCGTGATTCCAGTCGCCGCAAGGAGGGGCTGTGAGCAGGAGGGCGCTGCACCTACTGGATATCGCTGACGTGGATCTGAAAAAAATGTCAAGCTGTCGACGCCACTGTTGGAGGAGCTGTCGACGCCACTATTGGAGGATTGAGTTGATGCCGCTGTTGGAGGAAAACAGAGCAGGGAGCTGCGGACCTACTTCTGGGAGAAGGGACTGAGCAATCTCCCCCCTATAGCGTCAGATTGTGGGGGGGGGGGGGGGGAGATAAATAAATAATTAACAAAAAACTTAAAATAATACATTAATAAAAACATAATTTAAAATAATAATGATAATAAATATAACTTAACTTAAACATTAAATAATTATAGTTATGAATAAATAATAAATATAAAATAATAAAACAGAATTAATAATGAAACTTAAATAAAACAAAATTATTAATTACTTATAAATTAAATTAAAATAAACAAATTATCTTTTTGATGTTACTTTTTAAATATTTAAAATTATATAACACTAAGTTTACCAATATAATTATTACTATTAATAATTTAAATTAGAATAAACTTTCTAATTAACATAAGTTAGTAAATAATTTAATTTATTTATAATAATAAATTTTTAAATTAACATTGATAACTTTAATTAATAAGAATAAATAACTTTATAATTACTTCTTTTAAGACTTTTAATAAACTAATAATTTTAAATATTTATTTATTTCCTTCTCGTTTTTAATTATTATGCGTGTTTACTTGTGTAGGTTCATACAGGAAGTGAGTTCTTATCTAGATTCACTTAACTAACTCAGCGAGAGTTAGTTACGTGAGAAAAATTAGTGCGACGTTCCTGTCGCGAAAAAATGCACGTGTGTGGTGCGCATTTAAGACAGAGACTATGTCGGTGGAAGCGGGCGGTGACAAGCAGTAGATGACTGAGGGTATTAAAACAGAGATACAATAGAATTTGAGGGGGGATGAAGGAGGATCATTCATTTGATGAACACACCATATGCGGGAGCAGAGCAAGAACTTTGGAGGTGAAACCTGGAACACCTCTTGGAGAACCTTTTCCCGGAGACCCAAGGGCCAGGAGCAGAACAATTCATGCTAGCAGAGGGAGTTTCCTTCCTTTGTTTTCTTCCAATTCTTTTGCTCTGTAATTGAATGACTTTAGTATTCTATATAGAGATTATGATAGGCTAAATACTTCCAGTTCAGGGTTTAAATTGAATCTACTGGTTTATCTTTCTCTTTCCTTCTCTTTATCATTTTAAATGTGATTGGCATTGATTAGAGAGATCAGTTATGATTACATTAAATTGAAACATATCACCAATACTTAATCTTGGAATTCCACATTCAATCGGTGAGTTTGTTTGTGGAATAATTTCTTTAATCATTTGAATTTAAATTAAAACTACAGAACATACGGTGAGTTTAACTGTCATCTTTTTCAAACCCGAATGTTCATGTTGATTAATCTAGGAGCGGTGAACTCTAAAATTGGTCGGCTTGAGTGATATATCTTATGGAAAGGGAAATAAATTACTCCTTATAGTGATATTAGTTGTAAATAATATCATGAGAAGGAGTGTTTTCAAAACTAGTAGAGTTGATATTTTCCCGGATGTATTTCTCTAGATTGTTCACTCTTCAGCATTTTATTTATTTGTTACTGTTTTTAGCTTGTTCCTTATTTTGATACAGTTTAGAACAAAAACTAAAAATATGAGTTGTTTCAATTGTGGTTTATAATAAATAAAAAAATATAAAAAAGTAGAAAAATAGAAACTCAATCCCACTGCTAACAACAGTGGGGTCTTTAGTTAGTTTTTAGAAGTTTAATGGTCAAAATAGTCTTCCATGTGAGTTCGAACCTGCTTGCCACTCATACAGTAGTTAGTAGGAATATAAATTTTAAACTTTGACTGAATTCAATGATGGTTTAGGTTAAGTTTTTGGCACCGTTTCCAGGGAAGGCACGATCCGTTTCTCTAAAAAAACACTAAAAATACATTTATAAATTTTTTTAAAAAAATGAAAAATTTGAAAACTGTAAAAAAACTATTACTTATCATTATGAATTGTTACTATTGAGTAGTGTCTGTTATTGTTGTTTGAATGATCACAAGAACTTCTGGTGCTATATTAGAGCCTCTGAACCTTGAATTAGATAAACATTTCACTACTCTAAGAAAGAAGAACAAAACTGAAATGGAGAACTTAGATAATAGAGTTCCTAATATCAACATTCAAAATCAACCAGAACTCTTAGATGAACATGAAAGCCCTAGGATGAGGGAATTCCAACTCCCTCAAGTTTCAAGCAATCCATCATCCATCAGACTTAGTCCTAGGTCCAGAAATTATGAATTGAAACAATCACACATTTCACTACTGCCTGCATTTAATGGATTGTATAATGAGGACTCACTTGACTTCATTAGAGACTTCTATAATATTGTGCAGCAATTACCTCTTCTAAGACTCATAGAAAATTAACTTAGAATGAGATTATTTCCATTTTTCCTTAAGGGGAATGCTAGGAATTGGTTTCTAAGTCTAGATGTGAACATTTTTGAAAACTGGGATCAAGCGTATAATTCATTCATTATGAAATTTTATACTCAAATACTTAAAGGTGAACTTAAAACAAAGATAACTAGTTTTTATCAAGAGGATGGAGAATCTTTTCATGAAGCTTGGGATAGATTCAGGGATCTTCTTAGGTAGTGTCCCCATTGTCAACTCCCATCACACCTTCTTATGGATACTTTCTATGAAAAGGTGTCCTCCTATGGACAGAATCTAGTTGACCAAGATACTGGAGGTAATTACAATGATAAAACAGATGAATAACTTAGAAAAATCTTTAATAATCTTGCACTGAATTCACAACATAAAAATTCAAGAAGAAAAAGAGTCAATAGAAATGTTAATTCAGACACTGGTTCAATAAATGAAACTCAAGCTCAACTGGCTGAAATCACCAATCAACTTCAATCTTTAATGAACTAGAATTCTAAAAAAACTGTTAACCAACTTGGATGTTAAAATACCAACCAATATTTAAGGGAACAATGTGTCCAGCGTGGTATGTTTGAGCATACTGATTTTTTTTCCCAACTTTGATATGCCAACTCAACAACAAGAAAATTCAATCTTTGTTAACTATGGTCCTAGAATGCCTCCTAAAGAAGATCCATTTTCAAATAATTACAACCAAGGCTATAGGAACCATCCAAATCTATCCTGGAAAGACCAAGGCTTAATCAAACAATCCACTGCCCCTAATTACTCTAATCAACCAAGACCAAACTTTCAAAATCAATAGAGGGGTGAGTCTTCAAATGTACAAGGAAATAATGATAATCACATGTCTTCTAAGCTTGATATTAATTTTGAACAAAATCAACTCTCAAGAAGAAAGATACATGACTCAACTAAATAAACATCAAAATCAATGAGTCTGATAAAATGAAAACTGATGTTAGAATGCAGAACATGGAAACACAACTTGGTCAACTTGCTAGAGATTTTTCATCTAGGAAAAAATGTAGACTTCCAAGTACCACTAAACTTAACCCTAGAGATAATTCCATGGTTGTTGTCACTAGAAGTGGGATTAATACTCAAACTGTTGCTGAAAAAGAAACCGAAAATGCCCAAAATGAAAATCTGCTTCAATCTGGTAATAAAAATCTGCTTTGCACACATGCTATAAATTCATAGAAAATTCTTGAAAATGATCTAAATCTGAATTTGTCACCTGAAACTCAAGCTGAAACTTCTTCTAAAAATCAAAAGAATAAAGGAAAAGAAAAAGTTGAGGAAGAGGTAAGGGATATTCCTACTGTCCTTAAAATTTTTTCCCCACCTATCCCTTTCCCTGAGAAGCTGAAACCTCAAAGTAACACTAGGGTTGAACTTCTTCAGTTTCTTTTTCTCCTATATAAACTTCAAGTGAACATTTCTTTCATTAAATCCTTACTTCAAATCCCATATTATCTAAAATATTTGAAGAAAATTATTTCAAACAAAAAAACTCTAGAAGAATTTGCTACTTACAGCCTCACTGAAGAGTGCAGTGCTATACTTCAAAAGAAAATCCCACCTAAACTGAAAGATCCAGGTAGTTTTGTCATACCTTGCACACTAGAAAACTCTGATCAACTCAACTATTTGTGTGATTTAGGTTCTAGAATTAATATTATCCCATACTCACTGTTTCAACAGTTGAGGTTGGGTGACCTTCAAACCACCACAATCATATTACAGTTAGATGATAGATCTTTCACTCATCTTGTGGGTAGGGTAGATGATTTTCTAGTTGGAGTTGGAAAGCTGTTTTTGCGTGATGACTTTCTAGTCTTAGATATGGAGTGTGATCAAGAGGTGCCCATTGTCACGACCCGCCCTCGGGGTCCGTGCCGTGACTACCCCAAGCCCGCCTTCCATAGGCCAGGGGCTGGCGACTAGCACCAAGGCGTAAATCCCGGTAAAAAGGGAAGGCATTACCTTTGTAAAGTAAACAAACACCACAGAGTAAGCAAGCGGAAAGTAAACACTAAGCAAAAGCAGAGTGCAACTGAAAGTGCGGAAAAGTAAATGGGCCAGTATACAAACCCAAACTGAAAGTAAAGTACAACTCGAAAGGGAAAAACAACAACTGTAAGTAAAAGCCGCTACACCGAGCTGTCCACTGGAGATCCCACCTGAAGGGTGGGTACAGATAGCTCCACTGCTCCTCGGGTCCCGTCGTCCACTCTGAACACGTCCCGCCTAGTGGTCCACCTCCAGGTACCGTCCTGCTCTGCAAGCCTCGGCCAAGATCAACGCTGTCCGTTGTCTGCAACCAACACAACGTAGTGCGGGCAAAGCCCGTGCAGGGGTGAGTATAAGCTACTCAGTAGGGACCCCGAGACCCCTGAAGGTCTCTCAAAATCCACAAAGGATAAACCACAAAGAAAGGTACAATCACGAAGTGACAACCGAAACTGCTTAGGTATATGCCCATACATATACCTAAGTCATCAATTTCAAATACGCTCCATCCTCCGAGCCCAAGTACAACTCAGTCCACACAGGAAAGTAAACGTATTCCACACAGGAAAGCAAAACGTAATCCACACAGGATAGCACAACACAATCCACACAGGAAAGCAACAGGATTCAGCTCACACAGGTATACTTCTTCAAAAGACAATAAAGATGATCTCTGACCCATCTAAGTCGTCGGACCCACGAAGGATCGATAGGTAACTAACCCCCGCAAAAGACCCACACAGGATCGGGCCCACATAGGACCTGTAGGTGCTGGTTCACACAGGACCGCTGAGCGCAAGGACCCACACAGGATCAGACCCACACAGGATCGGGCCCACACAGGACCTGTAGCACTGATCCACGTAGGATCGCTGAGTGCTGTAGTCGTCGTCGTCGAATCCACATAGGATCTCTGTACTGTCGTCGTCGCAGTCACAGTAGCAGTAGCAGTAGCAGTAGTAGTCACAGTCGCAGCCAACACTAGGGTTTCCGCACACAACAAGCTCGTTCGGAGGGTCCGCTCCACGAGCCGAGAGGCTGATACATCAACTGTCACAAAGTCCAGAGTTGATGTATCCAAAAGTTCCGTATCGTCAACAAGAACTCAACGCAACAGACGGCGCGTCGATCGGACGCCCGGTCTGAGAGTTATTGACATTTTCGTCCCCGGGGCCCGGTTGGTTTTTAAGGAAAAACCAACCCGACCGTACTCCACCTGCATCCAAACCTCGGTCGGAGTATGCCCAAAGATCCGTCTCACTAAGAGGAACACAACAAAGCTGACGGCACGTCAATCGGACGTCCGTAGCTCAAGATATAAGCGTTTCCGCTCCGAGGGCCCGGTTGGTTTCGTGAACGAACCAACCCGGCCGAACTCAAAGTATTCCGAAACCCTGAGTGTAATATACCAAAATGACCGTCTCGATCTAAGGATCGCGTTGCCGCAGACGGTTCGTCGATCGGAGGTCCGTGGCTCAAGTTATGGCCAAAAGACCGAAGACGACACGAAAACGGGGGGTCCGGGTCCGGGCCGACCCGGCCCGACCCCCCCTGGGTCGGCCCGAACCGGGTCCGACCCGGCCCGGCCGGCGGCGGCGCGGCCTGGCGCCGCTGGGGTCACGCGCGGGGGGCATGGCCCCCGCATCCTGCTGGCGGCGCGGCTTTTAGCCGCGCCATTTTTGTGAACCAGCCCCCCCTTCGAGGGGGCCTGCTTGAGGGAAACCGGGGGCCGCCTGCCCCCCTCATAAATGGGGGGGGGGGTTAGAGAGTTGACCGGGGGAATTTATTCCCCCGGTCTTTGACCTTCCGGCCGGCCACCTGGCCGGCCGGTTTTTCTCCAACGGGATCGGCAAACCGGTCCCCTTTCCGGCCTCCGACGCCGGCGGCCCGGCCGCCGGTCTTCTCGTCCCGCCGCGGCCCGGAACCGGCCGCGGTGTTCGTCGTCCGGTGCGGTGCGACGGCACCGCGCCCCTCCGCCGCGCCTTCGATTCCCTTCGACGCGGCGCGACGGCGTCGCGTTCTTGATGATCCTTCCACGGCGCGGCGCGACGGCGCCGCGCAATATAATCGTGCGATTATCCGCGTGGTGCGACGACACCACGCCATCTTGTTTCCACCTGCAAGATAAATCAACAAGAACAAAGGAGGGGGTTCGGCCGTGTTCATGTGGTCCGACCCCCTCACGTTAAATGATTACACAATTTAAATATCCTCACGTAGTCATGCTAGAACCACGAACAAGAATAAAAAAATAAACAAATAACAACAACCCCTACCTTGGGTTCAAGTTCGAAGATCGTCAACGACCTGCGGAAGACAACGTCGCGGAGGTCGGGCGTCGCGGTAGTCGTTCGTCAAATCCGATGACGAAGAGGTACGTCCGAAGAGGTACGTCGTTGGCGAATCTTCGTATGCCGAAGAAGGAAGTCCGAGGAGGAAGCGGCGTTCCCTTTCGTTGACACGGAAGATGAAGAAGAGAGGAGTAACGTTCTTCGTCGGAGCTTGAGCGTTCTTCGTCGGAGCTTGAGCGTTCTTCGTCAAAGTTTGAAGAAGAAGGAGAAGAAACCAAAAGCTCTCAAGATGGCTAAACAATTCTCCCAAATAAAATAAGATAGAGTCTTATTTTATTCACAACTTAACAAATTGAATTTCAAAGGTTTGAAATTCAAATAAGATAACTCCAAAATTAAATAATAATTTTTCATGTCATTTAAAGAGGGGTTAAAGGGAGTTTGAGAGAAGATGGAAGGTTTAGGTTCGTGTGGGTCCCACCACACTTAATCTTCTCAAGGGAGGTTAAGTGGGTGTGGGTGCCACCCCTAACTTACTTTGAGAGAAGTTAACCAACAAAAGTAAAAATAAAAAGTGTTCCACATTTTTTATTCAACTTTTTATAATTCTCCCAAAAACTAACTTTCGTCCCGCAATAAACGCAACTTCGGAAAAGGTCTCCTTAAGCGAATATCGACGTTGCGAGTTCATCGGTGTCCTCGGATTTCAATTCCGAGCACCGGATTAAAAGTTAGAAATTCCCGCTCATTCGTTCACTGAACGTACCCGAGCCAAACTTTGGAAATTGATTCCGGGCACTCCGGGCCTCAGAATCAGGTGCCGTCAGAAACCGCGCTCTTGTAAAATTCCAAAGAAAATTAAGAAAAAATTTCCCTTGAATTTTACGGGTCTTTACACCCATCATCTTGGGTAGGCCCTTCTTGGCCACAGGTGGTGCTGTTATTGATGTCTCTAAGGGTCAATTAATTTTTAAAATTGGATAACAACAAGATGAGTTCAATGTGTTTAAAAATGTTAAAGGACCAACTTTTTCTGAAAACTGTTCGATGCTAGAGTGCTTAGAGAAAGAGAACTCAATTGGAAACTCTGATGAATATAAAAATCAATCCCCTGTTTAAGAAGATAATTTTTAAGATAAAAATATATGTGAATATTTTTAGAAGTTGAAAATTCTGCTCAAACACCAAAACTGGAAAATTTTCCAGAATCGGACAACTGTCCAGTTTCTGCTGTAGAAGGGTCCTCTGTTTCTAAACTTAGGAGCTTTTTGAGTGAATTTGAGGGTTTTTCTATTAACACCGACCTTTATGAACACTTTGATGATATTGAGAGTGAACTTATAAGACAATTAGATGATTATTCTCTGATTAACTTGTTAAAATATGATCTTGAAAATATGGACAGTGTGATGCCCACTTTGGATAGTGGCACTGTTACTTCTGAATCTGAACATGAAATTGAAAACCATTCATCTTTTAATAATCCTTACAAGAAATATGTTGAAGATCTTGGACCTCCCAGGCCTAAGAGTCTTCCTTATAGTGTAGAACCACCCACTCTTGAACTGAAACCCATCCCTGATCATCTTAAATATTCATTTCTAGGTGAGAACTCCACTTTTACTGTAATAATTTCTGTTGAACTCAATGAAAATCAAGAACAAAGATTGTTGAGTGTGTTAAAGAAGTTTAAATCTGCCATAGGCTGGACAATAACTGATATCAAGGGTATTAGTCCCTCATTATGTATGCATAAAATACCTATGGAGCCTGACCATAAGCCTAGGGTAGAATGTCAAAGAAGATTAAATCCAAACATGAAATAAGTCATGAGAGAGGAAGTGATTAAACTGCTAGACACTGGAATGATATATCCCATTTCTGATAGTGCTTGGGTCAGCCCTGTCCAGGTTGTCCCCAAGAAGGGAGGTTTCATTGTAGTTAAAAATGAAAAGAATGAAGAAGTCCTAGTTAGGAAAGCCACAAAATGGAGAGTCTGTATAGATTATAGGAAGCTTAATGCAGCCACTAAGAAGGACCATTTTCCAATGCCCTTCTTGGATCAAATGCTTGATAGGCTTGCTGGAAATGAATTTTTCTGTTTTTTGGATGGGTATTCTGGTTACAACTAGATTCCTGTTGCTCTAGAGGACCAAGAAAAGGCCACTTTCACATGCCCCTTTGGAACATTTGTCTACAGGCGGATTCCCTTTGGGTTTTGTGGAGCTCCATCCACCTTTCAAAGGTGTATGATGGCTATCTTTTCAGATATTATTGAGAGAATTATTGAGGTTTTCATGGATGACTTTTCCATTGTGGGTGGTACTTTTGATACTTGTCTTGGAAATCTTGAGTTAGTCTTAGAGAGATGCATTGAAACTAACCTTGTTCTTAATTGGGAGAAATGTCAATTCATGGTTACATAAGGTATTGTGCTTGGTCATAAGGTTTAAAATAGTGGTCTAGAAGTTGATACTGCTAAGATTGATGTTATTCAAAAACTGCCTCCTCCTGTTAATGCCAAGGGTGTTAGAAGTTTCCTAGGGCATGCCGGTTTTTACCGAATATCCATAAAATATTTTTCCAAAATAACTAAGCCCTTGTGTTATTTACTGGTCAAGGATGTACCTTTCAATTTTGATGATAACTATTTGAAATCATTTAATCTGCTTAAAGAGAAACTCACTACATCACCTATCATCACTGCACCTGATTGGAAACTACCTTTTGAACTAATGTGTGATACTAGTGACATGGATGTAGATGTTGTCCTTGGACATAGGAAAGATAAGAAACTACATGTGGTGTATCATGCTAGTATACTACTAGATGACGCCCAAAATAATTATACCACTACTAAAAAATAATTGTTAGCTATTGTGTTTGCTCTATAGAAGTTTAGACAGTACTTGTTAGGTTCAAAAGTCATTATTTTCACTGATCATTCTACTTTAAAGTACTTTATGTCTAAGAAAGAAACTAAACCTAGGATGATTAGATGGATCTTGTTTCTAAAAGAGTTTGATTTAGAGATTAGGGATAAAAAAAGAGCTAAAAATTTAGTTGCTGACCACCTTTCTAGGATTCCTCTTACCCATTCTGAAGATCCCATGGAGATAAACTCTTCCTTTCCTGATGAGAAGCTGCTTACTGTGTCAATTAGGAAATCTACTTGGTTTGCAGATTTTTCCAACTTTCTAGCAACAGGTGTTTTTCCCAAAAATCTATCCAATAATCAAAGAAAGAAATTCATTTCTGAACTTATATATTTTCTTTGGGATGATCCTTTGCTATTTAGAAGGCGTGCTGATGGTATTCTTAGAAGGTGTGTGCCTGAGGAAGAAATGTTTCCTGTCTTAGAGAGTTTCCATTCCTCACTTTGGGGAGGTCACCATGGTTGTGAAAGAACTACTCAGAAAGTCCTACAATCTGGGTTGTATTGGCCTTCTCTTTTTAAGGATGCTAGGAGCTTTGTGGTTGGTTGTGATAGATATAAGAGGCTAGGTAATGTTGGTAGAAAGCAGAAGTTACCCCAAAAAGGAATTTTTGAAGTTGAAATTTTTGATGTTTGGGGTTTAGATTTCATGGGTCCATTTCCATCATCTCATGGGAATGAGTATATTCTTGTTGCTGTTAACTATGTTTCAAAATGGGTTGAGGCAGTGACACTACCCAACAATCAGGCCAATTCTGTAAAAAAATTTGTGAAAAAGAACATCTTTACAAGATTTGGAGTTCCAAGAGATTTTATCACTGATAATGGAACACATTTTAAGAACTATAAATTTAAATCTTTGATGAAAAAATATGGTTGTGTTCATAAAACTGGTACTCCTTATCATCCATAGTCCAGTGGACATGTGTAAATTTTAAATAGGGAACTGAAACAAATACTTGATAAAACCATGTCAAACTCTAGGAAAGACTGGTCTCTTAAATTGGATGAAGCTTTATAGGCATATAGAATTGCTTTTAAGACCCCAATAGGTATGTCTCCTTATAGGCTGCTGTTTGGGAAATGCTGTCATTTACCTGTGGAGTTGCAACATAAGTCTTATTGGGTAGTTAAGGCTCTAAACTTTGACTTTAAGAGTGCTGGTGAGAGGAGGTTACTTGAGTTGAGTGAACTTGATGAGATTATGAGAGAGAGTTATAATAATTCAAGGATTTATAAAGATAGGACTAGAATCTTTCATGATTCTATCATTCAAAACAAAGAGTTTAAACTTGGATAGAAGGTCCTCCTCTTTAACTCTAGACTTAAACTTTTACCTAGAAAGCTGAAGTCCAAGTGGTCTGGACCTTTTTCTGTAGTGAAAGTTCTGAAAAATGGAGCTTTATAAATTGTAGGTGAAGAGAATAAACCCATGTTAGTCAATGGGAAGAGAGTGAAACTTTATTTTGAGGGACATCCAAAGGGCTTGGCTGCCTTCACTGTGCTAGAAAACTGTTCTTGAATAAAGTCTAACTGAAGACTTTAAATTCAGTGCTTCATGGGAGTCAACCCATGTTCTTTATTTTGTGTTTAATTTTATTTCTGTTCTTGTTTTACTTTGAATAAAGTCATGTTGTACTGCTTTCTATATGCACGTTCTATGCTAGTTATTTGTCTTTGGTTTTCATGCTCTGTGTTTTTTAGGATGCTGCTGTTGTCATCTAAGGAGTGGAATTCCCATGATCATATCTGGACAATAACTTAGTTAGAGAAGTACTTCAACCTTTTGCATTTATTTCATCTCCTGTTTTTGCTAATAAAATTCTGCTTCTTGTGTTGCTACTAAACTAAAAATTCTGCTTGTTTTAGAAATTATGCTACATATTTTTTGAAAATCTGCTGCATGACTTTCATAAAAAATTCTGCTCTTTATGTTATGGCTCTAAAATAAATTTTTCTTAAAAAAATTATGTTGCTTGTTTGTTGCCACTACAAAAGTTTGTTCTTATTAAAAATCTGCATGTGCCTGTTGTTGTGAACTGAAATTCATTGTTTAAAACCCATTCACTGTATAAAATTAAGTGGGGGGGGGGGTACATGCTTGTTGGTAGTTGTGTTTTTCATTGGAACCAATTAGTCTATATGGTGTTTATCATGCATCTTTCTGCTATATTGAACATCCATTTGAATCATACTTTGTTAAAATGATTACACCCAATTAACTATGCACCCACACCTTATATGCTACTTTTGAGCTATATTGAAAATCTTTGTCACTGGACTGAATTTTAATGCATGTTCTTTCTAATGAACCTGCTGTTAAGTTATTCATTGTGGTGAAAAATATTTTTGAACTTCAAATAGACCCTTAAAACATGTCATAAATCTACTAAATTTAAAATCTATTTTGAACCTTAATTGATTAATTGTTCTTCTCGATGTTTAGAAGTCAACTTTGGGGACAAAGTTGGGTTTTAAGTGTGGGGGAGGGGGTCAATTCTTGATTGTGCTTAATTGAAATCCCATCATTTCTCACTAAAACTTCAATATTTTTGTAAAAAATGGTTAAATTTTTTCAATTTTTTTTGCATAATTCTAGGATTTACTCTGTTCTAAAATGAGTTTTGCCTTAGGACAAGTACCTTTCTGAAAGTTAAGATTTGTTTTTAATATGAAATTAGTGATAATGTATGATTTTTAAGTGGTATATCTTAGTGATCTAATGGAAATTTTGGTTTAGGAATTATTTCTGAGATTGAAATGGGAACCCTTTTAATGAAATTATGATCATAACTCTTGGAATTAGAAATTTTATTTTGATCATAGGTGACTCATTTATCTTTAATTTATTAAAGTAATTACCTTAATGAGCCAATGTAAATGGTTTTTATATAGATCTTTTGAAACTGGAGTAATTTGGGCATCTGGGATCCCACAGTGAGTCTCTGAGATCCTAGATGCTGGGTCCATTTCTGTTTACTATAAGCCCTCTGTACACTCTAAATAAGTGCATTGCACAGTTCTTAGCACAATGATACATGGCTTGGAAAAAAAATAAAGTGTCTAGGGTCAAAAATGAGCTCATTAAGGTGAGGGTAATGATGAACTTCAAATGAATAAGGGGTCAATTGGTTTATATGGGAGTCATTTAGGTTGTATCATTGAGGTGATTCCCAAAAAATATATATTCATTTTTGGAACCTAGGTGAAAAAGTCAAAGTATAAAGTTCCCACTGTTAAGTTTTTAATACCACATAAATTTTACCTTTTGTCACTCTTGGACTTTGGACTTGAGCCTGGATTGAAGTTATTCACTAAGCAGTACCACATATGAGGCATGACACTTTCTTTTCTTGCTGATTCACTACTCTTTTGACTACCAGTGATAATTTTTTCTAGGCAAGATTCATATGAGCAATTTAATCTCTAAGCCTAACGAAAGCCTTGAAATCCTCTGTTGAAAGTTCTAGACATGTTACATATTGAGCAATTCGATAAAAACATTTTTCTATTTCTCAATGATAATAAAACATGAGATTGTTTGAGGACAAACATTGATTAAGTGTGGGGGAATTTGATGTGGCCTTAAAAACACATGTTTTTCCACATCATTTTCACTAATTTTTAATGATTTAATTGGTTATTCTTGTGTTTTATACTAAATATTTACACTTTTGTATTTTTATAAATAAAATTTATCAATTTATCAATTTTTATTATTAAATGTGTATTTTTAGCACTAAATTTGTTAATTTAAGTTTTACTTTATTTTATAGTCTAATAGCTTCTTACTTAGCTAGCTATTTTTGTCTGCTAATTTAATAGTTTAGCACTAATTAATTAATTTGGCCTTTGTACATGATTAATGTATGCTTAATCTAACATTGCATGTATTAAAAATAAATTAATTTAATAAAACATAATTATCATATGTCTTTTAATAATTCATTAATTACTAATTTATGTTTTGTAACAAACTAAATCTATTCAAACACTATAATTTTAAGTCTTAACTTAATTCAATTGTTCAATAAATTGATAATTAACTATCTTTGTTAATTAATTTAGTTTGTTATAGTATCATTAATTTAACTTTGTAATTTAAATGTTTAAATTTTATATTTACTTTTAATAATTTAATTGC
Source organism: Viscum album (assembly GCA_963277665.1). Lineage (NCBI taxonomy): Eukaryota > Viridiplantae > Streptophyta > Magnoliopsida > Santalales > Viscaceae > Viscum > Viscum album. Next base: position 989,446,478 of record OY728167.1, read on the forward strand.
TTTTTAATTTTAGTTTTAGTATATTAACAATTTTAGTTTTATATTTTAAAGTTAATAATAATTTAACTTTAGTTCATTTGGTTTTATAAGTTTATTTAATTTTATGAGTACATGTATTTTCATTTGTTTTAATTATTATTTTTAGTTTTAATAAATTATTTCGTTCATTTTTTATTTCTTTATCCATGTTTCAATTTATTTTTCTCTGTTTATTATGCAGGTTTACAGTGGCGCTGTAACCGCTTAATACGGTGCTACCGTGATTCTCTTTACTATCTCACCGTGACACCCCTTTCACAGACACACCGTTTTCTTTCCTCACGATTTCACACACCGATTTCCACGTACCGTAATCCTTTTATGGTGCCACATCAAACCATCATCTTTCCACCGTTTACATCTCTTCCTTAAACTATGTCACCGCAAGCCTCATGCACCGTGATTCTTCTCACGGAATCGCTCTCTAGCCACCAGTGTTTCTTCCCTGGCACTGTTTCTTACCATCATCGACGACCTCTTCACATCGTCCTTCATGATGAGATCCATTGCCGCTATTAGTGCCAAGCTTCTACCGAGGATGGAGAGTGTGGTCGAGCTGGTTGTCGTGTAGAGTGCACTGCACCACTGAAGAAGCTCACTCGCCACTTGCAGGATGAAGACACCCACCACTGAGTTGACATCATGAGCAGGAGGACCATCGGAGCGAAGAAGATCCACTGGTTCGTGATGCCAGTTGCCACAAGGAGGGGCTGTGAGCAGGAGGGCATTGCACCTGCTGGATGTCACCAACATGGATCTGAAAAAAACATTGAGCTGTCGACGCCGCTGTTGGAGGAGCTGTCAACGCCGCTATTGGAGGATTGAGTCGATGCCGCTGTTGGAGGAAAATAGAGCAGGGAGCTGCGGACCTCCTTCTTGGAGAAGGGACTGAGCAATCTCCCCCCTGTAGTGCCAGATTGGGGGGGGAGAAGATAAACAAATAATTAAAAAAAACTTAAAATAATACATTAATACAAACTTAATTTAAAATAATAATAATTATTATAACTTAACTTAAACATTAAATAATTATAGTTATGAATAAATAATAAATATAAAATAATAAAATAGAATTAACAATGAAACTTAAATAAAACTAAATTATTAATTACTTCTAAATTAAATTAAAAAAACACATTATATTTTTTATGTTACTTTTTAAATATTTAAAATTATATAACACTAAGTTTACCAATATAATTATTACTATTAATAATTTAAATTAGAATAAACTTTCTAATTAACATAAGTTAGTAAATAATTTAATTTATTTATAATAATAAAATTTTAAATTAACATTGATAACTTTAATTAATAAGAATAAATAACTTTATAATTACTTATTTTAAGACTTTTAATAAACTAATGATTTTAATATTTATTTATTTCCTTCACGTTTTTAATTATTATGTGTGTTTACTTGTGCAGGTTCATACAGGAAGTGAGTTCCCATCTAGATTCACTTAACTAACTTAGCGGGAGTTAGTTACATGAGAAAAATTAGTGCGACGTGCATGTCGCGAAAAAATGAACGTGTGCGGTGCGCATTTAAGACACAGACTATGTCGGTGGAAGCGGGCAGTGACAAGCAGTAGATGAATGAGGGTATTAAAATAGAGATGCATCAGAATTTGAGGGGGGCTGAAGGAGGCTCATTCATTCGATGAACACACCAGACGCGAGAGTAGAGAAAGAACCTTGGAGGTGAAACCTGGAACACCTCTCGGAGGACCTTTTCCTAGAGACCCGAGGGCCAGGAGTAGAACAATTCATGCTAGCAGAGGGAGTTTCCTTCCTCTGTTTTCTTCCAATTCTTTTTCTCTGTAATTGAATGACTTTAGTATTCGAGATAGAGATGATGATAGGCTAAATACTTCCAGTTTGGGGTTTAAATTGAATCTATTGGTTTATCTTTCTTTTTCCTTATCTTTATCATTTTAAATGTGATCGGCATTAATTGGCAAGATTAGTTATGATTGCATTAAATTTCAACATATCACCAATACTTAATATTGGAATTCCACATTCAATCGGTGAGTTTGTTTGTGGAATTATTTATTTAATCATTTGAATTGAAATTAAAACTACAGAACATTCAGTGAGTTTGTTCTGTCATCTTTTTCAAACATTAATGTTCATGTTGATTAATCTAGGAGTGGAGAACTCTAAAATTGGTCGGCTTGAGTAATTTATCTCTTGGAGAGGGAAATAAATCACTCCTTCCAGTGATATTAGTTGTAAATAATATCATGAGAAGGAATGTTTTTAAAACCAGTAGAGTTGATATTTTCCCCCGACGTATTTCTCTAGATTGTTCACTCTTCAGTATTTTATTTCTTTGTTACTGTTTTTAGCTTGTTCCTTGTTTTGATACAGTTTATAACAAAAACTAAAAATATGAGTTGTTTCAATTGTGGTTTATAATAAACAACAAAATATAACTTTTTTTAGAAAAATAGAAACTCAATCCCACTGCTGACAACAGTGGGGTCTTTAGTTAGTTTTTAGAAGTTTAATGGTCAAAATAGCCTTCCAAGTGGGTTCGAACCTGATTTCCACTCATACAGTAGTTAGTAAGAATATAAATTTTAAACTTTGACTGAATTGAATGACGGTTTAGGTCAGTTGACTTTGAGGTTGTCTTTATCAACTCACACATATGAAGTATAACATACTTACATAGGTTAATATTGTGTCCATTCTTCATAACATGTATCAAAAATACATCATGATACTTGAGTGTAGAAAAATATCCTTTTCTTGGACTAATCAGATTCTGAACAAACTTAAACAACAATCTGGTTTCACCATCTAGCTCAGCAGCAATAGCTCTTCTCTTTGTTTTATTGCCAGTCAAGCTTCCCAAGGATTCTTTTAAAACAAATATATCACTTGGAGGAGGAGGACCTATCTGGTAGTCCTAAAAAATTCCCTCATGAGTTATCCTTAGGAAAGAAGCCCATAACCTCAAAGAAAAGGTACATCTTTGGCCATTGATCCAGCTTATCACAATAAAACCATCTTCTGTATCAAATAAGAATTGAATGAACTGATAAAACTGGTCAACTAGCTTTGGGTAAATCGGTCTAGTCTCCTTTGTGAACCAATCCATCCATCCCTTCTCTTTTAGAACTTTCAATACTAAGGACTTACTTGACATAAACCACTTGGGTCATATTTCATTTTCTGGCACCACTATTCTATTGAAAAGGTTCAGTTTCAAAGGACCTTCAGGTGATATCTTCAGTGCTATTTTTATCTTCTTCTTTGATTTTCGCTTCTTAAGAGTTGATGAGGATGATCATTTTATTCTGAGAATTCAACAAAGGTTTGAGAGAGAGAGAGAGAGAGAACTGAAGGGTTGAAGTAGGGATTACAGTTTGAGAGAAGAGATCTCGGTTGAAGAAAATAGTGAAATTCTTTCATTTTTATCATTTAGGGATATCGAGCATCACAAATTCAAAAGTTTTGGAAATAAAAAGAATAAAATAATTGATTACAATGATACGGTTTATAATATGTAAATAAAAAAAAAGTGTCTTTACGGTGAGACCGAAACAGACTTTCACGGTGAGACCGTAATAGGTCTTTCACGGTGAAACCGTACCAGTTTTTCACGGTGAGACCGTAATAGGATTTCACAGTATCATATCTACCATGTGACTTCAAAATGGTGTGACCGTATTTTTTGAAACAATATGTGCCAGATAGTAACCGAGAGATAGTAACTATGAGACCGTAAACATTAAACAATAACTTTTAAGTTAATAAACTTTATAACACTAAGAGTTAGATAGTAATATTAAGACAGTTACTTGTGAAACCATAAACTATGAAAAAATAAGTTGTGAAATAGTACACTTACTACTTAAGATTTATCATTCCCAATTCATGTATGATGTGATATATTTTTTCAGAATTTAATGGTTTGGTGAATATATCAGCAAGCTGATATTTAATTCCAATGAATTCCAAAGTGATATCCCCTTTTTGATAATGGCCTCTCAAAAAGTGATGTCTTACATCAATATGTTTTGTCCTAGAGTGTAAAACGTGATTTTTTGAGATGTTAATAGCACTTTTATTGTCACAATTTATGGGTACATGCCTTAATTGATATACATAATATCGTAATGTGTGTTTCATCCACAAAATTTGCACACAACAGCTACCAGCATCTATGTATTCAGCTTCAGAAGTAGATAATGAAACATAGTTTTGTTTCTTACTACACCATGATACTAGTGACTTTCCTAAAAAGTGACATGTTCTAGAGGTTATTTTTCTATCTAACTTAAAAACACTGAAATCAGCATCGAGATAACTAAATAACTTGAATGACTGTCCTCTGAGATAGAACATTCCTAGATTGGGTGTATGCTTAAGGTATTTGAAAATAGTATTAATAGCATTTAAATGATATTCCTTAGGGTTTGATTGAAAATGAGAACACACACATACACTAAACATAATGTCAGGTCGGCTAGCAGTTATGTAGATTAAGCTTCCAATCATTCCTAAGTAAGTGGTTTGATCAATATAATTTCCATATTCATCAAGATCCAACTTACAAGTAGTACTCATTGGATTGTCACTAATTTTAGTGCTATCCAAGATAAACGTTTTTAAAAGTTCTCTAGTATATTTGTTTTGATTTAAAATAATACCATCATTATTTTAAAGGATTTTAAATCCAAGAAAGAATTTTAGTTCAGTAATTAAACTCATTTCAAATTTTTTTTGCATCATTTTAGGAAATTCAATACATAAAGAATTTTTTGAAGATCCAAATATAATATCATCTACATAAATTTTAACTACTAAAACATCATTTTAAATTCGTTTTATAAAAAGGTTAGGATCGACTATACCTTTTGTAAAACCTTTGAAAATAAGAAAAGTACTTAATCTATTATACCAAGCTCTTAGAGCTTGTTTTAAACCATATAAAGATTTTGATAATTTAAAAACATGATTCGAAAAGTGAGGATTTGTACAACCAGGGGGTTTCTCAACAAAGACATCCTCAACTATATACCCATTTAGGAATTCACTCTTAACATCCATTTGATATAGTTTGAAATTCAGATGTGCAGCATAAGTAAGCAGAATTCTGATGGCTTCAATTCTAGCTACTGGTGTAAAGGTTTCTTCATAGTCAATTCCTTTCTCTTTACTATAGACTTGTGAAACCAATATAGCCTTGTTTCTAACTATGTTACCAGTTGTATCTACCTTATTTATAAACACCCAGTTAGTGCCTATAGTAAATGTGTCTTTAGGTCTGTCAATAAGTTTTCAAACTTTGTTTCTTTAAAACTAATTAATTTTTTCTTGCATAGCCATCACCCAAAATTCATCATTGATAGCATCATTAATGTTTTTAGGTTCAAGTTGTGACAAGATGACTTGATGTTCAACCTGATTTCTAAGAGAAGCTCTAGTTTGAGTTCCTTTATCTAAATCTCCTACAACAACATCTATATGGTGGTTATTAAGAGTTCTAAAAGCTCTAGAAAAAGAAGTACTAGTGACTTCAGGTTATTCAATAGGTTTAGGTTCATTATGACTTGAATTTGAAGAATTTCCAAAACTGTAAGTTTTCACAGATTCCCTTATAGGCTGGTTATAGGATTTTGAATTAATGTTCAGATTTGACACATCATCCTCCAGGTTCTCTAGAGTGGTCTTATGCACATGTGGATCTATTTCATCAAATTTTACATGGACAAACTCTTCCACACATTTAGTTATTTTTTAAAACACTATATAGGATTTACTAGAGATTGAATATCTTAGAAACAATCCTTCATCACTCTTGGATGCAAATTTGTCAAGATTTCCCTTAGTATTAAGGATATAGACTTTACAACCAAAAACTTTGAAGTAGATTACTTCGGGTTTTCTATTGTTCCATAACTCATATGGATTTATTTTAAGAATAGGTCTAATAAATACTCTATTAATAATATAGCATGCTGTATTTACAACTTCAGCCCAAAAATAAATAGGTAAGTCATATTCACTAAGAATGGTTCTTTCAATCACTTGAAAGGTTCTATTTCTTCTTTATACAACTTCATTTTGTTGAGGTGTTCTAGGGGCAGAGAAATTATGACTATATCCATTTTTGAGAAAAAGGATTCAAACTCTTGATTTTAAAACTAATGACCATGATCACTTCTTAAGGATTTAATTCTAAGTCCACTAAGATTTTCTACAATTTTAGCATATTTGGTGAAATGAGAGAAGACTTTACTTTTGTGAGCTAAAAATAAAGTCCAAGTATATCTAGAGAAGTCATCTACAAGAACATAAACATAGTGCTTCCCATTTAAACTAGAAACTCTAGATGGTCCAAACAAATCCATGTGAACCAGTTCGAGAGGTTGAGAAGTTGACACTTATTTCTTTGGTTTGAATGAAATTTTATGTTGCTTTCCCTTTTTACAAGTATTACACACTTTATCATTTGGAAACTCAAGTTTGGATAGATCTTTGACTAAAATTTTTCTAGTTATATTTCTAAGGGAGTGAATATTAAAGTGTCCTAGTCTCCTATTCCAAAGCTAAGACTCTTTGTGAAATACACTTAAAAATGAATCATTTTGAGAAACTAAAGACTCTAAGTTAACAGAGTACACATTTTCATTTATTAATGCAGAAAAAACTAATTCATTTTTAGAATTAAAAACATTGCAAGCATAATTTTTTAATTTAACATGAAATCCATCATCACATAGTTGTGAAATACTAAGCAGATTATATTTCAATCCATCAACAAAAAGTACTTTGGAAATTAAAACCGAATTAGAGTTACCAATTTGGCCCAGGCTAATGATTTTTTCTTTGGCATTGTCACCAAAGGTGACATTTCCACCATCAATTTTTATTAAGGTCTTGAATCATGAATAATCTCTTGTCATGTGTCTTGAACACCCACTATCCAAGTACCATAATCTTTTACAGGAGATCTTTAAGAAAATTTCCTACAAAATAGTCAAATAAAAATAGACTTTGGTACCCATATTTGTTTGTGTCCAGTAATATTAGTGACTAGTGCTTTAGGAACCCACATCTACCTCATAGGTTTCCTATAAGCATTATGTAAAGTTATTGAAAAATAAACTCTATTTGGTCTAGAAAATCTTGAAACAGTAGAGAGTGTATCATAACTTGAACTAGTAGAATGTTTTCCAGAACTAAGAGTAAAGTTGTATGTCCTAGATTTAGAAACAAAATTGGTTTTTGAAAAATTTATTTTACTAGGTTGATAGCCAATACCAATAATATATTTAAGAGCAATATATTTACCTAGAATTTGTACCAAAGTATCTTTACCATTAGTAAACCTTCCAAGGTCCTTTTTCAATTGCTCATTTGATAGATTTAGTTCATTGTTTTCTTTGAGTAATTGAACATTTTTATCCCTTTCTACAGTAGCTCAGATTTAATAGTTGAGGTAAGAACATACTATTTCTTTAAATAATTGTATTTATCTTTTAGTTCATTACATTTCTCTTCAAGCATATTACAGTAATCAAACATTTATTATTTGGACATATTTTTAGAATCACTTTCATCACCAGAATAATAGAAATTGTGTTTAGAAGATTACAGTGTTACCTCAGATGTGTTTTTCATAAAAAACATATTGGATTTGTTAGACTATTCATCATGTAAAGATTCCAAGTTACTTGAACTGTCCTCAGAAGCACTCCACACTGCTTTCGTTGTCTTTTTATACTTTCTATCTTTGTCCTCATATTTCTTTTTTTACTTGAGCTTGGGATAGTCAGCCTTTATATGTCCCTTTTTCTTAAATTCATAGCATACTATCTCATTAGACTTGTCACTTCTTTTTTAATATTTCTTCCAGCTTCCCTTTTGATCATATTTTCCTTTGAAGTTAGGCTTTCTGAAAAATTTATTCTTCTTGTAAAATCTATTAAACCTTCTAGCTAATTGAGTCATTGCCTCATCACTGTCAGGTGATGATTTTTCACTGTTGTAACTTTCTATAGATACTTCCAATTTTCCTTTTTCTTTGTGTTTATAGGTGGTGGTCTTAAATTAAACAAATTTTCTTTTGGGTTTATCCTTCTATTCCTTACTGACTTTCAGCTCCTATTAATACATAATTAGTTTCCCAATTAGTTCTTTTACAGGTAACTTGCTGATGTCGCATGACTCTCTAATAGAGACAGAGGTTCCTCTCCATCTTTTAGGTAGGCATATGAGAATCCTCATGATTTGTTCTTTGGAAGTAACTTCTCTTCTAAGAGAAATCATTGTGTTGAAAATTTCGTTGAACCTGAGATACATGTAAGAAATAGGCTCATTAGGTTAAATTTAAAAGTTATCATATTTAATAGTATAAGTATTAAGTCTCATTTATTTCACACTAGAAGTTCCTTCATGTAAAATAGACAAAGCATCCCGAATTTCATGGGTAGTTTTACATGCATAAATTCTGTTAAATTCCTCATCTCCTAAAGAGAAATATAGAGCATTCATGGATTTGTAATTGTTATTGTAGGAAGTCTTGGTTGGGTTATCCCAAGTAATTCTATTAGTAGTATGAATCTTATACTCGTTTATAATTGTATACCAAATTTCAAAACCCATACTTTCTAAATACATTTTCATTTTAATTTTCCATTGGGAATAATTGGTTTCATTAAATAATGGTGGTCTGTTTGTTGCAGAACCTTCTAGTCTATTATCCATAATAAATAAATACTTTTAAAGATCTAGAAATTTAGAATTAACATAAATTTATAGATCTTTAAAGTACAACTAAAATCATAGTTGAATAGTTTCAAAAACAGAGTCTTAATAAACTGCTTTTATGCCAAATGTTGTTCAGAGTAGAGTACTCAAGAGGGGGGGGGGGGTTAATTGAGTATTCTATAAAAATTTCTATTTGAAAATTTTTCTTAAAAGGTTTCCTAATAAAATAAATACAACTCAGTTAATCAAAGTAATATAGTTATGAAAGTATGACTATTTAAATAACTTCTCAGGATATTGATTAATTCTCAGTAATCTTAATATCAGTTATTAATATTACTTTTGAATCTATTATAATAAGGAAAAATAATTATAACTTCTTTCCAAGATTAGCTATCAAAGTAAATCTCGTGATTTCTAAATTATACAGTAAAACAGAGAAAACTAAATTAAACAACACAGCGGATATAAAACAAGTGGTTCAGTCTCAAGACGAGACCTAATCCACTCCACTTGGTGATCACCTTCCACTAAGCAGTTTATATTAATAAACTTGATCCACACCCTAGATCGGGGTAAACAACAGTGCACAAGACTGTCCAGGTTACACGACCTCTTCCAAAGTTCTTCATGGGTATAAACTACTAGGTCACATAAGGACCTCTTCCACACTTATATGCGGGAGTAAACAAGTGTAAAAAGATATGAGAGAAATGATATATTGTATCCTTAAGTTTAATACAGGAGACAATGTGTGTTTTAATACAGACACACACACACTGCTCGAAATCTAAAAACAATACACAACAAAGAAAAGATGATGTGATAAGGTTAGAAGTGATCTGAGTGTTATTCTATGTAGCTCTAGACTTCTAGGATGAAGCAGATGCAGGAATCGAGTCATCTTGCAAGAAACAGAGTATTGCAAGTCTGGTGCTCTGGTTTCCAGTTAGATCTGGCTCGTGTTCCTCGTGGAGTTTTTATTACGAATATGTTCTTAACTCTGATCTATGGTATCCCAACTTTTGGATTCATGAATGCTTCATGTTGTCTTCAGATATATCTTGTTGTATGTGCCAGTTCTTTTCTAAAAAATTCTCACGTTTCTGCTGCTCTACCTCATCTTGTTTCAGGGCCATGATTTTCTTTTTATTCTTGGAGTGCATGTGTTGAAGTTGACAAGATTCATGTATTCTGCACCTCGTACCTCGTACTATCAGGTGACCTGTCTACAAAGAAATATTAATTATGTCAGTGCATTTAAAAGACTCAAATATGGACGTTAGAAATTAAATTGAAATCAAAAACCATATTAAAGAACAGTGTCATAGTCTGTCTAGAAATAGTGTCACTTAGAAACGGTGTCACTAAGAAACAGTGTCTTCTTATTTGCCTTTGAGCAGTGAGACAGTTATGATGGCATGGTTGTATAAATATTAGGAACCGATAGCACAGATTCAGTTCTAGGATCATGGTGTCTGGTCATTTCCCACACTTCTAACAATGTCTTATCAAGGAACCAGTGTCACATACTTCAACAGATCTAAAAGTGGTTATGGTGTCTGGTCATGGTGCCTGATCATGGTGTTTAGGTCACGGTGTCTGGGTCACTGTGTCTGGGTCATGGTGTCTGGGTCACGGTGTTTGGTCACGGTGTCTGGTCATGGTGTCTAGTCATAGTGTCTAGGTCATGATGTCTTGGTCATGGTGTTTGGGTCACGGTGTCTGGGTCCTTTTCCAGAAAACCAGAACTGGTGGCAGACTCATGGGTTATCAGACTTAGCCAAATATCTGTATATAGACTTAAGTGGTAATATTCATAGAATGAATTAGACTTAATAATTCATAAAAGAAATCATTATAAACCAAATTAAATATAGTTTACAAAAATCAGTCATGATATATAGGAATCAAGATCTTGAGAAAATTTATTTAAATCATAAAGAAACTAACCATCTTTTCACATGACTGGAAATAGATTAAACAGGATTAACAATATTTTCAAGATGTTTATGATTTGTGATTATTAAAACATGATTAAAATAGGGGGAGTCTAACACTATCTGATATCAATAAGTAATTGTGATCTATTATTGAGTATTCTATTTTTAACAAAGTGCTTAAAAAATTTGTACTACTATGTAAAATCAAGAATATTTATTGGATCTAATGAGCCTGAGTTAAAGATTCAGACAAATACATCTTGAAATGACCAATTCTAGAGAAGGTGTGTTGATGATCTGTGCTCTATACTTTAATAGTGATAATTATGGATGCTAGACATCCCATATGATTATTTGTTTAAAAAAACTTAGAATAATGGTTTATTTAAATATTGTTAATACTTATGAGATTCCTAAGGAAGATTTGAAAAAATGGGATGATGATAAGAAAAAGAACATGATCTCAATTCAAAAGTAACGAATGATATTATTTATGGTTTAGTAATTGATGAGTTTAATTGATTATTTTAATGATCTGCTATATATGAGATGTGTAAGACAATTATTATTTCACATGAAGGGACTAAAAATATTAGAAAATTAACATACACTATTGTAATTATAAAGTTTGATACTTTAAGAATTCATGAGGATGAAACTATCACTCAAATGAATGGGATATTGATAGAAATTGTCAATAATGTTGCAGCTTTAGGAAATCCAATTTCACAATTAGATCAACCATTAAAAGTAATCAGAGTACTACCTTCTAAGTGGAATGAAATATTTGCAACTATACTTCAATCTAAACTAGTAAAAAATTTAGCTACGAAGGAATTTATTGGGACTTTAATGATGTATGAAGCTGAGATATATGATGAAGCTGAAAAGAATATCAAATATAAAGAAGGTACTCTCAAAAATACTATGGATGAATCATCCAATTCAAGTCATATAGATTTAGAAAAATATTTATGATATCTCTTGTTAAAATATTTGAAAAACTTTACAAAAAGAAAAAGAAAGGTATTGAAAAAAATAAACGCTGTGAATGAAAATAAAGAGGGTATACAAAGTATATTTGTCATTTACTTAAATCTCAAAGGAAATGTGATTATAAGAGAAATGAAAATAAAACTATGAAGGCTACTTGGATTGATTCTTCTGGTTCACATGATGAATCTTCTACAAATTCTGAGACTGATCATAAAAAATGGTATGTCTTATGGATCATAATGATGAGGTACAATATTCTTACTCTCAAAACTCTAATTTTGAAAAAATTTCTTATGATGAATTAAATAGGTATTGCTTTATCAAAAAAGATAAATATAAATCATTAAAGAAATATCATTAAAAGATTATAAAATCTTATAATGTTGTTTTATTAGATAAATATTTTTTTTCAAAACATATTATAGATTTAAAATATAATTCTTCTAAAATTTCTTATGATCTACATCAAACTAAGATTAAAGAATTATTAGTTGAAGTTGATACTTAAAAAAAAATCTAGTATGCTGATAAAAATAGAAAATTATTTAAATCAAATCCTTAGTAAAAACAAAATTCAGAAATAAAAACTTGAAATAAGAATTAATGGTGAAAGAACAAAATTATATAAAAAATATTTTGTTCTTGGTTTAAATAGAAAAATCATATCAACTGTTAAGTGATTTTATTATGGTATTAATGGGAATTATTAAAATGACTACTGATTTAGAAAACTTCAAATTTATGGTGTTAAAAATGTTTATTACTCAAAAGAATTATTTAACTTAAATTGTAGAATCTTTACTCAAAATAAACAAGTTTGGTCACCTAAAAATTTTATTTCTAATATTGCCAGACCTAAAAGCATATGGGTGCCAAAAAGAAACTATATTTGATGTTTTATAAGAATACACCACTAATCTCCATCATTAAATCTGTAAGTGGTAAATTGAGTGATATATGAAAATCTCTACCAAAGGAGTGATCAACTCTGAAGTAGTTTGTTATCGAAAAATCGTCCGTACTAAAATATATGATTCATGAAGTAGTTTATTTTCATTTATCTATATACTTCTGGTGTATTAACTATTTTTATACATGGGGATAGATATCTCTAATAATTTGATAAAGACTATTCTTTACTCTTTAAATCAAGTCTTAGTCTATTTTATTGAATAACTGATTTTCTAAAAATTTCAAACATCTCTAAATATTGTTTTAATCTTTAGATAAATAAAATAATTGTTTAAATTATGGAAGAGCTTTTATTTTATTTCTTTTAACCTATTGAAATATTTATATTTCGTGTTTTTAAAATTTTATTTGTTTAAATAACTAGAAACCAATTATTATGTAATATGTATTTTAAAAAATTATAATTTGTAATGATTATTTTGTATTTCTGGATAAATAATATGAAGTTTCATCTGCAAAATATTAGAACGAAATGTATCATTTTATTCTTAAAACTTTTATTTATCCGTATTCTTTGAAAAATCTTATTCAAAGGCTTATGAAAACTAGTCATAATAAGATGAAGCGATCAAGTAATTAAATTTAAAAAGAAATTCTTTCTCACAAAAGGGAAAAATGCGATCCTTCTAATTTAGAAAATCTAGTTCCATATGTTAGGGATTATTTTGAAAAATATTCTAAAAGAAATAAATAATATCATGGTTCTAAAGAAATGGAAGTCTCTTCATATCAAATGTATTATGAAAAGATTTTATTCAAAGTCAACACCTTTAATGAAGAAAAATTGAAGATACAAACTGATCTAAATATGTCTAGAAAGTCATATGAAGAACTAAAAAAATCATATGTATCAAAAATCGTTTTGATTCATTATAAAGGGAATATCATAATGTGAAAGACAGTTCAATATCAAAAGAATACTTTGAAGCTTTTAAAGTGGAAATACTAAGTCAGATGGACTTACTCAGAAGAGAAGCTGTTACTAAGCTGGATCTTGATAAGCTAAAACTATTCTTGGTTGAATAGTGTTCACCTTCTTCATATCAAAGAACAAGAGATGTTCAAAACAAATTAGAATAACTGTCAAGACTTTTCACCACTTTAAGTGAAAAATTTTGAAGTTTGAAAAGTTTGGATGAACCGTCCATTCCTTCCTAACACTCTGATTTTATTTATTTGATGTCAATGTAATATATATATATATATATATATATATATTAATATATTATTTAGTAAAAATTGCTTCTATAAGTTATTTTTGTAATTTATTTTTAAAATTTTATAGTTTTTATCTTATATAAGAATATACTTAATATTTCATTATCTCATTACATAAATTAGTCTATTATTGTAAGTAATAAATATATTTTTTAAATATAACTTGTGCAAAAATTATTCAAAAGCCTTTTATTCCTTGTATTTTTTTAATTCATTGAATATATTATATTCTATGACTTAATGAGAGTTATTATCAAATGAACGTTTTATTCAATAAAAAATACTTCTTGATTAAATATTTATATATTTTTAGGGAAGCATGAATTTATGGGGAATTTATTTTTCTTTTTACTCTTTTATTTTTGATGTCACAAAAGGGGGAGAAGTTTATAATTTAGTTTACATGTTTATCATCATGGGGGAGAAGTTAGAGAAGTTTATATATGGATAAATTTATTTTTTTTATCAATGATATATGAAATTTTTTAGATTTATGAAAACTTTATAAAGGGTATGAAGGGAAGAAATTTATATAAATATGAATTTGTAAAATATTGTGGTTATTATTTATGAAAATTTATTCTTCTATTTTTTTTTAAAATTTTATGAATTATGTTATAGGTTTTGTGATCATAAAAATGGGATAGATTGTTGATCATATGTTTATTTGACAATTTTGTTAATTTCTTTTTGGTTTTGATGATCATAAATGCCCACATTTATGTTACTAATGAAGTTTTTTTAAGTGAATTTAAATAAGATACTATTCAGTAGAATATTTATATTGGAAATATATTCAAGTCATTGATCCACATGAAATATTTTTCAAAGTATTCTGAACATGTTATTCTGGAAGCACTGTTCATACCCTATGTTTGTAAGCATAACGCATGGTTCAATAACCCTACATTTGTAATAAAACATACAGATCAATACCCTAAACTATTAAAAAAGTACGGATTATCAAACCTATATTTGGAAGTAACCCTATGTTTGAGAAAATAAAAGTATTGTTTATCAACCCTATGTTTGTAAACAACTACAATTTTTCAACCCTATGTTTAGATTTTTTTCGTTACGTAAAGGAACCCTACATTTGACTATTCAATGATGAAGTTTTATTTTGAGATATTATCTGTGATTACTACAATAGTTTTGATGGAAGTAAATATCTATTAAAATATATTTTATGATCAATTCATAGGCTTGTTATGATTGATTCAATGGATTGAATTCAACAAAATAAATAAAAAATATTCTTATAGGAAGTTATAATTATCTTGAATGTTTTTGAAGTCAAATATTCATGATTTATTGTGTGATATTTCTAGAGCTAGTTTGACCTGGATCTATTCGACCTATAGTATAAATATCGAGACAATCTTCATCGAAGAAAAAAATAGAAGAAGAGATATAAAAATATATATAAGGAAAATCTATGTTTGAAAACGAGTGTGTCGTTTCCTTCAGAGATACACTTCGGAGACAAAAATGTTTTCATTTATCTGATCGACTCACTACTACTATTGTCATCACTACTGCATCTTATTTTTACATCTTTTTATATAAGATCAATGAATCATTTTTCAAAGATACAGTTTGGAGACATACATGTTTACACATCTGTCTGGTGTTTTCTTTATCATTGTTTGAAGAAAGCCTTTGCAACATGGAATATTTATTTACTGCTGTGCATTATTGAAGATCTGAATACATTTTTCAATTACTGCTACAACTATGAAGTAAAACCTATTTTCTCAATTAAATAAATATTTATTGATTTATTAGAGTTTTGACTACTCAGACTCAGTCATGGTAAAGTTTCATATTCTTATACTAAGCTATGGACTTTTGGTTCCTAGTAAAAGAACCAAAAGGCCCTGTAAAATCCTTGTAAGATGTCAACTTCCTGCACTCAGTTGTTAAGACATCTCCAGATAAGACACTACTACAAAACAATCCTTTAATAGAATTAGAAATGGACTTTATTAGCGCTAGAAAAGTGTTGACTATATGATCGAGGTTAAAATCCTTGGTATTTTATCTGCACTAAAAAAGTGATGATAAAGGGGTCATTTTCATCACTAAAAAAAGTACTGATAAATGATACATTTATCAATGCTTTTAAAAGTGTTGATAACAGAACCATTTATCAGCACTTTAATTTAGCACTGCTAAGGGCACCGTTTATTAGCGTTTATAAAAGCATTGATAAAGGGTATTTTACTAGAACTTATAGAAGCAATGATAAAGTATACCTTTATCCATGATTATAAAATCAATAATAAACGACCTTTTATCAGTGATCATAGAAGTGCTAATAAATCATACCTTTATCAGTGCTTTAAAAGTGCTGATAAAGGGCCATAGTGCAGTGTGCTGTAACAACACACTGCAACACTATAAATACACCAAATATCAATAAAAATAAGCCCCAATACAAGATTTAAATGAAATGAAATTCACAACACTAACATAAGAAAAAACACTATATTATAGACATTTCAAACATTGTTTTATATAATTATTTAAATACAAATTATTATGTACATTAAAAAACACCAATGTTCCTTTGTCTTTTAATACTGACCCGAATCATTCTATTTCTGAACAAACCACCCCTACTTGAAAAAAATAAAGCACGTATATAAGAAAACAATTTTTATGTTAGTAATATTATAAAGAAATAAATTATCATAAAGTGTTAATTTTACTAAAATTGATGTCAATTTTAAATAAAAAGACGCATTTGGAGTCATATCGGTCACACCATGCATCAGATTGAGATAAGGATGATTCCAAAATGTCTCAAATGACTTTTGAATAATTTTCCTAAAGTATAAAAACAATATGAACGTGTTTTCTCAGTTTTGAGTAAGTTAGTTATCTTTTTTACTAAAATGTCATTTTAAATAGGAAACAAACACTTTTTACTCATTCTGATAACATCATGTATCAGTTTGATGTGAAATGGATTATTACACATAACAAATGATTTATGAATAATTTTCCTAAATTATCAAGAAAATCTGATCATGTTTGATCGACTTTTAGTGAGTGACACATTTTGAACTATAATGTCGATTTTAAACTGATAACAGACACTTTAAGTCATACCAGGCACATCATGTATTTGATTAAGGTTCAGATGATTTATACATGTCACAAATGACTTATATACAATTTTCAGAAAGTATCAAAACAATCTAAATGTTTTTGATTGGGTTTGCGTAGGACAATTTTCTATTTTACTAAAATTGATGACAATTTTAAATAAAAAGACGCACTTTGAGTTATATCGGTCACACCATGCGTCAGATTGAGGTGCAGTTGATTCCTACATATCCCAAATGACTAATGGATCGTTTTACTAAAGTATAAAAACAATATGAATGTGTTTTCTCGGTTTTGAGTACATCACTTGTCTTTTTTACTAAAATGTCATTTTAAAATTAAAACATGTAATTTGACTCACACCAATCACATTGTGTGTCATATTGAGGTGAGACTAATTCCTATACATCAAAAATGACTTATGGATCATTTTACTAAAGTATTTAAACAATTTGAATGTGTTTTCTCAGTTTTGAGTAGGTCAATTGGCCTTTTTACTAAAATCGATGTCAATTTTAAATAAAAACATGCACTTGGAGTAATACCGGTCACACCGTGCATCAGATTGAGGTGCGACTGATTCATGCACATCTCAAATAAATTATGGATAGTTTTTGTAAAGTATTAAAATAATCTGAATGTGTTTTTTTGGTTTTGAGTTGGTCATTTTGTTTTTTTACTAAAATTGATGTCAATTTTAAATAAAGATGCACTTAGAGTCATACAGGTCACACCATGCATCAGATTGAGATACAGATAATTCCTACACATTCCAAATCACTTATGGATTATTGTAATAAATTATCAAAATAATATTCATGTGTTTTCTATATTTTGAGTATGCCACTTTTCTTTTTTACTAAAATTTCATTTTAAACTTGAAACATGCACTTTAACTCATGTGGATCACATTGTGTATTGGTTTGATGTGAGACTGATTCCTACAAGTCACAAATGATTTATGAATAGATTACCTAAATTACCAAAAAAACTCCAAGCTTGTTTGCTTAGTTTTCAGTGAGTTACACTTTTTAAAGTCAAATAATGACTTTAAACTGATAACAGACACATTGATTCAGTTGTCTTTTTTACTAAAATTATTGTCAATTTTAAATAGAAATAAGTAATTGGAGTCATACCATTACCATAATGTGAAGAATTGAGGTGCATATGATTCCTACATGTCTAATAGTCTCAAAAAAATCCTAACTGTCAATGTTACAACGATTTCCATTGACTTTCTTTGTCAAACTACCAACACTGCATGAACAGCTTCGAACAAACCACATCAACTTGAAAAAAGGAATCCACCTGTATAAGAAAAAAAATTATTATGAGTAATACTAAAAATAAATAAATTAAACATAAATATGAAATAATACATTAATTCCATAGACAATGATTTTACTATGAAAAGTTCTAGATTACCTCTGTGATTGAGCAGAGGCAACATCGTTGCTCTTCCTATAAAGGAAGTGGATGTAAATTTAAAGAAAGTGCTAAATGTACCACTATAGGGGTGAAAAGATTTTAAGGGAGAATAATTCTGTAAAATTTTTGGTGCAGAAAGGCATAAAAGATGGACATAACACCCCAAATCGAAAAAAAGAATCCACCTGTATAATAAAACAATTATTATTTGAGTAATACTAAAAAGAAATAAATTAAAAATAAATATGAAACAATACATTAATTCTATGGACAATGATTTTACTGTGAAAACATCAAGATTACCTCTGTAATTAAGAAGAGGAACCATCGTTGCTCTTCCTTAAAAGGCATTGGAGGTAACTTGAATGAAAGTGAAAAATAAACCACTGTAGGGGTGAAAAGGTTTTGAGGGAGAATAATTCCGTGGAAGTTTTGGTGTAGAAAGTCATGAAAGATGGATAGAGCACCCCAAATCAAACAAAAGAATCCACCTATATAAGAAAGAAATTATTATGCGAGTAATACTATAAAGAAATAAATTAAACATAAATATGAAATAATACATTAATTCTATAGACAATTATTTTACTATGTAAACATCAAGATTACCTCTATAATTGAGCAGAGGCAGAATTGTTTCTCTTCTTTTGAAGTCAGTGGAGGTAACTTGAAAAAAGTGATAAATAAACTACTATAGGGGTGAAAAGGTTTTGAGGGATAAGAAGTTTGTGGAATTTTTGGTGCATAAAGGCATGAAAGATGGACAGAGCACCCAAACTCGAACAAAATAATCCACCTGTATAAGAGAATAATTATTATGTGATTAATACTATAAATAAATAAATTAAACATAAATATAAAACAATACATTAATTCTATGGAAAATGATTTTACTGTGCAAACATTAATATTACCTCTATGATTGAGCATAGATAGTGTCATTTCTCTTATTGAAAATAAATTAAACATGGAAAAAAATATTTTAAAATAAATGAACTTTTCAAGTAATAATGAAAATTAAATCAATGTTTCATTATATAATTTTTTGATAAAATAGATAAAGTATATCATAATATTGCCTTTATATCTTTCTAAAGGGTTTCCTTTATTATAGTTTGTTCATATGAGGGATTGGTAACATCATCATGTGTAGAAAACATTGTCTGCATGAGTAGTCAAACATTTAATTTAGATTATGTTAATGAAATAGATAATATATAATATTTTTAGGGAAAACATAATATATTAAAAAACATTTTTACCTTCTCATTGGACTCTATTTATTTTTAAAGGTTTCGAGGATTTGGTTCTTCTATCAAGAATCCAAATCCCCTATTTGTAGTCCTCTCTAACGTACAAGACATTGTATACATTGGGAATGACATGAACTGATCCTTGATTGAATATATAATTTAAATTAAGAGAAAACAATCTAGGATTGTTTTCTCGGTTTTAGCAATGTGATGCACATTTTAAACTAAAATAATACTTCTATATTGAAAAAATGAACTCATAGTCATACACGTCACACCATGAATCGTATTGAGGTGAGGATGATCCCTAAATGTCACAAATGACTTATGTATTATTGTTCTAAAGTATCAAAATAATCCGAATGTGTTTTCTCAGTTTTGAGTATGTGAGTTGTCCCTTTTACTAAAATTGATGTCAATTTTAAATAAAAAGATGCACTTTGAGTCATATAAGTCACATCGTGCATCATATTGAGGTGTGTCTAATTATTATATGTCTTAAATTTCTTATGGATCATTTTCATAAAGTTTAAAAACAATTAGAATGTGTTTACTCAGTTTTGAGTACGTCATTTTTCTTTTTTTACTAAAATTCCATTTTAAACTAAAAACACGCACTATGACTCATATAGATTACATCGTGTATCCATTTGACATGAGACCAATTACTACACATAAAAAATTACTTATGAATCAATTTAATAAATTATTAATAAAATATGAGCACATTTTCTCAGTTTTTAGTGAGTGATTTTTTTGAACTAAACTGCCGATTTTAAACTGATAACGGACACATTGAGTCATACCGGGCACACCGTGCATCAGATTGAGGTGAGACTGATTTCTACATGTTAAAAATGAATTATGGATCATTTAAATAAATTATAAAAACAATATTAATTTTTTTTATTATTTTGAGTAGTTTATTTGTCTTTTTTTATTAAAATTGATGTCATTTTCACACTTGAAGTCATACCGGTCACACCATGCATCAGATTGAGGTAGAAATGATTCCTACACATCTCAAATGACTTATGAACCATTTACCTAAGTGTGAATTAAGTAGATGCCTCCATCTACCTCTTTTTAAAATCATATAAACCCCTATCATTTTTTTAATAAAATAAAACCTATTAAAAAAACCAAGTGTTATTTAAAAAACAATATAAAAAAAATCCTCAACCAATTATTTTATTAAAGTTTTATTCAAATACTTGTGGATAAATTCAAGGATAAGAATGAAAGTAATTCATCATTAACTCTGCCTCCATGTCTAATCAAATAAATTAATTTCAATAACATACACTCATTAGCTGAAATTACACTGTAGCAACCCAAGACCCTTGGGTTGCGCAACACTACAGTTGCATATTCTGATTATTCTGTCTCCACCCTCTCTATTTCTTTCTCACCCTTTAATATATTGTTTCTCTAGTTATGTATAGCTTTTATATGGAAGGAGTTGGTAGCAATGGAGGCATTGAGTTAATAACTAGTGTCAATGGTGTAATTCTCACAAATGAGAGGTATTTCCCCTTTTAGAGAACATAATGAAGTACAAGGGGAAATGCCTCCCATTTACTTTCTTATGTTCTATAAAAGGGCCAATGACTCCCATTTATGAGAATTACATCATTGAAACTAGTTATTAAATTTACACATCAATTTCAACTAACTCCTTCCAAAGAAAATCTCCACACAAGTAGAGAAATGATGAAGTGAATGGTGGGAAAGAAATGGAGAGGGTGAAGATGGAAGAATCACAATACGCAATTGTAGTGCTGTGCAATCCGGGGGTATTGGGTTGCTATAATATAATTTCAAATGAAGATAGTATGTTACTGAAATTAATTTATTTGATTTGATGTGGAGTTAGAGTTAATGATGAATTACTTTCATTTTTATCCTCGAATTCATCCACAAGGATCTGAATAAAACTTTTATAAAATAATTGGTTGAGGGTTTTTTATATTGTTTTTTTGATAAAACCTGGTTGTTTTTAATAGGTTTAATTTTATTAAAAAAATTAAAGGGTTTTATATGATTGGAAAAAGAGGTCGATTGAGGTGTGTACTTTGTTCACACTTACCTCGATAGGCAATAAACCTAAACGAGGTTCATACCTTCCACCATCAAAAACTATAAAATAGAGGTCACTCCTCATTTGATACATAGATAAATAAAGTGAATCTACCTAAATATTATATATATATATATGTATTATATTTGTAACTTTATTTGAATATAATTATATATATATGTATATTATTTATCAAATTGAAATTTATTTAAATATACAATATATTATTTGATGTATATATATAATACTATTTTTTCTAATGAAAATAAAATAATAATAATAATAACAATTTTTAAATTATATTAATTATAAATAATTATTATTTTGGGTAATTATGTATAAAATATAATTATTTAAATGTTGTAAATTTTAATTATTTCAAAAAAATTTATATATAGTTACCTAATTTTATTATTTTGAAAGTAACACGAGTTTACAATATTTTATTAGTTAGTTAATTATAAATTATAATACTATTAATTAAATTTATATATAGACCTAAAATGTATATATAGACCTAAAATGATGAATACCTAAAAATAATTTCTAATGTATAGAATTTGATAACTTACATTCTATTTTTTGGAACAAATGATGTAGCAAACTAAGGATTCTAGGGAGACCATCAAATATGCATTGACCCATATTTGAGATTCTAGGGAGATCCATAAAGAAGTTGGCATAAATCAATAATACACATCAACAAGATATATTAGAAACAAAGGAGAAAAACACACCAACCCTTACAACATCTACCACATACACATTTAAACACACACACACACACACACACATATCATGGAAATACACATAATTGCAAAAGAAATGCACATTTAAACATATTTTTTAATGAAAATAAATATAATCCCTTCCTAATTTGGAAATCCAGAACCATAATTTATGAATAAATAATTATAAAATCACCCTTACATTATAAGTTCTGAAAACACATATAAATAGAGAGAAATATATATATATATATATGTATATATATCTTTATAAAATTAAATTAAATTGATAAAAATATATGTAACCCTTATAGTAGAATGTCAAAACATAGTAAAATAAATAAAACACCATGCTAATTTTGAAAATAGTGATCCATTAAAAATAAATAAGTATGGTATCACCCTTAATAAGATTTCTCTTAAAATAAAACCAAAAAACTATGAGCAAATAAATTTTTAAGAAAAAACCCTTACATAATAATATTAAAACTGAATTTAAATAAATATATTCCTCTACATGAATTGTATAAAATCAACTTTTGTTACTGCATCGCACCATCATTAGACTGAGAATTGGTTTGCTAAATCAATTTTCTTGGAACAAACAAAGGAAATTGATTCAAAACAGTGAAGCAAACTAGGGTATAAATGTAGATAGTGAAGCAAATTGATTAAAAAAAACACCAAAACATGATATCCAAAACATTAGTGAAGAAAACAACGAATCATAAACAAAAGAAAAAGAGAAGACAACAACCGGAGCACAAATACATAAATAAAATCGGAACCTATAAAGGAAATTCAGAAACCCTCGAATCCAGATCTCAAAACAAAAAATATAGAAAGAAAACCAGAACCTACAAAGGAAAAAAAAGGCCTACCTCGCTCGGTTGAAGAAAATCTGAGCAAAAGTGTTGAAAATGGGTGGCTTCTACGGAAAGATTCTAATATCGCGACAGGTTCACAACAGGTTAGGTTTTTTTAATTAGATCAGGACACTTTTATCAGCACTTTTTTAAAATCATTGATAAAGAGTCCTTTTATCAACACTTATTATTTAAGCTCTGATAAAATTCATATTTATCAGCGCTAAAGAAAGCGCTGATAAAGATTTCTTTTATCAGTGCTTATTACTTAAGCACTGATAGATGATTTATATTTATAATTATAATTTTTTTTGTAAATATACATATACTTAATATATATATATATAAATATAAATATAGTAAATATATTCCTTATTTAAATATATTTATTATCATTTAATAATTATTTAAATATATAATTATTTATTTATAATTATATAAATATTTTTAAAAAATAATATTTATGTCATTATATATATTTATATAATTATATAAATATATATAAATATAAATATAGTAAATATATTCATTATTTATGTAAATTTATTATAAATTTAATAATTATTTAAATATATATAATTATTTATTTATAATTATATAAATACTTTAAAAAATATTTATTTATTTATAATTATAAATATATAATTTTATAAATATAGTATGTACATTTTTAAATATATTTATTTATAAATATTTTTTTACAAATATTTTTTTAACATTATTAATAAATATCTAATTTTAAGTGCATGTGTTTTAAAAATGAGTGAAATTGGATAAATTAAAAATAAGTACACTTTAATAATATTAAAAAAATGGATAAGTTTTGTGTGTGTGCATTGTATATAAAAATTTATTAATTACATATATGTGAAATCAATATAACACACATTTGATATATGTTAAATTGAAAAATCAAACGACATTCAATTATATGTCCATTACTCTATGCAATTTTCATTATTTTTAATTCATATTTTTTTAATTATAAACCATTACTCATTAAATATATGACTATTTAATGTAAAGCTCATAAATATTTTGTAATATATAAATCATATTTATATACATTAATATATATTGATATATTTAATATATATTATTTATTAACATTATCAATAATCATCTAATTAATAAAATGTTTAATATTTTTCTCAATTTACTTATTTTTAATTTTAATTTGTTTATTTTTCATTTTTAATATTTATATATTTAAAACATACTATTTATTAGTATTTATAATTTATATATAGTATAATCAATTTATTCATTTTTATCAATAATTATTTAATTAATAATTTTTTTAATATTTGTTTAATAAAATCATTATTTATTTATTTAATTATTTCATTTTATTTATTGGGACCTTTATTAGTGCTAAAAAAGCACTGATAAAGAACTCCTTCATGAGTGCTAAAAATATAGTGCAGAATAAAGATGCCATTTATCAGCACTTTTTTCTAGCACTGATAAATACCAGCACTGTTAAATGTCATTTTTGTAGTAGTGAGAGGATATACTAGTGAAAATCACCAAACTAGTGGATTTGAGCATTGGAGTGGACTAGAAGATCTTTTAGGACCCCGGAATACCCTAAGAGGGGAGGGGTGAACCGGGGTGTCAAATTTTTCTTTTAATGTGATGGATCTTGTTCCAATATTGGTAGGAACTCATTGAACCTATAAGATGGATTCGATCATCAATCAAACATTCACATGTGGAAAGACAAAATATGAGTTTTACTTGGTTCACCACTAAGGTATAGTCTAAGGATAATACACCGAAAATGTGTCGGTCATACCAAAATCCACTAATCTTCACTAGTTGTGGAATACAAGAGTTAAGACACAGTCACTCTATTCCAGGAACACTGCCTTTAAAATATTTTAGGGATAACTCACTATGTCCCTAAAAAAACTTTTTATTACCCCCTATCTCACTACCTTGAGAGAGATTCACACACAGTTTATGGACTTGTAGGTCCCTTCAATAGATTGGCATTGAAATATTTGTCTCTGTCTAGCACGAGACTTTTCTTGCATTGAAATTCTAAATTGATGCACTTGAAAGCACTGTTCACTAAAAACTAGATGTTCAAAACTGCCTATCATGAAGTTTAATCCTTTGCGATGCTAATTCCTTCGCAGAACCAACTACCTTCATGAACTATCCTACTTCCTCCGCAAACTACGATGATTCCTCCATGAACTACGCTTCACCACGTGACACGAGTGCTTCGCGGACCACCTATTCTTCCGTGGACCGTTCCTACTTCATGGAAGAATTCTCCTTCCATGAATTTCCTCTCCTTCATGGACCATTGATGTCTCACAGACCACCTCTCCTCTGCAGACCCTTCTTCTCCTCCATGGACCGTTACCTCTTCTGTGGATTGCCTCTGCTTCTACAGACTCTTTTCCTTTGCGAGCTGCAGAGCCCTATAAACCTACTTTCACAACATGTTCCCACAAACCAATTCACCCTTCATGGAATCCTACCTCACAAACTCTTCTCCTTTGCAGAATTGTTTCCCTGAGAACCACTTCAAACTTAGCCAAATTCTCCCCAGAGCAAGGATGTTTTCTAATAAAAACCGCTCTCAGTAATGATGGGATTATCAGTCCTTATATAGGCAAATAGATCCAAAAATCTCACTTATCCAAATCACCCAAATCTTTGATGCGGTAAAACCTTTACCTTGTACTGTGATTCTCCTGTGAACCATTTTTCCCTCCGCGGTCTGCTTACCACCTCTCTTCCTTCACAGTGGCTGATCTCTTGCACGAACAAAACCCTTAATGGATCCTCAAATCACCACCTTATTTCCACAAATGGAGATCCATCCCACATACCTCAAGCCTTCCATGACCCATTTTCCTCTCGTGAACTGCAAGCCTCCCTGTGGACCGTTTTCCCTACGCAGTCTGCATACTACGCTTCGCGGTCCACATAGCGCTGTTATACAGAAATCCTGCCTTTACTGTTTTTCCTCTCCGTTCTACATACCTCTCTTAACGGTCCACAAAATGTGTTTAATGGTCCGCAAAAAATGCTTTATAGACTCATTTTCATAAAAATTCCTTTTCCAAAAAGATAAACTTCCTATTTTGGGACCCAAAAATTTGGCAAAACACTGGGAAACGATACCACCTTCAACACTAATGTTGTCCTGTAGTGTAAGATCACCCATCTTTCAAACTACTTAATATTCCATGTGAGGATTTTCAATAAACACAAAACATACTCAACTTCTAGTAAAGAACAACCTTGGTTCCAACAGATCTTTTTTCCTGAAACCACTATACATCATTGTGTTCTTTTCTTTATTTATTTATATCTCTCACTCATCTTTTAGAGAGAAGGAAAGGTTCACTACAAAACAAATGAGGTGATTTAAATATGTTAATTTTTTTGAAAAACACAATTCACCCCTCTATTATGTCTTTGTCTTCATCATAGTTATTATGACACAACATATAGGAATAATATTTTCATTATCATCCTCCTTATAATTTACACTCACACCTTCATTTATCATATTAACATTTTGATTCACTGGTTCCTCTATAGACTGTTCATTCACTCTAGAAACATCCTCACAAGAGATTTCTTATTAAATTGAATAGATGAACTCTCTTTTACAATTCTTATAGTATATAGCTTAGAAATTGAACCCACTAGTGATTTTTTCATTTCATTCTTTCTTTGATTGATTTTTTTGTTTTAAGATCTATAATTTTAAATTATTTTAATTATGGTACCTAAAAGTTATGAATTATAATTCAAAAAAATAATTATAATTCATATATTATTATAAAATATTTAAATTAGTAGTCCTTCAAAAATAAAACTATATATTCCAATCAATTGATTTTTATTTAATATTTAATTATTTTTGCGCATATTTCTATAACAAAATAAAGCAAAAAATATAAATAAATAAATGCATTTAACAGCTAAAATTATAAAAAATTATACTCAAATTTCTATAAACTACATAAAAAATTTTACATGAAATTATTCAAAAGTAAAAAATTTAACATTAAAAGACTGAATTGTAAAATTAGACTTGTTTTTGAAAAATGAATTTTTTCAGTTTTTTAGTTATCAAAATGTAATGAAAAAGGTAAAAATATTCTCTAACATGTTTTAAAAAAATAAAATAAAAATTATTCTATAAAACTAAATGAATTTTAGTTTTATTTTATTTCAAAAGTATAACATTTTCATTTTCATTTTCTAAAAAAATATTTCTAGATTTATATAATTCAACAGATTTTGTAATGTATTTTTAAAAAATTAATACAATAAATATTATCTAAAAATAAATGCAGTGTGCTATTTTTTTAATAATAATCTACTTTTTACAAATAAAATATTACTTTTAAATTTAATAAATAAATAAAACAAAAACAAAAAAATGACATAAAATAAAAATTGTATGTATGATTATGAAGCTCAAGAAGATTAAGTAGCGTGTAAATCAAAATTTATTTTTTAAAAAATTGATAAACCAATCAACCAATATGATTTCTGAATTAACTAATCCTAAAATAAATGAAATATCATTGTGAAATTAATTCCCAATTGACAACTATAAAAATAAAAAATTGTAAAACACAAATCATACAACATTGGTGAATCTGAAATTCATATAATTTTTGAAAATTAAACCAAACTATTAATAAAAATAAAAAATAACCATGATAATTAAAAAAAATGGTTATAAAAAAACGAAATACAGCTAGGGTGGGATGGGGGCTGCAGACCGATCGACCAGGGAGAGGGGGTCTCAACAGTAGGGCATGGGCACCGTAGTAGTAGCCTGTAGGAGAGGCCCAGGTAAGCCAAGGTGATATAGAAGGCAAGACCTAACAATGTCCGACCATCAAGTATTCAATGTGAGTTAGAGACATAATAGAGAGGTGAGGCTGGTGATGTGTAACGACCTGTCTTTTCACAAAGATAAAAATATTTATTTTATAGTTTAAATTCCTTTAAATGAGACTAAAAATGTTACCCAATGGATTCACAAGGGTCATGAAGGTGTTCAGATTTGGTTCAGAGCTCGGAACCTTGTTTTTTTGGAAAAATAACTAGGCCACATGGTTAGTAGAAGCTGTGCATCCTAGCACACAATCTCTACTAACTGTGTGTGTGTGTGGGGGGGGGTACAGAGGTACAAAATGACACACATGACTTATCTAATACCATGTGACTCTAGGTACATGACCGTGCGAGAAACTACAAACATTTGACAGTGAAATTTCATATGGTTTTCACATGGTTAGAGAAACTGTGTGCCTTGACCATGCGAGGTCTTCTCTTAAGTAGTGGATTTATCATAGTTTGTACATTGGTTGGGAAACCATTCACCTTAACCATAAACTCCCTATTTTGAGGGTAAAATTTCATTTTTCTCTTAATTAAATATATTTACCTATTTCCTTTCTCTCTCCTCTCATTCCAGTGGATTAATGTGATTTCCTTCTTCCGTGAGCTCCCAAACCTCTCAATCTAGGAATTGAGGTAACTCACACATTCATACTCTAAATCACGATCTCTTGGAAGCATCATATCTATCTCTATAAGATCTAGAATCCTCTCCCTTCCTATTTCCATTTATCTTCAGATCCATTATACTATTTAGGTGCAAGCTCTTTTACCCTATTTTTAGGATGTTGGAACATTTATTAGATTTCTTCCCACCCACTCCAAATCTGAGGTCAATATCGAGAAAGGAGTAATATTTGGCCTTGAGGTAGGCGGTCTCATCATTTTCCCCATAAGTTTTGGTGTTCGTAGCTTTTTCGTTGTGCCACACACTGACCTTTTACGCACTTCACCATTTTAAATTTAGTTCTTCATATTAAATTGATCTATGCACCTTGATATATGCCTTTTGATTGATGTTTAGTAGATTAGAGGATGTTGACCTTGGCTATAGACACCCCTTGGGTATGATAACTTGAATTTACCTTTGTAATTATTATTTTAAATACCTAGAACACATTCTAAGTGTTAGTCTTGGATTATAAAGTGAATTACCCATGATATTTAACTATTTAGTGAATCCAAGGCACCTTCTAAGTGCTTGGACCATCTTAGAATTGTAATTTATCATGTAGGTAGTTTTCTTATTAACCATGAGACATTCTAAATGGACCTTTGAGACTTATAAAATTCTAATACCATGTTTTAATGAACTAAATGGATTGATCACATAGGATGGATTATTCACAGTGGTTTTTTAATCTCAAAATGAATTAAATGGATTCATTGGAATGTTTAATGGGTGGAAAGGCCACACCTGTTATTGAATGATTAATTAATTGTTTTAAATTGAACTATTGCGCCTTATTTATATATATGGTCTTGGTGAACATGATACATGGGAGGTACTACCTCATGTATTATATTATGTATATGATTACACCATGATAAAGGATATGGTATGATGGTAAGAGATATGTTGAGCAAAAAAGTATTGAAGTCCCTTAATTCGGGTATTGATCATGATGTCTCACACCACTAACACTATTTGGAAGGTGCGCATGACTCACCACGTCCCTTGCTTTGAGTGTCAACATGATGGAAAAATCACCACCCCAAGTGTCGAGTATGAAATCTCACCCTCTTCATGAGATGTTGGTAATGTAACCTATTTATTGAGATTATAGGTTCATTCAGACTAGTCATAGATGTCTGAGTTATGCCCTAATCCATCCAATAACTAGTATTCCTGGTAAATGAACACTTACATCCACACACACTTGGTCCATATAGGTGGATGCAATATATAACTCTAATATATATATATATATAGTGATTGTTATGAAGTTAATTTTGACCAAGAGCTAAAACAGGTAGTGCCGCTAGGTGTCTTTTAGAAACCTGAGTGGGATGTCATTTATTTATCCAGATTTGTTTACTATTTCATTTATACCTACACACTGTTTAGTTATGATCACAACTTAGATTACTTCTAGACACCATTGGTGGTGGCCTACTGAGATTTTATCTCACACCCTACTCGGGCTACCTCTGGTACCCAAGAAGATTATTTGACTACAGGTATGAATAAGGGAAGCACCCTACTATAAGTCTTTGATATGTTTTCCTTATAGATGGAGCATAGGAGCAGAGGACCGAGCATATGCTCAAGATTCTAGTGGAGCCACTTTTTTTTTTATTTTTGTAATTTTTGTATAACATGATTGTAGATGCCTATACCCTATTCCCATTTTTTATATCAACATGCCATGCATCTATGTATATGACACTGCCTAATGGATTTGATTATTATTTAGTTGTTTAATTTATTTATTCTCCCGCTGCTTATTTATTCTGTCTATTCATATATGCTTCCTCTGTTGTATGTTTATAGTTACATCTGCTGTGCCATTATAATATGAGGGTATAATATCCTCACTTTACCACCTTTACACCCCTGTTGCTAGTCGGTAGCCTTTGGCATACAGGGAGGCATGCTTGAGGCCATGTGACCCACCAGATCGAGGCATGGGTTAAGTGGATCTTAGGTTGGGACGTTACAAAGTGGTATCAAAGGATTTATTTTTTCCTTTGTATTACTGTTTGGGTATTTTAAAGGAGGCTAGGAGTTAAAGGAGTTTGAAATTTACCCTGTTCCTAGATGTAGCTAACCCACATATAGGGGAGACCCAAATTACATGGGATGGGAAATTGTTATTATTGATTATTCTATTTATGGTTGATAAAACTTAACCATTGGGTGACATACTTATTTTATGATGTTATTATCATTGGTAGATTGAATGATATTTATTTACCACGACCTAATGAAATTAAGACATTTCATAACATGCATCATTATAGTAATGATAGGACTAATATGCCATGAATTTGTCCATGATATATTTATTTTCCAGTGTTTATTTTTTGATATCATATTTTTAGTGCCTTTATGTATTAAAGTGTGCTGCAATTCTTGCAGGGATTGGAAAACATAATTGAAACTTAAATTTGATTCCTTAACCGAATAGTTTTTTCTTGAATAGGTTAAATCAGACACCTTAAGCAATAAATTATGGCATGTTGAGCCATTCACTATTGGTCACATGGGTTGGAACGTGTTATGGTATGGGTTAAGTGGATTCTATATTTTGGTTCATCAGAAGTATGGTCCCTTATGGATTGAAAATTTTGATCCATCTAATTCAACTATTTAAAGATATTTAAATTCATAATGAGTACAAATTCAAGAATGAGTATCACTTAAAGAATTAAAGGGTTACCTTATACTTATAAAATAGAGACTTAGATCCCAACCCGACCTTAGTAGTGGGTAGTGGGGTATATATTATGTTCTTATGGCCTACTATGGTCTTTCTCTATAACCCAATCCTAAATTTAGGAGCAGATAAAGGAGTACAATATATTTATAGGAAGGATTTTCACTTGTCCTAGTTTTCTATCTATAATCTTTTAAATTATTAAGATCTATTCCGAGGTGTATATTTGGAATTGTAGCATTATGCCACCACGACATCCTCCTATCACACGACTTGAAGGTGGTGAAAACTAAGCACCTGAGGTGGTGGGCCTTAATACGCTAGTGATTTCTCCTACAGTGCCACCTATGACACTTCTTTCTATTCTTGATATAGACACTGAAGCCTAGTTCTACGAGTGATTTCTAAGTATGCTATAGAATATTCAAGGTGTTGTTCGACCTGCCCTGAGTATGAAAGAGTTGACTTGATAATTCCAGCAGCAATATCCTCCCACATTCTTGGGGGATGGAAGAACACACAATGCTTAGTCTTGGATCAAAGCTATTCTTTATATATTCAAGCATCTGGAGATTCCTCTAGAGTGGAGGGTCAAACTTTCAGTGTATATACTGCATGATTTCACCAAGCAGTGGTGGGATGTTATTACCTAGGTAGATCAACATAGAGATATGGTCTGTGAAGATTTCCATATGATCTTATATGATCATTTATTTCCCCATAATCTGAGGGATGATAGAGATAGAGAATTTATAAACCTACAATAGGGAAGTATGTATGTTATGGAATACTATTGTAAGGACCTGACCCCAGTTTCCCAGAGCCAGTGCCTTGTTTGATTACATTGGCATACATACAAGGAATACAAATCCAGAAGGACCGAGTAGTTTAGTATTATTGGAAACAAGATTCATACATAAGTTCAATATTATAACTTGAAGAGAAATACAACGTGGAAGCTCCTTAGACAACACCCATAACTCCTAGGTTATTTCAGCATGTCATTCAAAATAAAATCCTTCATGTCCTGAAAAAAATGATACATAAGAAATGGGAGAGCTCAAATGCTCAGTAAGAGTAAGCAATACAGAGGAAGATAGTATAAACATAAGACATGGTGCATAATTGAAAACACATGCCCTTAATAATAAACTTGAACACATTATGGTAGGAAAATGAGATGAGTAAATAATGCCATAATAAAACATAATCATGGGTATTATACTAATCGAATAACCACATGAAATATCAATAGTTGAACTCATAATGATAGAATTCATAATTCCAGACATTCTGAAACATTTTGTCAAGGCCTCGACCAAGACGTCTAATGATTAAGACCTTGACCAAAATCCATATCACATTGGGAAAGGCCTCTGCCAATTCCATTTCTATTTGTCTCATGAGACCTACCGATGCATCGAGGGGCTATAACGGACCCCACCCATCACATAATAAGTCCAATGCATTACTCATATGATCTAGGATCAACATAAACAATATATACATTCATATTGAAACTATCATATGAAATGTAACCAACTTTCACAAATTATTGAACATAAACACTAACCATTCGAAATAATATGATGAATGGTTTTAGGATAGATCATACACAATAAAGTTAGTAATAAACTATTCAATAAAATATGGTATATGAAATCATAAACGATTAACCCCAACAATACATAAGAATCAACAAGAGTGTTGAATCAAACGATAATAATCTTCTAAAATCATTAAGCAATTCTTGTGATAAATACTATTTTATTTTTAAAAGAAGAGTTCTTTTGGAAAATTATTTGTATAAAACCAGAAGTAAAGTAAGATAGTATTTTATGATAAAATGATTGTTTTTAAAAGGATAATGATTTCAAAAAATAGATTATAGCTTGCCCTTGAAAATAAAAATGAATTTGAGAAATCCACTTATATCGGGCTCGTATTTTAGAAACAGTTTTGAGAGCTCCTTTTAAAACATGTAGCTATCCACAAAATAGGGAAGGATTCTAGTTGGTTTACATATATATAATACTCACACAAAATTTATGAGGAGTACATAAAAATACATAAGGATTTTATTGAGAAAATTAGACAATAAAAGTAACCCGAAGGAAAATGGAAGTTCGGGTGGAAAACCCTTGCCTTAACTCTGAACGTGTTCCGCTCTTGTAATTAAGCTCCTGGAATATGAAATTATACTTATTAATAAATTATTTCAGAACCTATTATACATGTATTTAGTTTATCATAATTCTGGTTAGTTCATTTATGTCTTTATTGATTAGTTATTGTATTGAATTTCATCGTTCCGGAGTTAAGGTAAGGGTTTTCCACCCGAACTTCCATTTTCCTTCGGTTTACTTTTATTGTCTAATTTATTCAATGAAATCATTATGTATTGTTATTTACTCATAAATTCTATGTGAGTACTATATATATGTACACCAACCATAATCCTTCCCTATTTTCTAGATAGTTACATGTTTTAAAGGGAGCTCTCAAAACTATTTCCAAAATACGAGCCCGATACAAGGGAATTTATCAAATTCATATCTATTTTCAAGGTCAAGCTATAATCTATTTTTGGAAACCATTATCCTTTTAAAAAAAATCATTTTATCATAAAATACTATCTTACTTTACTTCTGGTTTTATACAAATAATTTTCCAAAAGAACTCTTCTTTTAAAAATAAAATAGTATTTATCACAAGAATTGCTTAATGATTTTAGGAGATTATTCTTGTTTGATTCAACACTCTTGTTGATTATTATGTATTGTTGGGGTTAATCGTTTATAATGTCATATACCATATTTTATTGAATGTTTTATGACTAAATTTATTGTGTATGATCTATCCTAAAACCATTCATCATATTATTCTGAATGGTTAGTGTTTATGTTCAATAATTTGTGAAAGTTAGTTACATTTCATATGATAGTTTCAATATGAATGTATATGTTGTTTATGCTGATCCCTACTCATATGAGGAATGAATTGGACTTATTATGTGATGGGTGGGTCCTGTTATAGCCCCTCGATGCATCGGTAGGTATCATGAGACAAATAGATGTGGAATTGGATGAGGCCTTTCCCAATGTGATATAAATTTTGGACGAGGCCTTAATCATTAGACGTCTTGGACGAGGCATTGGAAAAATGTTTCAAAATGTCCGGCATTATGCATTCCATCATTATGAGTTCATATATTGATATTTCATGTGGTTATTCGATTAGTATAATACCCATGATTATGTTTTATTATGGAATTATTTACTCAGCTCATTTTTCTGCCATAATGTGTTCAAGTTTATTATTAAGGGCATGTGTTTTCAATTATGAACCATGTCTTATGTTTATACTATCTTATGCTGTATTCCTTACTCTTACTGCACATTTGAGCTCACCCCTTTCTTATGTATCATTTTTTTCAGGACATGAAGAAGTTTATTTTGAATGACATGCTGAAATAACCTAGGAGTTATGGGTGTTGTCTAAGGAGTTTCCACGTTGTATTTCTCTTCAAGTTTTAATATTGAACTTATGCATGAATCTTGTTTCCATTAATACTAAACTACTCGATCCTTCGGGATTCGTATTACTTGTATGTATGCCAATGTAATCAAACAAGGCACCGGCTCCGGGCAACTGGGGTCGGGTCCTTACAGTTGGTATCAGAGGAAGTTTAGTAGAATACTTGGAAACTAGATTTAGAAAACATAGAATTAGGGAAGAGTCCCTAAGTTATTCTTTGAGGATATACATACAATAACTTCCTGGTATTTTGGTAAGGAATCGATTATGTGGATCTTTCAAGCAATACATCCCTGTCTAGATACGAGCAGGTAGAGGCGGCTCTGACACAAATGTATCTAGGGGTAAAACCCAAAAACACCGCTTTGAGCTAGACTCGAACG
Source organism: Viscum album (assembly GCA_963277665.1). Classification (NCBI taxonomy): domain Eukaryota; kingdom Viridiplantae; phylum Streptophyta; class Magnoliopsida; order Santalales; family Viscaceae; genus Viscum; species Viscum album. Next base: position 989,482,041 of record OY728167.1, read on the forward strand.
GGAACTGGTGTACAACAACAGGCCTTGCTGCTATCTTGGTTATGACACTCCCAGGGGATATTCTTAGGATAATTCACATTTTCTTTACAAGCCATTATGAAGGAGTTAAATGTAAAATATCCTTCAAAGAAACCATATTTGTGAATATGGGATTATCCATGTGTAGGATCTCAATTTTTCTGAGTATTTTTAAGTTAAGATTATACATTATGATTCATAAAATAATCTAGTGTATTCCATTATCTAGATATGACGCCTAGTGGAAGGAATGGAAATCGCACGAATACACGTGTTCCCTATAGGGATTTTCCTCTGACGCAAGATAATGATTTTGGCTCTGGTGCTGTGACTGGTGCTGAACAACTCATAACTATACTGGGACAACTTACTCAGGTTATGAATAATAACCTTATCCGTATGGAGCATCCGGATCCACCGTGTGGAGGAGCTATGCTAGACCTCTTTATGCGACAACAACATCCATCGTTCAATGGGACTACAAACCCGTTTATAGTAGAGTAGTGGATATGTTCCCTTGAGAAGATATTTCTTGCTTTGGGATGTAATGAAAGATAGAAAGTTGTCATGGCAGTATATCTTCTATCGGGATATGTGGATCAGTGGTGGTCATTAATCCAAAACACAAAGGAGGAGGAAGAGATAGAAGAGATGGAATGGGGGGATTTTAAGAAAATCTTCTTAGAAAAATATTTTCCTCATGAGCAGTGAGAAGATATGGAAAGAAAATTATTGAATCCGAGGCAGAAGGAGGATGAAAATGTTGCCATGTATGAAGCCAACTTTACAAGGTTATCAAGACATTATGTGAACTATATATGAAATCCAAGGAGAAAAATTGATCGATTCTTTGATGGCCTAAAGCCATTCCTCTGGCAGGCACTGGTCTCCCAAATTTTTTCATCATATGAGGATATAGTTTTGTGTGCCATCAAGACAGAAAAATAATTCTCTAAGTCTTATGACTTTAAGGGAAAGCAAGAAAAGAAGAGGGATGCTGAAAACCCTGGGAAAGGAAATAAGGAAACGGGGAAGAAGGGAAGAGTTGAATTTCCACCATGTGACAATTGTGGAAGGAAACACCCTGGTGCATGCTTAAAAGGAAAAGGAGTATGTTACAAATGTGGTCAGAAAGTCCATCTTGCTAGTGATTGCAAAGGGAAGAAGGAAGCCAATGATGTTCAATGCTATAGTTGTCAGGAGATGGGACACTATGCTAATGATTTTCCAAAACTTTAAGGAAATATGCAACAGAAAAGGGAAAGGGACCAGGGAAAAGCTTATGAAATCACAACTATAGAGGTTCAAGTTCTTAATGACATGGTGGTAGGTACTTTAATTGTTTCCTCAAGTTTATCCAATGCTTTATTTGATTCTGTATCATCGCATTGTTTCATATCTTCCCAGTTTGCTAAGAAAATTAGATATTTTCATTTTGATTTAACAAGGGAGTTGTCAGTAAAAACTCCTAAAGAAAGTATCATTGAAACAAAGTTTTGTGTATCAGTTCCCATTAGGGCATATAAATTTTCCTTATCTATGGATCTTATTGTTATACCCATGATTGAGTTTGATATAATCATCGGTATGAATTGGCTTTAGGACCATGATGTGAAAATTTATTGTAATAAGAATGAGGTTACAATCTTCGATGATGATAAGGAGTACTTTATCTTTAGAACAGAAACGTCACCACCTAATTCTTATCTAGATCCACCCATAGTATATCAACTAAATTCAATTATTGGGGAGGAACAGAATGAAATAACTATGGGTGAGGAAAAGAATGTTCAAATAGAAGATGTACCTGTTGTGCAAGAGTATATTGATTTCTTTCCAGAAGATTTACCTGGACATCCTCCAGAGCGGGAAATTGAGTTTTCCATTGACTTAATTCCTAGTTCAAGACCCATATCAAAGACCCCTTATATAATGGCACTATGGAGTTAGTGAAACTAAAAAAGCAACTAGAAGAATTGAGTGATAAAGGATTTATTTGACCTAGTGTTTCTCCATGGGGAGCCCCTGTCCTATTTATTAAGAATAAAGATGGATCCATGAGGCTGTGCATTGATTACATGGAAATAAATACGATTACAATAAAGAATAAGTATCCTCTATCAAGAATTGATGATTTATTCGATCAAATTCACCGAGCCCAATATTTTTCAAAGATTGATCTTCGATTTAGATATCATAAGTTACTTGTGAGGAAGGAAGACATTCCAAAAATAGTATTCCGAACCAGATATGAGCATTACGAGTTTATAGTAATGCCTTTTGGACTAACTAATGCACCATCTGTTTTTATGGAACTGATGAATAGAGTCTTCAAGGAATATCTTGATGACTTTGTGGTGGTATTTATTGATGATATCCTGGTGTAATCTAGAAGCTATGAAGAACATGAAAATCACTTGTGCACTATTCTAAAGACTCTGAGAAGAAACAAATTATATGGGAAGTTCAGCAAGTGTGATTTCTGGCTCCAATGAGTTTCCTTTCTGGGCCACATTGTCTCTAAGGATGGAATATCTGTAGATCCTGCAAAGACAAAGGCTTTGCAAGAATGCCCTACTCCAACGAACGTAACTGAGGTACGTAGTTTTATTGGTTTAGCAGGTTATTATCGGCGTTTTGTTCAGAACTTCGCCCGTTTAGCCAACCCAATGACCAAGCTCACATGAAAAGGGGTTAAGTTTGTATGGACCAAGGAATGTGAAGAGTGTTTTAAAGAATCGAAGAGGATGTTAGTGAATGATCCGATCCTAACCCTACCATCGAGGAATGATGGGTTTGTTATATATAGTGATGCATCAAAGAAAGGACTTGGTTGTGTCCTTATACAGAATGATCAGGTGATTGCCTATGCATCTAGGCAACTAAAAATTCATGAACAAAACTATCCAACCCATGATCTTGAGTTAGAAGTGGTAATATTTGCTCTGAAGATTTGGAGACATTACCTCTATGGAGAAAAATGTGAGATATATACAGATCATAAGAGTTTGAAGTATATATTCTCACAGAAAGAACTAAACATGAGACAAAGGAGGTGGATTGAGCTACTCAAAGATTACAATTTCACAATACACTACCACCCAAGGAAAGCAAATAAGGTAGCAGATGCATTGAGTAGAAAAGACCAAGGAATTCTGAACAAGATGAGAGTTGAAAGGGATCCCATGTTCATAGATCTAGTAAATATGAATATGGGAATTATTAAGGAAGGTATCACATCACTACTTTTTCAAATGGTTTCCCAACCTTCTTTACTAGAGAGGATAAAAAGTTATCAGGCTGATGATGAGGAGTTTCCAAAGAAAATTAAAGCAATAAATGATGGGAAGGTGACTGACTTCTCATATGAAGATGGCATTTTGAAATTCGGGAAGAGGCTTTGTGTTCCCTCTATTCCTGAGCTAAAGAGAGAACGGTTGGATGATGATCATAGATCTAATTTTTCTATAAATCCTGGTAGCACAAAGATGTATCGAGATCTCTGAGAGAACTTTTGGTGGGACAATATGAAAAGGGATATTGCTGAATATACGTCAAAGTGCCTGGTATGTCAACAAGTGAAGGCTGAGAGGGAAAAGTCTAAGGGGATGATGCAACCACTACCCATACCATCATGGATGTGAGAGAACATTACCATGGACTTTGTCATTGGACTCCAAAGGAAATCTAAAGGAAACAATTCTATATGGGTCATTGTGGATTGTCTTACAAAGATAGCTCACTTCATAGCGATTCGAGAGGACTTCTCATTGGATCAACTTGCACGGATTTACATCAAAGAAGTGGTAAGGCTGCATGTAGTACCACTCTCTATTGTATCCGACTGTGATACTAGATTCACCTCGAAGTTCTGGAAAAGTCTCCAACATGCTTTAAGCACTGAACTGAACTTTAGTACGACCTATCATCCTCAAACTGATGGCCAATTCGAGTGGACTATTCAGACATTGGAAGACATGTTGAGGGAATGTTCTATGAAATTCAAAGGAGGATAGGACCAACATCTTCCACTAGTTGAATTATCCTACAACAATAGTTTCCACTCGAGCATACGTATGGCACCATATGAAGCCCTTTATGGGAAAAGGTGTAGAACACCGGCGTGTTGGGATGAAGTTGGTGATAGAAAGCTGCTAGAACCTAAATTGGTTGAGGAAATAGTGGAGAAGGTGAAAACCATTCAACAGTATATCAAGGCAGCCCAAAGTCGACAGAAGAGTTATGCGGATAACCGTTGACGAGACCTGGAGTTCAAAGTAGGAGACCTGGTATTTCTATGCATATCTCCATGGAAGAAGGTCATGCGGTTTGGGAAGAAAGGAAAGCTAAGTCCCAGGTATATCGGCCCCTTCGAGATCCTTGATCAATTCAGAGTTGTGGCATATCGACTGACACTTCAACCAACCTTGTCGTAGGAACATGATTTCTTTCATGTATCTCTCTTAATGAAGTACATACCAGACCCTTCACATGTACTCTCTTCATAGGTGGTACAGTTGGAGGATGGTCTTTCCTATGAGGGGCAGCCGGTGAAAATTTTGGATCGTAGAGACAAAGTTCTACGCAACAAGACTACTCATCTGGTCAAGGTATTATGGAGAAACCATAAGTACAAAGAGGCAACTTGGGAACTGGAGGAATCAATGAAAGAGAAGTACCCCAACTTGTTCTTATCCTAGATTGTAAATGAAATTTCGAGGGAGAAATTTTTTTTAGGAGGGAAGAATGTAACGAACCAATATTTTTTTTAAAGGAAATTACTTTCTTATAAATATTTCATAATCACATTAACTACTAAGTGCTATGGGACCCTTAAAACATAAGTTTGTCACTTCCGTGATGTGAATTTCAAAAATCCGACATACACAGTCGCGATCAGTGAGTTATTTAGAGTCCAATAAGGAAAACTTAATTTTTGGTGAATAGTAACCTACCCTTATGAATAGTAACATACCCTTATGAATAATGATATACCCTAATGAATAGTAACCTTACCTATGATAATGTATAAATAATATTCAAGTTGAAAGTATGATATACCTATATTTTAGAATAAGTTAATGAATTTTTTAAAACTGGTTTTTGATAATAAATTATGATTGTAATTAAATATTAAATTATTAATATTTAGAAAATTATTTTTAAAAAATGGACTTCATTTTTGGATTATACATGTCGAAAAATGGTTGGGGTAAAATTTTGGGATTTTTCTGAAATACTTGAATTTTTGATGAATAGTGACATATCATAAATTGCGAAATTAAGATAAATACACTAATTATAGAATCATGTGTGATGTTCTATTGATGTAAGCCCACTTGTTTTGGGATCACATGATAAAATTACTATTCTTGGTCATGTAAAACTCACTATTCCTTGTCTTGAGGAGAAATAATAAATTAATCAGTTTTATATTAAGAAATCCCCTCTCTCCTCCACTATAAAACCCCCCTCTCACCCCCTATTCCAATCACTCCTCTCAAGCCTTGTGCCTTCTCCAAATTTTGTCCAAATACCCTCCCAACCTCCTCTCCCACGTCCAGAAAGCTTTGGTCTCATTAAAAGACCAAAACCTCTCCCTTAAGGAGGCTCTCAAGGAAATTTGGTTCAAGAGGTAAACTCCTCTTTTCAATTATTTGTGTTTCTTTTCATGGTCATTTGTTTTCTTACCTCTCCTTATCCAAATTTTGTGATGAATCCAGTACCTCATATGTACTGTAATATTTTAATGATATTGGAATAAGTTATCATCATCTCCCCTTTTTACCTTCTTTTATACTAGTAACAAAAACACCATCCGAGATGTGTCAATTTTACACATTCAAGGACGATGGACTTTCGATTTCTATTATCATTCTAAATTCTGGTCATGAAACCATTATTGTTATGATTTAACCATATTATTATATATAATACAACCTATTTAAGATTCTGTAATCCTTTTGTACATATGGTATTAAGTTATAAAGAAAAATGAGTTCGTTGTAATCAAAACCCACAAATTAACTGAAATAATTATCATTAAAGTTCTATATGATAATTCATCCTCTTTCCATGTAACCAAGTTATATAAATGAATAATAACATATATTTATTTTCATAAATAATATATAATTTCAATTCTGGATATTTACATCCATTCCACTTCATTACTTAAAAACATGTGAACCGAATATGAAAATAAAAGAAACGAACACTCCGGAACGACGAAATTTAATACAATAACTAATCAATAAAGAAAAAAATGAACTAACCAGAATTATGATAAAATAAATACATGTATAATAGGTTCTGAAATAAGTTATTAATAAGTATAATTTCATATTCTAGGATCTTAAGTACAAGAGCGGAACACATTCGGAGTTAAGGTAAGGGTTTTTCACCCGAACTTCCATTTTCATTTGCGTTACTTTTATTGTCTAATTTCCTCGATGAAATTATTATGTATTTTTATGTAATACTCATAAATTATGTGTGAGTATTATATATATGTACACCAACTAGAATCCTTCTCTATTTTCTGGATAGATACATGTTTTAAAAATAATCTCTCCAAAACTGTTTCCAAAAGTACGAGCCCAATACAAGGGAATTTCTCAAATTCATATCTATTTTCAAGGGAAATATATAATATGTTTTTGGAAACCATTATCCTTATAAAAGCACTAATTTTATCATGAAATACTATCTTACTTTACTTCTGGTTTTATACAAACATTTTTACAAAAGAACTCTTTTTTTTCAAAATAAAAGAGTATTTATTTCAAGAATTGCTTAATGATTTTATAAGAGTGTTTTCGTCTAATTCAACACTCTTGTTGATTCCATGGTATTATTGGGTTTAATAATTTATGAATTCATCTACCATATTTTATTTAATGGTTTATGACTAACTCTATTGTGGATGATCTATCCTAAAACCATTCACCATATTACTCGGAATGGTTAGTGTTTTATGTTTAATGATTGGGGAAAGTTAGTTACATTTCATATGATAGTTTCAATATGAATGTATATGTTGTTTATGTTTATCCCCGCTCATATGAGGAATGCATTGGACTTATTATGTGACGGTTGGGGCCCGCTATATCCCCTTGATGCATCGATAGGTCTCATGAGACAACTAGACGAGGAATTGGCTGAGGCCTTTCCCAATGTGATATGGATTTTGGCTGAGGCCTTAATCATTCGACGTCTTGTCCAAGGCCTTGAAAAAATGTTTCAGAATGTCCGACATTATGCATTCTATCATTATGAGTTTAGCTATTGATATTTCATGTGGTTATTCGACTAGTAGAATACCCATGATTATATTTTATTATGACATTATTTACTCAGCTCATATTCCTACCATAATGTGTTCAAGTTTATTATTAAAGGCATGTGTTTTAAATTATTCACCATGTCTAATGTTTATATTATCTTCCGATGTATTGCTTACTCTTACTGAGAATTTGATCTCACCCCTTTCTTGTGTATCATTTTTTTTCAGGACATGAATAAGTTTATTATGAATGACATGATGTAATAACCTAGGAGTTATGGGTGTTGTATAAGGAGTTTCCACATTGTATTTATCTTCAAGTTGTAATATTGAACTTATGTATGAATCTTGTTTCTAATAATACTAAACTACTCAGTCCTTCGGGATTCGTATTCCTTGCATGTATGCCAACTTAATCAAATAAGGCACCGGATCCGAGCAACTAGGGTCAGGTCCTTACAACTATGCTCATTTTACAAAGCTGCAACAGTTCTCTCATACTCTAGCGAGTGATGATATTATGGCCATTAGGTGATTTGAGGATGGGATGGTATATGCCATCTGGTCATAGGTCAATATATTTAGGTTGAACACTATTTCTAAAATCATAAACCAAGACCTTATTATAAAACAAAATTTGAGGGAAGCTCATGGTGCAAGTCAAGGTGGTTCGACACCTAGATTTATCAATGTTTCTTCTGCTAGAAAAAAGAGAAATTTTGATTCCACTAGTGGAGGTAGAATGAGTCATGTTATTCATTCCAACAACTTTATGATATGTCACCAGTGTGGGAAGTCGGGTCACACAAAGCCTCAGTGTTTATGAGATCTAGTGGAATATAGAGGTTGCGGCAGGATATGCCATATACAACACTTTTGCAGGACTTTACCTTTAGTTCCTAGTGAATGGGGATCTACATTTAACCCACGTTCAGAAGAGAGGCTAGTAGGATCATTCCAGATAGGCAGCTGGAATACCACTGACCAATTAGGCCATGGTGGCAGTTGAGGTAGAGGTGAGTAGAATCATAATTCTCAGCGCCAATAGATCGGGCATGCTCAGGGAAGTTAGGTAGTGACTTAGAGCTGTGGTAAATGCTAGTTACATGTAGTCCAACCTATTCCAGAGGATCATAGTGTCAGACCTTATACTGTACAAGGTACTATTCTAGTATCCTCGACTCTAGTGTCTACTTTATTTGACACAGGCGCGTCTCACTCATTTAAATCTAATGAAAACATGTTGAGTTTGGGCCTCGATATCGATCACTTATAGGAGTTATGAAACTTGATACTCCATTAAGTATCCAATCAAAGGGTTTTCACCATTATAAGTACTATCCCTTTGATATAGGTAGATACCTTTTCGTGTGGAATCTTTTCATCCCCGATATGGCAAGTTTTTATGTAATAATCAGGATAGACTGGTTAGTTCTCTATCAAGCCCATATCGATTTCTACCATCAGAGGGTGATGTTTACATAACCAGAGGCTTGTAGGCACATGCATAAGGGATAATGGTATATGAAAACTACATGATAAAGACTTGATTAGCAGAGGATAGGTAGTGTGACAACTCATATCGCTAGTCTTTTCCTAAATGACCATGGGTTATGATTCGCTATGTTTCCTCCTGCAGTGGAGCATTTCAGGGAAGTATTTTCTGATGAATTATTTGGTCTAACTTCAGTATGATAGGTATAATTCACTATTTATCTTGTTTTAGGAGCAAAATTATTGATCATTACTCCTTATAGTATGGAACCTATGGAACTTCTAGAGCTGAAGAAGCAATTGGAGGATATGGAGGCTAAAAGTTTTATACGCCTCAATACTTCTCCTTGGGGTTCACCAGTCATTATTTCTAAGAAGGTGGATGGTATACTCAGGATTTAAGTGAATTAACATCGATTTAACTAGATCACAGTAAATAATCAGTATCCACTGCCACATATAGGTGAACTCTTTGATCATCTCCAAGGAGTGAGAGTGTTTTTAAAGATAGATATGAGGTTGGGCTATCATCAGGTGTGTGTTAGGAATTCAGACATACCTATAATATATTTCAAGAGTAGGTATGGTATATATGAGTATCTATTCATTTTTTTGGTCTAAAAAAACACCTATTGTTTTCATAGATCTTATGAATTAGGTTTTTCACCCATATCTAGATTCATTTGTGGTAGTCTTTGTTGATGATATCTTAGTGTATTCAAATTCTATACATGACCATGCTAATCATATTTAGATCATGATAAATACATTGAGAGATAATTATCTCTATGATAATATTAGTAAATGCCATTTTGGATCGATAAATTTTACTTCTTGGGTCACATTATCTTAGAGTCAGGAATTTCAAAAGACCCAGAGAAAGTGAGAGCTGTAGTTTCCTGGGAGTTGCCTAAGAATTATTTTTGACATATGGAGTTTCTTAGGGATATCCAAATATTAAATATGATTCATCCAGAATTTACCATTTCTTGAAGTGATAATTAGGGGATTGATAAAGAAAGGTGTAAAATTCATGTAGTCAAAATATTGCGAAGCAGCCTTTCAGGAGTTCAAGGTCCGTTTGACTTCAGCGCTGATACTGATTCTACTAGATCCATACAAAAGCTATATAGTTTATTGTGACACATCATGTATTGGTATTGGAGCTATTTTGATGTAGGATGAGTGAGAAATCCTGTACAAGTCTCATTAGTTAAGGTCTCATGAGCAGAATTACTCAACACACGACCTCAAGCTAGCTGCTGTAGTTCATTCTCTATGTTGTTGGAGATACTATCTACTTGGAGATAATTTATTGATATAAAAATATCACAAAATCCTCAAGTACATATTTACATAATTAGATCTATATCTCAGATAGCGCAGGTGGTTTGAGTACCTACATTCATTTGATTTCAAGATTGCCTATAAGCCTGATAAGGGAAATGTAGTGGCTGGTGCTCTAAGCTGAAATAATCAGGTATAGGTAGATCAAGAGGCCGACAACGAATGAAAGATCATGACCTTATTATCATAAATGAACATTGAGGTTCAGAAGGACCATGGTCAGACTATCCTCACAACCTTGGCAATGACCTCTACTCTTCTGAAACAAGTATAAATGGGGAAACTATATAATCCTAAAGGCCTCATCCCAAGGGAAATCATGTCAGATGATGATATATATTTAGGTTGGACCATTGATGGGGATGATAAATTACTATTATATGGGTGTTTATGGGTCGAAATATACATTAGAGAGGAGCTGATGCGAGAATTCCACACCTCAACATGGGTGGTTCACCGTAGTGTCACTAAAATGTATCGAGACTTACATTGCCATTATTGGTGGCATGGTATGAAACACAATATTTACGGCTTCATCACTCGGTGTTCCACCTATAAATAGGTGAAGGTGAAATATAAGCATCTGATATGGATTTTACCACCATTTTCCATTCCTAAGTGGAAATGAGATGATGTCTTGATGGTTTTTGTGACCGGTTTACCCATATCACCTAATGGAAATGATATAGTGTGGGATGTCATTGTCTATTTGATGAAGGTCACACATTTCTTACCTATGTGAGATACCTTCTTGTTAGATGATCTAGGATGGATTTACGTTAGGGATCTTGTACATATTCATGGAGATCATCATTCTATCATTTCTAACAGATACACTCATTTTACATCATGGTTCTCACAGAGGTTGTAGAAGGACTTGGGTATATAGGTTCTTCTAAGCATGACCTATCACCTTTAGACCAATGTACAGATGAAGCATACTATTCAGGTGCTAGAGGACATGGTTTGTGCATGTGTCCTTAACTTTGGGGTTTCCTGGAAGAAACACATTCTTCTCATTGAGTTCTCTTATAATAACATCTTTCAGGCTACCATTGAGATGACTCCTTATGAAGCCTTATATGGTAGGCATTTTCGTTCACCTTTGTGCCTACTAGAGGTAGGGGAGGCAACTTTAATTACACCATGTATCATTAAAGAGACTATAGAAAAAGTTCAGTTGATTTGAAATCACATGATGACAACTCAATCTAGACAATAGCCATATTCCAACAGATGCCAAAGACCTCTCAAGTTCAAGGTCAAAGACCGGGTTTTCTTACTAGTCACACTCAGGTTGGTTCATAGATGTATTTAGAGGTAGGGTAAGCTATCACATAGGATCATTGGACCCTTAGAGTTTGTAAAATAGATCGGACCAATGGCTCACTAGTTGAAACTTCCTTAGAGATACCGATCCATGCATGATGTATTTCATGTATCTCAGATTTTCTGATATTATCCATACCCGCCACATGGATTTAAACCCGATGAGGTTGAATTGGATATAGATACTTCCTTAGAGGAGTATCCCATTAATATTGTTTATTAGAGCATAAATAAACTCTGAGGAAGGACATTTTCTTTGGTATGAGTGCTATGGTAGCACGACCGGGTACATGGTGAGACTTGGGAGTGGGAAGCTAGTATACAAGCTCAAAGGCCAAAACTCTTTGCTGACGATACCTATTTACCCTCAGAACACCAACTCAGGGATGATTTTCTTCAAAGAGGGGAGGTTGTAATGACCTATCTTTTCGCAAAGGTATGAATCGTTAGTTTTTGGTTTAAATTCCTTTAAACGAAACTTAAAATGTTACCCAATAGAGTCATAGGGGTCTCAAGGGTGTCTGGAGCTGGTTTAGAGCCTGAAACCCTATTTTTTGGAAAAATAACTTTGTCACATAGTTAGTAGAAACCATAAAGCCTAGACTGCATGGTCTCTACTAATTTTTTAGGAAAAAATAGAGGTGCAGTAGGAGACGTACAACTGTGCAAGAAACTACAGACATTTTAAAGTGGTAATTTTCATGTTTTGTGTATGGTTAGGGAAATCATGTGCCTTAACCATGCAGGGTCTTTCATTAAGCAGTGGCTTGAGCAGCATTTGAGAAACCACATGGATCAACTGTGCACCCCCTATTTTGAGGGTGAAATTACCTTTTTTTCCTTAATTAAATCTATTTACCTATTTTATTTTCCTCTCCTCTCATTCTAGCAGATGAATGAGGTTTCCTTTCCCATGATCTCCCAAACCTCTCAATCTAGGCATTGAGGTAACTCACACATCTAAACTTTAAATCACGATCTTTAAGAAGCATCAGATCTATCTCGGTAAGATCTATAATCCTCTCCCATCCTATTTCCATTTAATTAGGTTCCATTGCAGTGTTTAGGTGCAATATATTTTTCCCTATTTTTAGGGAATTTGACATTTTCTTATATTTCTTTCAACCTACTACGAATCTGAGGCCAAGATTAAGTGAGGAGTTGTCTATAACCTTGAGGTAGGTGGTCTCGTCAATTTCCCCATGAGTTTTGGTGTTCTTAGCTTTGCTGTTGTTCCGCATGCTGACCTTTTCCACATGTCACCATTTTTAAATCAAGTTCTTCATATTAAATTGATCTACAAACCTTGATATACATCTATTGATTAATGTTTAGTAGATTATAGGATCTTGACCTAATCTATGGACACCCCTTGGGTGTGAAAACTTGAATTTCCCTTTGTAATTATTTTTTTAAATACCAAGAACATCTCCTAAGTGTTCATCTTGGGTTATAAAGTGAATTTCCCCTGATATATAACTATTTAATGAATCCAAGGCACCTCTTAAGTGCTTAGAACAACTTAGAATTAGAATTTCCTATATTGGTAGTTTCCTTATTGACCATGAAACATTCTAAATGAGCATTTTAGACTTATAAAATACAACCACCATGTTTTAATGAACTAAATGTATTAATCACATGGGATGTATTATTCACGGTGGGTTTTCCCCTTAATTGAATTAAATGGATTCATTGGATGGTTAAAGGGTGGTAGGGCCACACTTGTTGTTGAATAATTAATTAATTATTTTAAATTTAACTGTTATTCCTTATTTATATATATGGGCTTGGTGAACATGATACATGGGAGGTAATGCCTCATGTATTATATTATTTATATGGTTATTCCATGATAAAGGATATGGTACAATGGTAAGGGATCTGTTGAGCACAAAGGTATCACACTCCCTTACTTTGGGTGTTGAGCATGACGTCTCACACCATTGACACTATTTGGATGGTGGGTATTACGTACCACATACCTTGCTTTAAGTGTTGAAATTATGACACCCTCACCATCCTGAGTGTCGATCATGTTGTTTCACCCTATTTATGGGATGTAGGGAATGTAACCTATTTCATGAGCCTATAGGCTCATTCAGGCTGGTCATGGATGTCAAAGTTACACCCCTATCCATCCAAGAACTAGTATTCTAGGTATATGGATACTTACGTACACATGTAATTGGTCCATATAGGTGGATTCAATATATAACTATACTATATATATAGTGAATATTCAGACATTCATTCGAGCCAAGAGCCGAAGAAAGTAGTGCCACCAAGTGTCTTTTAAGAACCTGAGCAAGAATTCATTTATTTATTCAGCTTTGTTTAATCTTTCATTTATACCTAAACACTATTTATTCATGAGCACAACTTAGATTAATTCAAAACATCGTTGGTGGTGGCCTAATGATATTTTATCTCACACCCTACTCAAACTGCCTCTAGTACCTGGGAAAATTATTTGACTGTAGGTACAGATAAGGGAGAACACTATGCTATATGTCTTTGATATGTTTTGCTTATATATGAAGCATAGGAGAAGAATACTGAGAACATGATCGAGATTCTAGTGGAGAATCTTTTTGTTCTTTTTATACTTTTTGTATAGAATGATTGTATATGGATATCCCATATTCACCTTTTTGTATATCATCATGCCATGCATATATGTATATAACACTACATAATGGATTTGATTATTATTTATTTGTTCAATTTATTTATTCTTCCACTGCTTATTTATTATGTCTGTTCATATATGCTTCTGGTTTTGTATGTTTATGGTTGCTTCTTTTGTGACACTCTGATATGATGGTATAATATCCTCACTGTACCACCTTTACACCATCACTGCTAGTTGGCAGCCTCTGGCATATGGGGAGGTTCTCTTGAGGACATGTGACCCACAATCTTGGGGAATGGGTTAAGTGGATCCCGGGTGGGGATGTTACATGATGCAAGGCAACAGGAAGGAGATGAGGAGAGAGAGGAGAGGAGGGTAGCAGGGGGAGGAAAGGATGGTTCAACCTTATAGGAGACTCCAAGGAGTGCAGGGGGAAATTGCAGTATGTGTTCATCACATAATGAAAAGAGTGGGGGGGGGGGGGGAGAAGAGAATAATGGATAAGGCTAAGAGTGGGATGGAAATTCAAAATAATAGGTGGATTCTGGTCACGTGGTTTCCCTTTCCTGCTTAGGGGATCACCGGGCTTGACCTTGGGCTAGTATAAATCAAAATAAGAGAGAGAGAAATGAATGATCATGGATATATAGATATAAAAAATACTAAACTGCAATTATTTATTTGTTATTATTTTAATTATATTATTATAAAAATATGAATAACAATTTAGTTAAATGTTACCTTTATCATTGAGTGTGGCTGGTTACTTAAAAATTGATACATCTGATCCCAAATCCATTTAAATATTGGGGCAATGAAATTAAAGGATCAAAACATGCCCTTAATTCTGGTTAAGGACTAACTCATTTTTAGAACAAAGTAGAACCTCCTTTAATTTAAAGATTTATAATCTGTTTGGTCCTCTATTGGTTTTTTTTGATTTTTTAGTCCCAAACTGGAATTAATTATCTGTTTTGGTCCAGGATCATCATTTTATCTTAAATATTTACTCCTAAAACCAAACCACAACTCTTTTAATATTGAAAATTCATACCTTAACTCAAACTCCAATGACCTATTTAATATCTATTTTAAACCCAATTTTGTTTAATTTTATGATTTTTTATTTTTATGATTTTTTTTAAATATGAAACTGTTTGAATTTCAAATGGGTTAAAATAAAAGTGTTTTATATTTTTATTATTATTTTTAATCAAAAAGGAATAAATTTTAATGGTATTTGAGTGGAGGTGGGTGATCAGAGAGCGCATGGGTGTATTAGGGATAATGAGTGCAGGACATCCATTGAATTCATCTTGATCCACTCACCAGATATAATCGGGGAACCTCACATACTATCACTCCTAAGAGAGGCGATTGGTGACATGACACATGAATGAAACATGAACATGACATGAACTAGATACATGGTTAAATAAATACTTTGGGTTTGGGTTGGTGATGCATGGAATGACAAGTTAAATGAAACAATTATTCTTTTAAAAAAATACACAATTATTAAAATATTTAGAATATGTATACATATAATAATAAATAAAATATTTTATTTTTAAATAAATTAATATGTGTGTGTAAAAACATGTTAGTTGATTTGTAATTATTTTAATTCTAAGAATAATTTTAGTTATATAAATCTATAATATATAATAAATGTATATGTATAAATTAATTAATTGATTAAGTAAATATATAAATAATATGCGACATGATTACACAGCGTAATAACTCATTTAATTAATGCAATAGGTTTGAGTATGAGCATATCATTAGGAAATGTGAAGCTAGTATCATATTTATATCAGATCAATTAGAAGGGGTGAAAACTAGAAGATATAATAGTTTTGATGTTTTGGATATAGACAACAAGAAACTTCTATTATAGAGGTAGCCTAATTAGTAATTCAAAACTTATGATGTGTGAATTGAGAGGTATAAGGCAGTTTACTGGATGTAGCTGTAGAGATGGTGACGACTACAAGGAATCGAAGGTTGTGAGTTTTAGAGGGAGTTACTCCACAAACTTTGGATAATAGTGAAATCTATTCAACCAGTTGAATATCTTTACAAAAGAGTGGTGAGGTCATCTGCACTATACTACAATATAATGAAAAATAACATGGGTTGAACTGTTTTGATATCATTTATTAACTATTTAGAATTATAATTCATATATCTTCTAAGTAATAATTTTTTGATAAGGATATCTCATGGAAATAGAACTTATTGCATGAACCACATAATTCTTATGTACTATGTTTACTTTCTTATTATTTTACTTTTTTTGGATGTTGTTGTGTGAGTTTTTTGAAGAGCGCATGCAAAATTTCAACTTAGTGCGGTGAGTGGGGTGCATTAGCTTCCTATCTTTGAGTATACTAAGATTATATGGAAGTTTCAGAGGTTTGGTTATGCTATGCAGAAGCTTTCAATGTTTGCGATCTTCTAATAGAAGTAAGTTCCTGGTTCTAATCCTTGCAAAAGAAGCTCTTCCTAACAAGTTGGTGGTTCTAGAAGCAACAGAAGTACTTATTAACCATATGACCAACTTGTATTTTATTTGGATTCAACAAATCATTCATAATGTACATGACAATGAACATCATGACCAATGGATGTTTTTTTTGGATAATATTGATGAATTTTACTGAAACAAAAAGAGAGGATGTTTTTACATTAATTTATAATTAATTTAATAGCATTAACAAATACCTTGAACATGAGTTCTTTCTTTGATTCAAGTGTTTATTGTTTGAAGTTCATTCGTTTATATTTATGTTATGGTGATGAGGTCCCAAAGTAGAACCACTCTAGTGGTGATTCATACACACTCTTTTGTTCTCAGAACACTGTTAATGATACTTCGTGCATTAGCATAAAGACACCGATCATCTTGTGTCACTCCCTTGATCGAAATACATTCCTTTAAACTTGAATAAATATCTCTTGTTCTTCTCATTCTTGAGAGGAAGAGATGAGAATGAAGAAAATGGTGTGGAATGTTGTGCACAATGATTAACCCTTTTCCAATTAACATAGTAGTATATAAATAGACCTACAATTTTGTTTTAATTCTAATTAATTTCTAAAAGGCCCCCAACTATGAATTAATCTCCAATAAAATTCATGCCATGAATATAATAATAATATTATTATTTACTTTTGATGTGAACAAACTCACACAACGAAAAATATTTATTTTACACTCTAGTAAATAAATATTTATCATTGAGCAAAATCCGGTCTGCTTGTTCTCCTCACAATTTATTGAATTCTTGAATAAATATTTAAACAATTATTATTCATTCATTCAATAAATAAATATTATATTTATGGTGTGATGAATAAATATTTATTTAATTTTTAATGTAACTAAATAAATTATTTATCAATTAATAAATAATTATTTATTACCTTGTGAATAACAAGAGATAAATAAATATTATATATTCATGTAATTAAACAATTACCTTAAAAATAAATATTTATTTAATTTTTGTGTCACTAAATAAATAAATTATTAAAAAATTAATAATTATTTATTACCTTGTGAATAATAAGAGATAAATAAATATTATTTATTCACATAATTAAACAATTACCTTTAAAATAAATAAATATTTAATATCTGTGATATATTAAATAAATCTCAGAAAAATATTATTTATTGGTCTAGAGAATAATATTTATTCAAGTAATTTAATATAAATAATATTTAACTAAGATGAACAAAGACCCTTTATGGGTGACCCTTTAGGCCTCTTCCGTAGTGAGATTAAACAAGATTGCCTAAAGTCCAAGATTATTATCTAGTAACGGGTCAAAACACTCATAGAGGAAGGTGATATGTCACAAAAACAACAACCACATACAATCTATCATTGTATAATATAATCTATTTGTTATGATATCTCATAAATCAGGTTTTACACCAGTGTCATCAAACTATATATTTGATACATATTTCTTTTTCTATATGAAATAAACACATTGTTACCCCATGACCATGAAATTTAATGAGATAATTCTATTTCAATTAAAGGGTTGATATATCATCTTCCACAAAGATAGAAGGGAAAAATCCTTTTTGTCAAATACATAATGCACAATGATTCAAGAGGGGAATAAATCGAGCTCTTAAAATTTCCTTCACTTAGAAAACCACCCTCTTTAAGTTTTGACTAACTTTTGTTCTTTCCTTTGCACATGCACACAATAGAAAAGAGAGACAAAAATGAAGGAGAACAAACATGAAGATTTATAGTGGTTCAAGGAATTGAAATCTTCTATTCCACTCCACCAACACTCTTATCCATGAGTATGAAAATTTTCACTAGATAAATCCTTTTGTTGAGGACTGTAATTCCTTTTTCTAGAGACTGGATGACTGAGTTCAAGTAGATGATACTTGTCACAAAAAAACATGAGATTTCAACTGGGCTCTAGTAAGGCTTTAAAAATGAGAACATTTTGGTTATTTTACCAGGATCCTTTATAAGGAAAGAGATGATAAATAGAGTGTTTAAAAATTAAACACACAATTGTAAAGAGATGATAAATAGAGTGTTTACATATTAAACAAAAAATTGTAAAATACAACTGGCAGAAGGAATAAAACTCAAGGAGAGATGAAAAGAATAGAAGAAAACTTAAGGAGAGTCTTCCTAAATGACAATAAGGATGATCGATATAACATAGATATAGATTTTGAAACTTCTTATTATTTTCAAGAAAAATAGAGCAGTGATCAGAAGCTTCAATAGAGAGTTCTTGGATGCATTTTTCATAGCTTCTATTCTTCTATATAAAACTATTTTTCACACATGTGAATACACTTTAAATTCATGCAATCCTTCTATTTTAATCACACAACAAAAGATCCTTAAAATATGGGATCAAAGACACATATTTTTCTTGGAAATACATTTACAACAGTACTATATATTAAATTATCCTTGTAATTATTTCTTTTATAGGTACTTTCATCTTATTATAATTATTTTTATCATAAAAAGGCAATCCATCATTCAAATAATGCATGAAAAAATTAAAGGATCACTCAAGTGCTTCAATGGTAATAAAAACTCGGTTTTAGATCAACATAGATGATTATAGATCACCACATTGCTAAATTATTTACATTTTAATTCAAGTAGCCAAATTGATCTATGTAGCTGATTTTTACACTGTTGATTTATCTACGTAGCTGATTTTATATAGGCCTTATTCAATTAGTTGGTTTGCTTTACGTAACCTTTTTGATCATGTAGGATTTTTAATCACATAGGAAAAATCTGACATAGCTGAAATAAAATCATGTAACCATTTGGAACCACATAGCCAATTTCAAAACATTTCCAAATCACATAGCTGATTACTCTACACAACTGATTTACGTAGCTGATTAATCTACATATCCAAATACTGATGTAGGCTATCTCATTGACATAGAAAATTTCCATCTAGGTTATTCTGTGATGTAGCTGTTTTATGTCGGAAAATCCTTCATGTAGGCGATTGATGTAACTGAATGATCGATATAAGAGATTTTCCATATAGCCAAAGTATTCATGTAGGGGATTTTCTAGACTTAGGTAAATTTCATCCAAAGTGTCCAGAATTGCAGAATTAATGATTTTAATAGCAGAAACACTTAAAATAAAGATAAAACCCAATGAACACACTTAAAAAAATCATCAGTAATATATAAAAGGGTACTTAAGATCATCAAAACCTAAAGTGCATGAGATATGTTGGATCAATATTAGTAGTCCAAAAATATCACCTTTTTTATTATCACAAAACCCATAAGACAATAAACAATAAATTTTATGAGTTTTAACATGATTTTGTAAAAAATTATTGAATATATATATATATTTATTTTAAAATTCAATTTTTTTTTCTTTATTTCTCCCCCTTAACGTGACATTTAGGTAAGGAAAAATTCCCACCGTTGTTGTTAAAGGTAAAAATTTCTCCCCCCCTTTTGTGTCATTAAAAGGGAAGGGTAAAGAAAAGAAAAACAATTTTAATCTATCACTTTAGAGTAATGAACTATTTAAGTATAATGATAAAACTGAATGTGAGATTATGATAAGAAAAAAATTCTGTAAAACAAATAAAAAGATTGAAAAATTAAAATGAAAAAATACGCTAAGAAAAAGATAAGAAATAAATAAATAATAATTTCATTAATTGTGAATATGTAAAAATATACACCTAATCAATGCCTATAAAAACATAAATACAACATATAAGTTAGAAGAACTGGGTTTATGGATGAGTTCAAACTGAAAAGGTGGTTTTGGTGGAGGTATTTTGAAGGTAGGATCATTTCTAGAGGTAGTTTGAGGGTCCATAAAAGATGGTGTCACTTCCTACCTCTCTTTATAGTAGAAACACTTCCTGATCCAATAAAAAATTTTACTTGAGAATGCTGAGTAGGCTAAATAAGAGTGCTTTCAAGGTTCCCTTGACCTATACTGAAATCATAGGATCCATCAGCTTGAAAAAAAACTTTCTTTAGAGGTTAAGAGGATGCAGTTCCTTCCTTAAAACACTCAACAGCTAGAGAAACATCCACCTTTGATTGATCTTTATAATATATTGGGGTTTGATCAGAAATAAAATTTATCGTCTATATAGTACCTATGAAATTATTAGGAGGAGAAAAGCCAAGATTTATTATTCCTCTTAGATAAAACAAGGCTTCAACACACATTTCAATCCTGGGGACAATGTTTGACTTGAATAATTCAATAAGAATAGCAGAGGCCTATTTATGAATTTAAAGAACAGAGGATAAACCATTTTTGAGAGTCATATTAAAGGATTCAAGATGATTAGAAGGGAAACTTGAATAAGGACTGAGTAAAGGAGAAAGGTTAGCAGCGGATGAAACAAATTGAAGTTCCACCAATAAATTCTTCAGATTTCGATCCATAAAACATTGCATACCCAACATTCTTCCATTCATAGATTGAAACTTTCTATCTATACTGGCCACTTTCTCTATCAAAATTTGAACTACCACTTTAACCACACTTAATTGAGGTTGAGGAACTGGAGAACTAACAATATTAGGCTCGGGTTTAGCTTAAATAGGTATAGGTTCCATAGAAGGAACAAGAGAAACTGATACATGGACTAGTTGGATAGAAGTAATAGGTATTGGGGGTCTGTAGAAAACCAAATATTTTCCTATAATGAAAACTGGTGCAATTTTAACTTCTACAAATTCTTAATTGGATTCTTCTTATAAAGATTCAGAATACAACCCTTGTACTTCTTTATAAACCTTGTACAATAGGGTTAAAAAATGATAATTATTTCTATATATAGGAAAAAGTGACCTAAAAACCATACCTTGAGTATCTTTAGACACTTCTTAGGATTTATTTCAACTTTCCATTTGATTCATCAAATAAACCCACTACTTCATTTAAGGTCCTATTAAATTCTATACCAAGATTACTAATAGAATCTTGGGTGTCTTTGAACTCTCCCAAAAGATATTTATTCAACTCTTAAATCATTACTAGTGAAATTATATGACACTAAAGACATTGTAGTTGAGAAGACACAAAAATTCAATTTTGATAGCACATGATCAACTCCACTCTAAAAATTTGAAGCAACTTGAGGTTATGAGGTGGCAGTTGCAAAGGGATGAAACTTATTAATGAACTCAAACTAACTTATCACAATACTTCATAAAGTGTGTAAAATTTCCTTCATTTATGTACTAAAATACTTAATATCATCAAAATTATATCTTGAGACAAGTTAGATTTCACCAAAGAAATATTTTGGAACATGTATATTTGAGATGAAACCATTAATCCATGTTAATTAAATTTTGACTTGGTAAGAAAAACATCTTTCAAATCTCTTATAAGATATTTCATCTTATCAAGCTCTGTTTTACTTAATTCAGAACTATATTGATGCAAAAGAGGGATTGTTTGAATATTCTTTATTAGGTGGTGTATGAGAATGATCATACGATTTTATAACCACACCACCAACCTTATCTTCACCAATAGGAAATCTAGGGTGAATTGGATCCACCATTTGAGCCTCAATATTAGCCTCAAGTATCCCTTAATCATCAAAAATCACAATAATATTCTCTGTTTCTCTTTTATTAGAAACTAGTAGTTGTATCAATAACTGGATCCACATACTGACCAACTTTATTATATTGAGTAACTTCAGATTCTTGACTCTAAACCTCCTCTTCCACTGCATGAATTACCTATGAAAACTGAGGTTCTGATCTGGTAGCTATTGTCTCCTGTACATTCCTAGAAGACACTATCTCAACAGGTTCTACATCACTAGGTAGTGAGGTTTGGGAGGAATCCCCCTAAGCCACACTTTCCTGACCAACCCGTGTTAAGGAATTTGAAACAAAGACCCAAAAGTAACCAATTATCTTTAACAAAACAACTGAAAAATTATTACTCTTATGTCATTTCACTACCTTCCCCTCATTAAAATTAGCTTATTTTTTCTTTAAAACTAGGGAGATCAGTCTACCAAAAGGATAATTATTAAGCTTACCTTTTCCTTTGCATCAATGATGCATAAAACAAATCATTTATTTAGGAAGATTTAATTTTAGATTATTGATCAGGATATAAAAAATGTACATATATTGAATCAATAATTTCTCCATCTCTTCACCTATTTGATCAATTCCATTTCGAATGAACTTGAAAAGAACCTTTTACTATGCTAGAAAATCCTTCACAGTCTTATTCTCAAAGGTATAGGTTCCAAATAAAACTATGGAAACCTCTATTGGTCCTACAAATCTTGTGTAAACTAAGGTCTGACTTAAATTATACTACCCCTCATGGGGGTGATGAAATATTTATACCAACTCAATTGAAGAAACCAGAACAACCTTACCATTTAAATTCAAATAGACAACATCTTCTGTTTCAGTGAGCTGGAAATCAATTTTTTTTAAAAAATCATTAATTTATTCCACAAACAGAAAAATAGACTTCTTTTCATCAAAAATTAAATCAAAACCTTGAAACTAAAGTACATTATTCAGTAACATTTTGTTTAACTTCAACCATCTCATGTCTACTTCCATCCGAGTGAGAACTCTATGCGGTGCACTTCCTTTTTTCTTTCTTAGAAGAACTAGAGCTTCCATCATCACCATGGTTTGATTTCCCATGGTAGAGAGGTTGGTTGGAGGTAGAGAGAAGATCAAGAGATATTAAGAGGGAAACAATGACTTTTTAGATTCTAGGAGAATATACTTATGTGAAGGTAAAAAGGGTCATGGGTCGAACAAGTTTTATTTTATGGAATAAAGTCCTAAAATGCTCACGTTCCTGAATGGTTTTGGATCAATTCTGACTGATAACTACTAAAATAAAGTAAAAACTAAAAGAAAGAAATTATATTTTCTAAAAATGAAACATTTAAATATTGAAATATAATAGACTAATTTAATTTCCATAAATAATTACAAACAAAACATTAATTAATAAATAAATCACAAATTAAAATAGATAAGATAAATTAAAATTCATTTAAATTAAAAAAAACCCGATTATATTTTGATAAAATAAAAATGTTCACATACAAGGGGTAAAAATATATGCTAACTGATTCTAAGTAGAGATAAACTAAAGAGAAACATCATATTTTTGAGTGTGATCACTCAAGAAATGATGTTTTAAATCTATATACTTCATTTTAGAATGATTTATTAGATTTTTTGAAATATTGATATAACTAGTGATATCACATTTAATTTATACTTGCTTATAATTGAATAAAAAATCCATCAAATTGTGTTTCATCCATAATACATTTTCACAATAACTAGAAGCAAAAATGTATTCTTCTTTGGTATTAGATTATACAATAGTGTTTTTTTACTAGATGAGGATACTAGAGATTTTCCTAGAAAATAGAAGGTCCCTAAAATACTCTTCCTATCTAGTCTACAAACACCAGAGTCAATATTAGAATATGAATTTAAATTAAAATCAGAAGGTTTTTGAAAAAGTAATGAAAGAGAAATTGTTCCTTTTTAATACCTTAAAATTCTTTTGGGTTCTTTTAAATGATATTCCTTATAATTTTCTTGAAATCTTGTACATAAGCATACTGCAAACATAATGTATGGTATACTAGTATTAAAATACAATAGAATCCCAATTATTCCTCTGTATAGATTTTTTAAACCAGTTTCCCATCTTTATCCAAGTCAAGTTTTCCATTAAAACTCATAGGGGTATTATTCACTTTACCGCTTTCAAGCCCAAATCTTTTAAGAGATTCAAGTATGTATTTTCTTTGATTTATAAAATAATCAAAATCTTTTTGATAAATTAAAAAACCTATAAAATAATTTAACTCACCCATCATGATTATTTCAAATTCTTTTTTTTCATGAGTTTTGAAAATTAAATACATAATTGTTTGTTTATAGATTCAAAAATCACATCATCAACATATATCTGAACTAACTAAATATCAGAAGATGAATTTTTATAAAATAGAGTTGGATCTGTCACCCCTACTATAAATAAATTTGATTAAATAGAATAACTGAAATGTTCATACTAATCTCTTGGTGCTTGTTTAAGGCCATAAAGATATTTGGTAAGTTTAAAAACTAAATTTGGAAAGTGGGGATTTTTAAAACCAGGAGGCTGTTTAATATAAACTCACTCCAATAGAAACACATTTAAAAAAGTTAATTTTACATCCATATTATATAATTTAAAATCCA